>VYZM01022260.1:302968-316340 GCA_013398915.1 Dromas ardeola | reverse complement strand
CTGGGGGACGCGGCTTCCTTCGCTACGCGCTTACGGTGTTGGTTTTGGAATGGCGTTTTTTGGGCTGGTTCCCCCCCCTTGACTGCAACCCCGCAGGTGCCTGGCTGCGCAGTCAGGGCAGGGTGTCATACTGGACCAGTTAACACTGGACTATGTCATACTGGGAACAAGTTCTTAGACTGACTCCTCAAGTGTTGGCTTCTGGGCTGGGTCTCCGAATTTTTGTATGACCAAAATATGACAGCTAATAGCACTCTGAGTTTATATGGCCAACGGACATATTTATAACCAAGAAAACAGCTTCGGTACGACTAGTGCTTCTACGTCCTTTGGCATCCTTTTGCAATGTCGTCCTGGGGTGAAACTCTGATTAGATTCAGCTAATAGCGGACTGAGTTTGTACAGCTGATGGACATATTAGAGGAGACTCCGGGGAGACCTTATAGCAGCTTTCCATTATCTGAAGGGGGCCTACAAGAAAGCTGGAGGGGGACTTTCTACAAGGGCATGTAGTGATAGGATGAGGGGTGATGGCTTCAAACTGGAAGAGGGTAGAGTTAGATTAGATATCAGGAAGAAATTCTTTACTGTGAGGGTGGTGAGGCACTGGAACAGGTTGCCCAGGGAAGCTGTGGATGCCCCGTCCCTGGAGGTGTTCAAGGCCAGGCTGGATGGGGCTTTGAGCAGCCTGGTCTGGTGGGAGGGGTCCCTGCCCATGGCAGGGGATTGGGACTAGGTGTTCTTTAAGGTCTCTTCCAACCCAAACCATTCTATGATTTTGTGATTCTATTTATAATGAAGAAAACTTAGCTTCGGTACAACTAGTGCTTCTACGTCCTTTGGTGTCCTTTGGCAGCCTCATCCTAGGATGAGATTTTGATTAGATTCAGCTAATAGCACTCTGAGTTTATACAGCCGACAGACATATTTATTACCAAGAAAACAGCTTCAGTACAACTAGTGCTTCTGCACCCTTTGGCATCCTTTGGCAATCTCTTCCCGGGGTGAGACTCTGATTAGACTCTGCTTTGAGGCTGGGAAGGAGAGGTCTGGTGTAGTCGTTGCACCGTGTGGCCCTAGACAGCCCGGGAGACGTATTCCCCCTTATGAAGATACTCCTCCCATTCAGAGGGACGCTCCCTCCGTTCTCTCCAGGTACTCCCTGCCCAAACAAAATGAAATTGCTGATGATACTTTCCTTACCTGAAAGTGCTTCATGGCATACCCCAGGAAAGTATTTACTCCAAATGCTGCTTTTTTTGCATATCGTCTATCATATGTGACATTATTGGCTAGTAAGATCGAGTCCCAAGTAGATGGCATTTTTTTTTGCTGTTAAACGCAGCTAACCACAGTCTGTTATGTATTTCATTATTAACATGCAGAGTGCCCATAAAAGACAAAGAATGTAGAGTTCATGCTGATATGCTATTTTTGACTCCTGCTTTGAGACCAAAGAACTGCTGTACAGTGCATATGGACTGTAAAATCACGGCGTGGCTTGGAACATCCTGTCAGGAGACCATATGTGTTACAGCATTTAATACGAGTTTGTTTTTCTCTCCATATGCTTATGTAACTGCTGCTAAGGTCACTAAAAACTTTGCGTATGTGTAGGCAACCAGAATACCTGATGATCTCACTTGAGAATTCTCTGCCCTTTTATTTTTGGTCATTTGAAACCACTGTTTCGTGGATGACCTCGGTAAGCCCATTGGAAAGCACACGATCTAGCTGCTGCCCCTGAAAACTTCGCATGCCATGCAAAAACACCCAAGTACGCAGTTATGCAATTCCATATTTGTGTACAAAGAACCAATGTAAATGCACGTCCCTGTTCATCCCAGTTAATGCATTAGTCCTGTGGTTACCACTGGCTGTTGTCTCAGAGTTTGGGATGTTTTTTAACCATTGTTAATTAGCATCGCAACAACGCTTAACATACAAAGAATGGACCGCAGTAACCAAACGTACTCTGTGATAATGAGATTTACCCTATAGCCTCTTGATCTGCTATTACAGCTCTTGATGAGTTTGGCATCCATGCAGCGTTTTAGGAATGAAAGGAAAATTAAATGCTGCACATATTTTGCAGTGAGTTGTAGAACAACAGATTTGATCGGCTCGTCACTGCAAAACGGCGTAAAATACCTCGGCGTGCGTTTACAATACATGCCCCCAGGCCAGAACCCCCAGGTTTTTGCGCTTTCAGGCAGGGCAGTTTTTTGGTCCCCCCTCAGGCTGGGGACCGCGCAGCAATTCCTGGGCTGAAGCGGAGACCGTAGCTGCCTCGGCCTCCGTAAGGAGCTGGTTCTGCCAAGGACGGCTTATTTTACATCTTCTTGTCAGCTGTATTTTGAGGCTTCCCAGGCCACAGGTAGGAGCTCATGGGCTGCGTTTGAGGGATCCGTGCTGTGGTGGTTAGGAGCACACAGCTCTGTTTTTTCTGTTTTTTTCTTTCCAGCCCTGCCTGGAAACATAATTTACTCTATTCCCAAGTTCCTATTTTTTTGCCTGGATTCTCCCATTCATAAAGCGAGGATAGTCCATGCTCACCCACCCCATGGCAATCTTTCAAGGTGTAGTTTATTGATATTTTTAATCACTGCTTTGTTAGTCTGTATGAGTTCTCTGCCGAGCCAGCGCTGGAAACTAAGCTTAGGAGGGGAACTGTTGCCCTTGACCTGACGTGCTAAATTTGAAGTTGCCCTTGTTGCTGCCTGAAGGAAATAACATGCATCTGTGGAGCAATTACAGCATGGGGATGAGGTTTGATTTGGGCAGTATTCACCAAGATCACATTGTAGTTTGAGAACTTGCCACTCAGGAGGTTTCGTATTAAAATGATTCATTTTTAATTTGGATAATTTGAACATTCATCCTTGTGCTTAATGACCTGAATCAATCCATTGAATATTTTGCGCTGTATATCAGCTATTGAAAACATGTCTTTTTTTTTGGTTGTGTTTTTTTTTGTTTTGGTTTGGTTTTGTGTTTGTTTTTTTTTTTTTTTTAATTAAGATGCTGGATTGCTCCTGTTCCCACTGAAGTCCATAAGGGTTTTACTGGTTGACTTCGATTAATTCTCAGAATCAGTATTTGTATTGATGGATGAAATTGAAGACGCCACGTATGAAAATGCAGTATTTGCTTGCAAACAACACAACATTACAGCACAAAAAGCTCACATTTAAAAAATGTCGATAATTTTGGGGTATCAAGCCTGCAATACTTAGAAACAGTTAAAGGAACTGATAGTTGCCGATACTCTGCAGCTGAAAAAGACAGTCTTATGTCCCTCAAGCTGAGCAACATCAACATTTTCTCCACTGTTTCTGCATACGATGGAATTTGTTAGTGTTCATGGGACAGAGGGAATGTGGGCACATTGATTAGAAATGTCATCAAATCGCATTTGATCAAATGACCAACGTCTGACCCAGTGCCTGGAACTCCATCCTTAAGAGGAGTTTAATGCTCTAAGCTTTAATAGCCAAAGGACACGCTGCTCATACCCAAGCCAACTGTGAGCACCATCCCTAAAAACATAACAGTCAGGAATTACATACAGGGCTATAACTCTCTGTGAAGGAAATTAGGCTTTGCTTTCTCATTACGCATCTGATCGTGAAACCCTTCTGTTCCTCATTTGTCTTCTAAGTAAGTGTTTTATTTTCCTTACTGGTGGAGATACTGAGGACAGATTATTGTTATAAGAACAAGAGAAAGATGTGTGTGTGCATGCTCATTCACACAGCCTTTAGCGTTGGGAGGTTGGACTAGATGACCTTTAAAGGTCCCTTCCAACCCAACACATTCTGTGATCCTATGATTCTACACCAACAATAGAAAAAATATATTAAGTCTTTGGAAAGACGCAGGAATATTTTTACAACACGGTCAAAACCAAACGGGCGTCTTCTCATTTAAGATGGTTTGTCAAGGAGCACACAGATGCGCTGAGCGGTAGCTGAAGTCCCGCTGGCCGCGATAGGCCCTGCCGACATATTTTGATATTAAGGAAGCATTTAATGCCAGAAACCCGAGGAGCCAGCCCAGTGCAGGAGACATCGCATGCCCTGTGGAGAATACTGTCAGAGGATTCAATAAGCGGAGATCCTGCTGCCTCTAGACATGCTGGGATGACTCAGATGTGGAATGAAATGAGCCGCTGCCACATCGGAGACCTAATTTCTCCCAGTAAATGGAACCACATGAGTCCCTCATATCCTTTAATCCTGTTGCGATGAAGCGCCTCCTTCTGCTTCAGCCATACCCTCTGCTGCACGTCCCTGGGCTCCGTGTCATATGTCACGGCAGATGTTTGTCCAGAGCACAAGGGCAGTCCCACAGACGGTGTAAATCAGCAGAGCTCAGCCTTAGCCTTGCATATGATATCCGGGATGCCCATATAGGTGCCCTGCTGCTAAACGCTTTTCCTCTCCTTCTCATGCTCGGTTTATACACAGGCAGGATGTAAATGTCGCGGTTTTACAGCAATCGGATAACTCCCTCGTTTCTTTTGCTTCCCAACTTCCTACCATAGCACTTCTATCGCAAGGGCCCTAAAGAGACCATATGGGCAGTAAACATTCCTCATGTGTCGCACGTACAGAAAGAACATATTTTCTTATCGGCTCATGCAACAGCAGATCATGCAGAAATGATTTTTTAAAAATTACCACTATTTTCCCTGCAGTAACAGCAATAGAACAATAAGTAGCAACCCTTGAATGGTTTCTCTCTGTTTTACAACACAAGAATCTTTTCCTCTTTTTGGTCACAATAAAAATAATAAAGGCATTAAAATGTACGTTTCTTTTCAGAAAGTGTTGTATTGATTTTATGTAACATCTGAATGCTTTGTGTTGTAGATTATATGTAACCATATAATTTGTCTGTAACAAGAAATAGACCAAAAGACTTGCTCAGTGAATTGTACAAATGAGCCTTTCCTCATCAGTGATCCAAGGCATAATAAAATACCCTGCTTTTTTAGTCCCCTCTGAGAGGTGGAAAAGCTCACTTACAGAAGCAAGTATATTCCATTGAAAGAAACGGTGATTAATCATAGATTGAAAAGGAAAAATCCAGTTTGGATCTGTGCCTTCATCCCAGGAGCATTCAGTCCCATCTCTAGTCTGGAGAGAATATGGTTTTTTTTTATTAACAACCACAAAAATGTAACTTTTACAGAACAAAGCTAGCAGCAGCCAATGCTGCCATTAGTCCACCCCTCTTGAAGGACCGGAGCTAATAAACAGGTTGTTTGGATACTTACTAATAGCTGAAAATAGAAGGCATGGCCAATAAAAGCAAGCAGTAACTCGAAAAATTCTTTGCCAAAGTAATCAGGTCTTGCAGTAAAAGGGAAGAGGTGCTGGTCTAGAAACAGAGAGATTGCAAATTTAGTATTTCTGAAACCGTTCTGACTGAGCAACGAGGTACATAACATTGCCAGCTCTACCAAACCCTCAGACATGTGTTTCAAAAAAGACCTGTCTGGGGACCAAACAGTCTTTTAGGAAGGAAAAAAGAGGAAGGAAAAAAGCAGAAGTTACACCAAGTCCACGTGGACAAGTTAGTGGGCTCTCCTCTGGAGCACCGGTACCATGGAAGCACGGACTATGCATAGCGTAGGAGCCCCAGAGAATCCTGACTCAAATTGGCAGCTCTGGGGTCGTTACGTCCCTTGCGTAACTGCCCCAGTACCAGCAGGCAGCTCGTAACCACCCTGCCACTGGTTTCCAATCAAATCCAGTGCCTTCATGAAATATGCAAGGAACGACATTTTCTGCTAAGGGAGCGTGCAAATTTTCAGCTTATTTAGAGAAGTATGGATTTTAAAGAAAGCCAAGGGGATCACACTCCTCCATCCGCTGATTTTGTGCCTTTTCTTTCACATTCTCTGGGCAAAGTCAAGAAAAAAAGCATGTGATGATTTCTTTCCCCAAAGCTGAGGAGGGTTTTGACCCCAGAACTGCCATCTGCCACCGTAGGGTGTCATCAAGCGTCTCTCCCAGTAACAGCGAGGGCCACAGTGGTCTGGGGACGTTGCAGAGCTGGACTGGCTGGCTTCAGAGGGGCTCGTAGCCTCAGGCAAAACCTGCTCTGGGTGCAATAAATGGAAGCTCGAGGGAAGTTCTGAACAGGTTCAGGTTGCTTCCCTTTCTGTTGGCTGTTCTGCCCTGCAGAAAGGGCTGTAATGGAGCAGCAGTACAGTGGACCGTTAAATTCTCTCGTAGCCTAAATCTTGTAAAATTCATGATGAAAAGCCTTTTACAATGAGCCCCAAGTGGTTTAGGTGCCTGCCTTCCATTGGTCTCTGCGCAGGCTCAGTGTCTGACGTCCTTCGGCATCTTTGGCATTCCCACTCTCCGTTTTTGCTTCTAGACCTTTGTAAATCTACTTCTAAACTCTTATTGACCTAAAGGATCAAACCCTAGGTTTTAAAAAAATGGCATTTTCAGACACTTAGAGTTATTTTGCCATAATCAAAAAGACTCATATTACTGTATATCAGTTATGATTTATGAGTCAACCTGACATAGCTCAAAATGCTAAGAGTGATGTGGCATGCACTTACAAAGCAACGCAGCAACGCAACAGTGGCAGCCAAAACGGCAGGACTGCATCCACAGTCCAAGGCTCAGGTACAAACTCTCGGTGTTGTGCAGAATTTTTATTTTTGTGGAGTTTTCGAAGGTCTGTTGGAAAGAACTATAAAGTGAGAGCTGTATTTATTTGATGTTTAATTCATGAGAAATAGTATGTGTTGCTGTAGGAGCTTGTGTGTTCAAAGTAGTTTCTACCCTTGGCTCTTCCCTGGCCTCCCCCTTGGCTGCAGGATTTTCAGGGGGGGCCTGGTGGAGGTCTGGGGTCGGCAGCTTCGGCCGTTGCGGGCAGGAAGGAGCAAAGTGCAGGAGCAAAGGGGTTTTCCCCAGCAGCGACCTGCCACAAGCCCCGAGCAGGTCATATCTGGGAAGCGATCGCCTGATCTCCCACAGCCCTGATGGCCAAGCCATCACGGCAAGGGGGAGGCGAGGTAAGGAGGTCTTGAACTAATTATGGCTAATATATGTCAAAATTAACGGCCTGAGTTACACGCAGAGGTAACTGAGAAGGTCACTGGAGATCACCCAGCATTGCTATTTCTGGCTGCCCTTGGGGCGTGCAGCAGTAACCCAAGCTGGATTGAGCAGAGCCCGGTTCACTGTACCAACATCTGGGTCAGGAGCAGAAGGAAATCCCCTCTGAGCGAGCATCAGTAGTGAAAAAAGCATCGCTGTTTCGGGTGCTTTGGCTATTCATCAGCTGCGGAGGATGCAGCCCCCTTTCTAAATTCTGACCCTGTTTTACAGAACTCAGGCAATGCTCCATGATACAGCCACCATTTATCCCTTGACTGAGAGTAGCTTCTCAGGGGCCCTCAGTTCTTTACTACCCTATCGTGGTTTAACCCCAGCCGGCAACCTTTACAGCAATGAAGCTGGTGAGGGGTCTGGAGAGTAAGACTTATAAGAAGCAGTTGAGGGAGCTGGGATTGTTTAGCCTGGAGAAGAGGAGGCTGAGTGGGGACCTTATCACTCTCTACAACTACCTGAAAGGAGGGTGTAGAGAGGTGGGGGTCAGTTTCTTCTCCCAAGTAACAGACGATAGGACAAGAGGAAACGGCCTCAAGTTGCGCCAGGGGAGGTTTAGACTGGATATTGGGAAAAATTTTTACACTGAAAGGGTTATCAAGCATTGGAACAGGCTGCCCAGGGCAGTGGTTGAGGCACCACCCCTGGAGATATTTAAAAGATGAGTAGACATAGTGCTTAGAGATCTGGTTTAGTGATAGTTTTTGTCAAGAGTTAGGTTGATGGTTGGACTAGATGATCTGAAAGGTCCCTTCCAACCTAGGTGATTCTATGATTCTAACCAAGTGCCACACGGCCACTCGCTCACTCCCGCCACGGCGGGATGGGGGACAGAATCAGAAGAGCAAAAGTGAGAGAACTCGTGGGTTTAATAGGTAAAGCTATTGGGGGGCCCATGGGGTGGGCTCGGTGCAGAGCGCCGCTTGTGGTCGGGACCGGAGGGGTGGACAGATGCGGCGCTGCCTCTCCCCCGTTGTGTACTGCGTGATCGTGGGGCACCTGGTGCTAAGTCATTTCTAGATGACCTGATTCTGGGTCAGGGTTTCGTACGTAGCAGAGCAGCTCCCTCGCTGCAATCTATTGAGAATCACCCTTGACACAAGCTGTTGTAAAGCAAAAGCTGCGCACGCAAGCAAAGCAATATAAAGAGGTCATTCACTACTTCCCATCGGCAGGCAGGCAGGTGTTTGGCCATCTCCAGGAAAGCAGGGCTCCATCATGCATAATGGTTACTTGGGAAGACAAATGCCGTAACTCTGAATGTCTCCCCTTCCGTCTTCTTCCCCCAGCTTTATACACTGATCATGACATCATATGGTATGGAATATCCCTTTGGTCAGTTGGGGTCAGCTGTCTCAGCGGTGTCACCTCCCAACTTCTTGTGCTCCCCCCAGCCTGCTCGCTGGTGGGGTGAGGTGAGGAGCAGAAAAGGCCTTGACTCTGTGCAAGAACTGCTGAGCAATAATGAAAAAATCTCTATATTATCAACTCTGTTTTCAGCACAAATGCAAAACATAGCCCCGTGCTAGCTGCTATGAAGACAATTAACTGTATCCCAGCCAAAACCAGCACATACTCCCAAATGCTCTTGTGTGGGAAGGAGAGAAGGTGGACTTGCAGGGTCACTCCAAGGCCAAGGCTGGCCTTGCAGGGTCACTCCAAGGCCAAGACAGGCCTTGATGTGCTCCAGGATGGATTGTCTCTGGACTGCACTGGAAGAAATGATTGATCTGTTGGGGTAACACAAATCTTGTAGCCACACTGAGCTTTAATGCATGAAGCTCCACCAGGGTACAAGCACTGCAGAGTCTCAGGCAGGCTATGGAGATGCCAAACAACGCATAGCCTGCTACCGTATGGATTTTTTCTGTTTCTGACATGGCAGAGCTAAAAGAATGGGTCTGGCTCTAGTATTAGTGCTTTTTTCCCCCTGTTCTTTATGCAGCACGTGTACAGTGTTTTGGTCTCTGGTGGGTCTAAATCCAGGTTTCATCTTGGAGTCTTTGCTTCAAACCAAATTAGTAACGCCTAAGAGCTGTTACTGTACAAATAGCTGCCATGTGAGCTGTATCCAATGCTATCTTTATTAGCCTCTCTTCTAGCTCGCTGCAGGTGGGAAACTGGCTCATCCACAGTACCATCCTCACAAGAGAGCACCCATGGTTAGCCTTCTCCCCCTCCATGCCCCTTCATCCAGGCGTACAGCATTGCCAGCTTCCTTCTCTGGATGCTTTGAGAGAAGATTTCCTATATACCTCGGCTAAAGATCCTGTCTACGAAGCAAAGCGTTGTCTGCATCTATACTTCATGTTGCATGACTCCATCTCCTGGCAACCAGGGGTAAGTAAAGCCAGCTGCTGTTCGGGAGTCTCGGGATCATTCTTGGGCTTTTCCTGTTACACAGAGCGTGTGTGTCCCCTGGCTGTGCTGGTGACATCCTGGGGACCTAAATGGGAGCTCCCCACAGGGCTTGGATGCCTCCAGCCTGAGACTGTCCCATGGTCAGGCCAGCCTGACATGGCNTCTTCTCCCAAGTAACAGACGATAGGACAAGAGGAAACGGCCTCAAGTTGCGCCAGGGGAGGTTTAGACTGGATATTGGGAAAAATTTTTACACTGAAAGGGTTATCAAGCATTGGAACAGGCTGCCCAGGGCAGTGGTTGAGGCACCACCCCTGGAGATATTTAAAAGATGAGTAGACATAGTGCTTAGAGATCTGGTTTAGTGATAGTTTTTGTCAAGAGTTAGGTTGATGGTTGGACTAGATGATCTGAAAGGTCCCTTCCAACCTAGGTGATTCTATGATTCTAACCAAGTGCCACACGGCCACTCGCTCACTCCCGCCACGGCGGGATGGGGGACAGAATCAGAAGAGCAAAAGTGAGAGAACTCGTGGGTTTAATAGGTAAAGCTATTGGGGGGCCCATGGGGTGGGCTCGGTGCAGAGCGCCGCTTGTGGTCGGGACCGGAGGGGTGGACAGATGCGGCGCTGCCTCTCCCCCGTTGTGTACTGCGTGATCGTGGGGCACCTGGTGCTAAGTCATTTCTAGATGACCTGATTCTGGGTCAGGGTTTCGTACGTAGCAGAGCAGCTCCCTCGCTGCAATCTATTGAGAATCACCCTTGACACAAGCTGTTGTAAAGCAAAAGCTGCGCACGCAAGCAAAGCAATATAAAGAGGTCATTCACTACTTCCCATCGGCAGGCAGGCAGGTGTTTGGCCATCTCCAGGAAAGCAGGGCTCCATCATGCATAATGGTTACTTGGGAAGACAAATGCCGTAACTCTGAATGTCTCCCCTTCCGTCTTCTTCCCCCAGCTTTATACACTGATCATGACATCATATGGTATGGAATATCCCTTTGGTCAGTTGGGGTCAGCTGTCTCAGCGGTGTCACCTCCCAACTTCTTGTGCTCCCCCCAGCCTGCTCGCTGGTGGGGTGAGGTGAGGAGCAGAAAAGGCCTTGACTCTGTGCAAGAACTGCTGAGCAATAATGAAAAAATCTCTATATTATCAACTCTGTTTTCAGCACAAATGCAAAACATAGCCCCGTGCTAGCTGCTATGAAGACAATTAACTGTATCCCAGCCAAAACCAGCACATACTCCCAAATGCTCTTGTGTGGGAAGGAGAGAAGGTGGACTTGCAGGGTCACTCCAAGGCCAAGGCTGGCCTTGCAGGGTCACTCCAAGGCCAAGACAGGCCTTGATGTGCTCCAGGATGGATTGTCTCTGGACTGCACTGGAAGAAATGATTGATCTGTTGGGGTAACACAAATCTTGTAGCCACACTGAGCTTTAATGCATGAAGCTCCACCAGGGTACAAGCACTGCAGAGTCTCAGGCAGGCTATGGAGATGCCAAACAACGCATAGCCTGCTACCGTATGGATTTTTTCTGTTTCTGACATGGCAGAGCTAAAAGAATGGGTCTGGCTCTAGTATTAGTGCTTTTTTCCCCCTGTTCTTTATGCAGCACGTGTACAGTGTTTTGGTCTCTGGTGGGTCTAAATCCAGGTTTCATCTTGGAGTCTTTGCTTCAAACCAAATTAGTAACGCCTAAGAGCTGTTACTGTACAAATAGCTGCCATGTGAGCTGTATCCAATGCTATCTTTATTAGCCTCTCTTCTAGCTCGCTGCAGGTGGGAAACTGGCTCATCCACAGTACCATCCTCACAAGAGAGCACCCATGGTTAGCCTTCTCCCCCTCCATGCCCCTTCATCCAGGCGTACAGCATTGCCAGCTTCCTTCTCTGGATGCTTTGAGAGAAGATTTCCTATATACCTCGGCTAAAGATCCTGTCTACGAAGCAAAGCGTTGTCTGCATCTATACTTCATGTTGCATGACTCCATCTCCTGGCAACCAGGGGTAAGTAAAGCCAGCTGCTGTTCGGGAGTCTCGGGATCATTCTTGGGCTTTTCCTGTTACACAGAGCGTGTGTGTCCCCTGGCTGTGCTGGTGACATCCTGGGGACCTAAATGGGAGCTCCCCACAGGGCTTGGATGCCTCCAGCCTGAGACTGTCCCATGGTCAGGCCAGCCTGACATGGCCAAACCTCTCTCTATTACAGCTGTTGTACACAATTTAGGGGTACTTGTAATCACACCACCACGTATTAAAGGTGCTTGTGACATGCAAGGCTTGAGCTTGGAGTACATAGTTTAATTCCAGCATTTATTCTCTCCTTGCCCCTGTTTCCATCAGTAAAATGAGGAGACAGTCCTTCCCTGCTTCACAGCACTCTAATATTGTACCAGTGCAAGCCATAAAAACACCCAGAAATTCTCTTTTCATCCTCTCAAATAAAGATTTTATTCATTTTGGAGAAGAACATCTAACAAGACTTCAAAATACAAGTAATAGAAACAAATATTGATAATCATGAAAAGAGAAAAGCTGTAGAGAAGAGGTAACTTAAGCAGCAGTTCGCTACAGCCATGTGAAAGGCTCCTAGAAATGGAAAAATTCCCCCTTCACAGTGGTGACTCTTGCCCTTTAAAAAACAGCCAGATGAGACTCTTTCTACCCACAGGGCTCTCCTGCAGTGACAGCTACATTAACCTTTGCTGACAAGCACTTCTCTTTGCTTGTAAAATCAGCTTAGCGAGTGCAAAATTCTTCCAGACTTTAAAATGGTTACTATCAAATGGAGATACGCTCCATGAAAAACAAAACAGCCTTGTGCCTTACAATTACTCGCGTGTTATTAGCGTTGCTCGGAGCTCACGGGATGGGCTGATACAGGATGATGTCTGGGCATCTGTCTGCTTCGGCTAATGCTGCAGAATGGATGTGGATGTAGGAAAGGACACTGGGTTTTTTGCTGCATTTCTCTCCCTGGGCATTTCTCCGTGCTTATCACCACATTGTCTGTGCAATGAGCAACACAGCAGAGGAGCGGTAATATATGCTTGGATTATTTTTCTGTTGCTATTAGAGCCATGCTTCAAAATTGCAGATAAAGCCAGCGCGCTCCCTCCTGCACGCGGGCACATGAACACACGCTGCCTTCCTGTCGTCCCATTTCCCTCTATTAATTTCGCATCCTTCTGAGCTGCCCTTTATACGCGAGAAATCCCTCCCGTGCAAAGGGAATCCTTCTGGGCCTGGGTGAGAGGAGGCTCTGCCAGTCTCCTCCCGCCCTGTCGCAGCACCGAGCCCCCGAAACTGGGTCACACGAGCTCTGCCACCTTGGCAGAGTCAAGCTTTTAGATCACCTGGGGCCATTTCAAAGACCTCCTAGCCCTGTGGGTTGAATTTAAACCATGCGGTGGATACAACTTTGTTACAGTCAGTAATTCCATCATATTTCTATGACATTTGTAACTGCTGACCAGAAAGCTCCAGGACTAGGACCTTGGCATAAAATGCAAGTCAGGCTCCCAAGTTGCTCCACCCCTGTCAAAAATCTGTCATGTCCAGGAGACTAGATCTCAACAGGGTACAGGAATCCAGTATACCACTGAAAAAATAAAAAATGCTGAGGATAGGGTAGGATAGAATAGAATAGAATAGAATAGAATAGAATAGAATAGAATAGAATAGAATGGAATGGAATGGAATGGAATGGAATGGAATAGAATGGAATGGAATGGAATGGAATGGAATGGAATGGAATAGAATGGAATGGAAGGGAATGGAATGGAATGGAATGGAATGGGAATGGAATAGAGAGGAGAGGAGAGGAGAGGAGAGGAGAGGAGAGGGAGAGGAGAGGAGGGGAGGGG
>VYZM01022260.1:283017-293778 GCA_013398915.1 Dromas ardeola | reverse complement strand
TCCTTTCCTTTCCTTTCCTTTCCTTTCCTTTCCTTTCCTTTCCTTTTCTCTTCTTCTTCTTCTTCTTCTTCTTCTTCTTTCTTTTTTTCTTTTTCCTTTTCTTCTTCTTCTTTGTCTGCTTCCTTATCATCATCATCATCATCATTATTTGTACAACAGTCGCCTCTGCAGTCCCCAGTTGCAGACCCCAGCCCACGCAGGGTAACAGCACTGACTGCAGCGAGGCTTCCTCCCCTGGTCAGCAAGTCTCTCAAGGACACCAGACTTGCATCTAGGAACTATTTGCTCTTGATTATCTGCGCAAAAGCAGCAACAGCAATCCCCCTCTACAGTAAACTGTGCGAGACGCCGATGGAGAGGGTAGGAAAGGGATGTGGAGCTCTGGTGCCGTCACAGATACCGCACAGACGTGGTTCTAGGAGCGGCTGGCAGCAGACAGGCTGGAGGGGATGAGCAAACACCGAGTCCCACACACAGGAGGGTCAGGAGAGGCTCTGAACGCTGGTCTCAGCACCCCAGGCACTGGGCTGGCTCCTGGGGGGCATTTTCCTGGCTCCCTGTGGTGGAGTTAGATCTAACCTAGAATTGCCTTCTGGGGAACTTCCCCCCCCTCTTTTTTTTTTTCATCCCTCTCTCTCTTTTCATTACTTACACAGGGTTTGCAGGGAAATGTGCCCCCCAGTAGCATAAAAACTCCCTTTCCCACAGCCTCTCTCCTTCAGTGTCTTCTGCAGGTCCCTCAACTGCAAACAAAACAGAAGTGCCATGTACAGCAGTACCTGCTGTATCTCTCGGTACAGAGAAATACATTGCTTGGGACTGTTTCTGCAATCAAATAAGCAAAGCCAGACTTGTTAAAATAAGCACCGTTCAGGTAAAGCTTTGGAAGCTTTATGGGCAGACTGGACCCAGTCTTTTGCTGGTGGCAAGGTGTCCTATTCCCTAGTAGGCACTACACCATCTGCTACCACCCTGGGGTATTTTCTACTCTTAAGCCACCGGTTGAAGGCCAGCCCAGCTCAGCAGCAGGCCACTTACAGCAGTCAGCAGAGAGCAGAAGTCCACAGGGCCCAGCTGGAAGCACTGGGAGGGTTCTTCAAGCCACTGCACATTTTAGCAGGCGGGTGACCGGAGCGCAACAACCTCACCCGCAGAGCTGGTCCTCACGGGTGATGCTGTTGGTGATCCCAGCAATAAAGCTGACCTAAAGGACATGGGGTTAAACCGCGGGGAGCACATGGGGCGTAATAAATTTGCTTTGATTCGCTCTGTTCAGCTGGAACTTTGGTTTCCGGAGTTGTCAATTCTGGAAACTTTCCTGAGCGTTACATTCACTTCTAATGAAGGCAAAGCAGGGAGTACGGCAAACAAGCTCAAATGTGCAAGCAGAACTGATCAATTAAGCCTGGTGCATCCTGCATGTTATCAAAATCAATGTACATCATGGTTTAAAGTAGTATCTGCAGAGCAAAACTCGAGTTGTACCCAAAATGTGAACCCTCAAGTTTCTCTGCTCTGAAAACAAAGGGAAGAGACTAAAAATAAAATCATAAAGATGGGGATATTTGCTGCTACGGCCGCTCGGCGCTAGCACGGTTCCTGTGTCTGACAGATTATCTCCGCACCGTTAAAAACGATCAGAGCCCTAAGGCAATTAATTCCTCACTTTCAGAGTTGTACTTCTGTGGCAACGAGCATTGCCACGGACAATAGTGTAGGTCGGCGAGAAGGGAGGGTTCGGAGCGGAGGTAAACAACCGCCCGGCGGAGAACGAGCTGCGAATACAAAGACAGGGCAACCTGCTGGCTGGAGGGAAAAGCCCAAGCCAGACCGGCACTGCTGCAACCCACCCAGCTGGGGGGCAAGGCAATGATGAGTGGCATCACGTCACAGGAAATTTAATGGCAGGCAACGCCACGCTGGGGAAGGCGCTGAGCCTCGCCGTAGCAATGCGATTACCCCGAAGCCACCTGGTCTTCCCTCTGGCTCTGGTGGGAGACGGTGGTGTCCCGTCTCCACTTTGTATTCAGATGGCGTCCCCGTTGGTAACGGTGTCCCTGCCCAGCAGTGGCGGACGTGGGCAGAACGCAGAGAGGCAGCAGAGTCACCTGCTGCCAGGACCTGTTGCGGCCACCCAGGCCAGGGAGGGGATTTTGGCTGAGCCAGTCGGTGTATTGACTTTGCAGAGGTCTAACGTGACACCACCTTCCTGCTCGGTTCAAGTTTGCAGATGCGTATCAGGCGGTCCCCAGCCCCACGCCACACAGCTGGCAAAGTCTCCCTTCCCCAGCACCCATCCCAAAATCACAGAATCATAGAATGGTTCAGGTTGGAGAGGACCTTAAGGATATCTACTTCCAACTCCCCTGCCCTGGGCAGGGACACCTCCCACCAGACCAGGCTGCTCAAAGCCCCATCCAGCCTGGCCTTGAACGCCTCCAGGGATGGGGCATCCACAACTGCTCTGGGAAACCTGTTCCAGTGTCTCACCACCCTGAGAGTGACAAAATTCTTAATGTCTAATCTAAATCTGCCCTCTTCCAGTTTGAAGCCATTACCCTTTGTCCTGTCACTACATGCCCTTGTAAGAAGTCCCTCTCCAGCTTTCTTGTAGGCCTCCTTCAGATAATGGAAAGCTGCAATAGGGTCTCCCCGGAGTCTTCTCTTCTCCAGGCTGAACAACCCCAACTCTCTCAGCCTGCCCTCACAGCAGAGGTGCTCCAGCCCTCTCATCATCTTTGTGGCCTCCTCTGGACTCACCCTGTTGGGTCCCTGTCCTTCTTATGCTGGGGGCTCCAGAGCTGGACGCAGTACTCCAGGTGGGGTCTCACTAGAGCGGAGTAGAGGGGCAGAATCACCTCCCTCGCCCTGCTGGCCTGAAATATCAGACCCAGCGAAGGTTACCCGTCCAAACTAAGGGGTGGGAGGCGTAGAGTAGAAAACAAAACTGCAAACTCCAGGGGGTTTCTTATTTTCACATGTGCAAGAAGAGATGAGCTGAAGTGCCACATTTATATCTGAATTGCAAGCATGATTTCCCAGAGGGCTTTCCCTGCTTCAGGTTGGTGTGATGATGAGGGCCCTTTGGAAAAACGTGAGTCTGGCTTCAATCCAAAACCTCCTCAGAATTCAGGGATCTCTGATGCACCAGCAGCACAAGCAGCTTATCTCCAGCCTTTGCTTTTGGACTTCATTGTTTTGAAAGGCAGTGGTTAGCAGGAACAGAAAGTGAGCCATAGCCTGAAGACCTGCGGCAGCACCCCGGGGTCTTCCATGACATCTCATAGAATGAGTGCCGGGGAAGGACACTTTGTCCCTTTTTCCAATCTGGGTCCAATTTGGTTTCATTTCAAATACCACACAAGGCCATGTGTCCGATCGCAAGGAAATCCCCATGTTTGGTGCATCACCCCGCATCTCCTAACGCTATTGTAATTCTTCCTTGGAAAAACTGATGACGGGTTTTGCGTAAGAAAGAAATTTGTGGAGTTTTTATTTTTGCATAGGGTGTACTAGAAATGGATATTGTCACTTATGCCACTGTTCCTTTAACTTGCGCTGCTTGACACTATGAATTATTCAGATATCTCTATGATATATAGAAGTGGTGTCAGCATTTTAGGGCATGACTCTCCGTTCTCATCTGCTATAAAATCCCAGTGGCTTCAGTGAGCTATAAAAGGCAAAATTAAGTCCTCAGCGGCATTGTCTTGCAAGCAGAAAATACACTTTACCACTGAGTAAAGGGTACCGTCAGGCTTAACTTATAGTATAAAACTGTATTTGTATGTCCCCGATCCATCAATAACACTGAGAGGTCATTTATTCATTTGGAAATGAGAAATAAGAGTGTAAAGAAGATGGGGGATAGTGTAACGTTGCCTATTTTCTCTATTGCGGAACCACTCAGGTTTCATCGACCTCATGCTGCTAATACCAATGGCCTCATCTGCTTGAATAGTGAGGTGTCTGTTCTGTAGCCACCGGTGCCAAGCCCAAGCCCGGAGCTGTGCCAGGGAAAAGGAGGATGTATGCGGAGCAGAGCGGCAGCGGGAGCCCAGGTGAGCCCCGGGGGGGTTTGTTCCATCCCCCAGGGCACAGGCTGCTCGGGGGCAACCTGCCGAGCTGGGAGGGCTGATGGGGCAACAACCGCTCGCCCTGACGCCGAATGCTCCCCGGGAACACCGCTGATATTTTTCCATTCTTGTGTTAGCTTTTCCTCCTGTTTTTAAATCAAGGATGGCAAAGATCACTCAGTTGAAACTGTTCTAAATCCATTGTCGCACATGGAACAGCACTCTGCCTCACCCAAAACATCCACAAAGGGTTGTTAGAGTCGTTAGGAAAATACAGAGGCAGTGAGAGAAAAAATAAATGCGTGTAATATGAATGTACTCTCGGCAAAGCCAGTGTTTAAATCACCAGGGGCTTAAATGATGCAGGTTTAAATCCCAGGGGCTTTGTGCAGCGGGTGGGTGCTGCCAACCCGTGAATGATGGAGCTAAAACCTGGGAGTGGTGGTTTTGTCTTGCAAAACAACCTCCTGCAACTACCTCCAGGCTGCAGGGACCAAGTTGTGCCCCCCCGCCCCGGACACAGAGAACCCCCTGTGCCCCGTGAGCTCTGCATGTAACTCAGGGCTGAATTTGGCCTCCAGGATGTACCCTGATGTCCCGGTAACTGGGGGGTGCAGTTTAGTGACATCGAGGTGGACGTAAAACCTTACCTTCCAGCTCTCCCACCTATTTGTTGGATCGCCTGTGTTTACAAAGGAGTGTTTACAAAAGGCAAAGACGTATCAAGCTATCTCTGGCCTTCTTCCCGTGTTAGATAGGATGGTAAATATTTTTGGAAGGGATGTAAACCTTAATGCTTCTGGGAAGACGCCAAGCGGTACCAGATGGCAGAGAGGAGGAAACTCACCCTATGGGCAGGTTTTTCACAGTATTCTCACAAGCATCTGGTATTTGCCACTGGCAGAGACAATACAGGGGCCAGTGCCCTGATCCAATCTGCCTGCCTCCCGTTTCCTGCTACTGGCTGATTTCTTCCCTATTCAGGAGAAGTTTCGTCATTTTTTTTTAATTTCTTGATGCACACTTGGATTCAGGGTTTCATCCTCTTCGGGTAGATGGTGGTGGAGGAGGTGACTCAGCTCACAGGCACGTGGCGTTCCTGGTGATTCAAACGTAAGAGGAGTTTGGGGATTTTTCTTAACGCTGGGAAAAAATCCCCCTGATATTGTATGCAGCCTTCTGACTGCACAATGAAGTCGGATCCCCACCGCACGCTTAACTAGCAGTGAAATTTTTGCTCTAGCTATTATATATGAGTTTGGGAAGTGTCAATCACCTGCAGCTCCCAGCTAGGAGCAGCATGTGCCTATTGCTTCTTAGGATTTCGCTTCCAGTCCTTTACCAACACGCAGATTAGGGATGAGGGGAAAAAAAACTCCATTGCGTTGAAGAAATGGTTAGAAACTTCTGTGAAAACGCAGTTTTGGTGAACACTGTGGGTGAGGGGATTTTTATGGGCTTTTCCTACTTGCCTCAAACATACCCGATCTGTCTATTCTGTAGCTGCCACTAAGCCAAAAGCTCTGACTCGGTATGGCTCCGACAGCCCTGTAAGGGAGCCTGCACGGAGCAGATCTGGACCCAACACGTGAAGATGGACCTCTCAGGTGCATGCAGGATGCTTCGAAACGGGGCTGGCAAACAGCTATAATTCAAGGCACAGCCTGAGCACACGCATCTCCCATGCCTGCCTTCAAAGACCAGCTCTCCGTCTCCCCTGCTCTGCGGTTTGGATGCCACTCTTTGCAACAGTGCTTAGAGGCCACTGCTTAAGCCTTTTGGAGGACCTGTTATTCTGGTACGGCAAAGAGTTTGCTGGTCACAACCACAATTCTCCTCTGAATATCCTGAAGGCTTTCCAACAAGTTGCTGAATTTTAGAATTTTACTAGCAGTTTCAGGGCACAAAATAAAAGGCTTTGTGGATGCAAGATGAAACCTTCCACTAATACGTACTACTTTTGTAAGGACAGTGAATGAACCGGATGGGTCAGTTACATTGCCAGCAGCCAGCATTAAGGAGTGCTGCCTAATCTTCGAAAAGACTGCTTGCTCCTCATAGCTCAGCCAGACGGGCAAATCAAGGGATGAAGACTTTTCACGGCAAGGTTAAGCTGATGTGGGAAAAGAAAGAGTGACACATGACAGTTCTTCACGTAGCTGCTACCCGGAAAAATGTTCTGGCTAAAAAAAAAAAAAAATGCTTAATCAGGCCAGAAGCGAGGTACCTATCTTGATAGCCGAGATTAGGAGTGTTGCACATTTTTTGTTATCGCACAGCTTTGTTGCACAAACCAGAGTTCCCATTGTCGCAATCTGGGTGGCATGTTTCAAAACATGAATTAAGGATTAGTCCTTGGCGCTGATTTATGAGAAAATACCAATGCCGCAGAGGATTTATAACCCATGTAAATGATTCATGGAGGACGTGTTTTACGAGACGGGTCCTCGGCGTGTGTAAAAGTGGAGCATGGCCTTGACGCGGCGGTGCGTACGTCCTAGGCTGCCTTGGAAAAGCCATGTCCTGGGAGAGTCCCGCTAGGATTCCTGCTGCCCCTCCGCCCACTCCCACACCTGATGCGTGGGCTTGGGGAGAGCCAGCCCTCCCGGGGGCGGTGGGGGGAAGCGGTAACACGGACCCGAGCGGTGACGGTGCCTTCTGTAATACTGATGCAGCCCTGTAGAGGGAATGCTTTGGTAAGACTTCAATGAGGCTACGGATCGCTGCGTTGTATCAGGCACCAAATTCATTTTTTATGTCACCTGCTGAGTTCAGGAGTTAACATCAAGAGCAATTGTACCCAGTAGGTTGGGTGGGTTTTTTTTCTAAAATTCTTATCATGTTATAATTCGCTTTAAAATTTCATCCCTGACTGAAGAGGGTGGAAGTGTCCATTTGATTCAATGCGAGGGATAGGCTTTGATGCTCTCTTACACGGGCATCAAAAGCTTAAGATGACATGCATATTAAAAGTGTTTTTCACTGGCAGCTTGCAGGAGGCCCCATGGCCAGATGTAACAAAAGGGAATCGTGTTGTTTACCAACTTCTCCTACACTTCATCTTAAATCGGCACGGGGAAATCGTAACGTCTTCTGAATAACAGCGGGAAACAGGGTTTCTTCATGAGGACTAAAATCACAAACCCGTCAAAAATACTCCAACATTATGCATTCTTTGTGTTGATTAAAAATCTGCTTGCAACACCGAGTTTGCTATTGAACATAGAACTGTGCACTGACCTAGTCCTTTCCCTCAAAGGTTTCAAAGCACTTTAAAAACATACCTCATCCCAACCCTCGGATACGCTGTGCCCACAGATCATCTGGGCCACAGACACTTTCTGATAGCACCAAGCTTCACCCCTCTGCTCTAGCACTGCTGCCTTGCTTTTCCCAGCTAAAGGGATTTTCCTCTCCTGCAACAGAACGTCCGCCTTGAGGGGAAGGTGAGGGAGCAGAACAGGCGACGCCGCATGGTGTCCACCCGATCCAGCTCTCGCTCACTCAAACCTGCTGACCCCATCCCTCCCTCTTCATTGCCAATGGAGGAGTGTTTCACTGGGTGTTCGTCAGGAGAAGATGCCATCTGGGCACCCAGCAGCTTCAATGCCACCTCCAGAGCATACAGGACTCTGATGCCCAAGCACAGCAGGTCACCATGCTTCAAGGGCCACCTGGGCACCAGAATGACAGCAAAACCCTTGTGGATAACAGCAGGGTGGATCTGTGCCATTAACTTTTCCGAAAGCACAGACATACTCACGGAGTACTGAACGCAAGTCTTAATCATCACAGGGACTTCCTCTGTGGATATTAATAATCTCCTCGCTTCCTCTGAGGAGCCCCCCGTCTGCTGGGCTCAGTCTCTGACGAGGCATCAATAAAGCTCGAACTTTCCAAGGTTTCACCTAGAAAAAACCCAGCCTTTCTTGGAAATAAGATGAAGCAAGCATCAGCGAGGCCCAGGGCTGGGTACCGCCATGGCGTCGCTGCACCTGGGTCTGTGGTGCAGCCGTCGGAGGTTTCTCCTCCCCTGTTGACTTTGCCCAGCGAGGAACGATTGCTCTGCAGGGTCCCCCCGCTCCGCTCTTCCTTCTCCCAGCCACCGTCCGGGGATCTGCTAGTCACATCACCGCTTGGGAGGGTCTGGGAGAAGCACTTTCCGCTTCCTGTGGGGAAGGATGTGATTAAAGCCTTGTAAATACAAGGCTTGTCTCGGGAAATGCCTGGGTGCCTTCAAGACACGACGGAGCCACGAGCAGTGGCAGCGTGCCCCGTTACAGAGGGTGCTACCTTCTGGTGGCCTGGCTCCGGGTGGTGGGAAGCAGGAGACGGGGCACAGCCTGATCACACACCACGCTGGCCGTGGCCTCTCTGGGACCTGACAGAGGGGTCCCAGGCCCCAGGAGCAGTGACCTCTCGGCACCGACACCTGCAGGATTCCAAGTCCTAAGGGCTGACTCAGGAGGGGCTGACCGGCTGTGACGGTGTGCTCTCCCTGTTCCCCCCACCCTGCTCCTGCTCCTGCTCAAGCCATAACCATCAGTGGGATCTGTGATGAGTTGCACCTGGACTTCGGGGGATGGCTGGTGACACACTCAAAACACTGTTTGGAGTGGGGACCTAGATATTTTGTTCACATGGGAATATGATTATAGGTCAATTATCTTACTCTATAAACAGTGAAGAGCCCAAGAGCCCTTTGGGCACTCCTGCACGGCAGCGGGCTGCACGCCAGGATCTCCCCTTGAGTGGGCACGCTCGCTTAAAGTTCTGCTCCTCGAGGTTGAGAGATTCCTTGCCGCAACAGGTTCTCGGTAAGTGACTACTAGCATGCTAAACTTTGAAATCTTACCTAAGTGATATAAGGATTGATTGCCCATATATATAATCCTTTAGACATAAACTGTTGACCCAGTCTGGGACTAGGATTGGATCCAGCCGCACCTAGACTCCTCTCTGAGAAGTTTAGAAAGTAAGGGGGTCCTTTCTGAACCTCGTGACTCAACGGGACGGTCTCCCTGACAGCTTGTCTGACCCTGGCCTCTATGCAGTAAATAATCAAGTGTACCCTGACATCGAATCTTGTAAAACACTGTCGCATTCACTACTAACTTTCGTTTTATGTTAATAAATATTTCACTACTACTCTCTTACGAGTGAAGTTAATCCCTCCGCCCGCAACACCGGCCGTGGCTGGGACTGCACCTTGTGAAGAGCTGCCACCAAGGTGGGCACCCAGGTTGGACCACAGCTCTGGTGCTGCTCCTGGTCCCAGGTGGCCACTGCTCTACCTGCTCAGAGTCATCCCCCCAAGAAAGGAGCAAACAGGCCTCACCGCTGGCTTGACAGCGTCATTGCCTCCTCTCTAAGGACCTGCGCTGGTGTGGGTATGTGCTAGTGGAGAATTGTCCCCTTCACATCTTTGTGTCTGTACCAGGGATCCATCCCCTGCTTATCTCACGTGGAGTGAACTAGTGTCCACGCTCTGTCTTTATCTCCTCTTACCTTTTTGATAATAAAGGGATAAAAGCTGGGCGAAGAGAAGGGCCAACAGTGCCCATGGAGGGGATGAACTCCCCCCAGGAGCAGGGAAGTCCTGCTGTTCTGCTTCAGCAAGGAACAGGCAGTTGTCTTAGTTTGCCAAGGATATATCTGGGCTCAGGAAGCCAGGAGCACAGACTCATGCAGAAAAACATCCAAGAAACTGCAGCTTTACTGACGGAGACTTAGGAAGATAACACCAAAAGGCAGAAGTTGCAATCCTCCATCCCTCTCCGTTCTGATGTTCCCTCCATGCACAGGCCATCTGCTCCGCATCCCACACTCTGGCATCGGATTTGGTGTTTCTTTATAGCTAGAGGGTGTCTTGACCAGCTTTCCAGTGTGGTCAGAAAGCTGAAGTTGCACGGGTTTAACCCTGGAGTCAAATCATTTACCAAGGTTCCTCAGGAACACAAAGCTGGCGATTCCCTGGGGCTTTTTAAGGATACTCTTGCGGGAAGTAGCTGGCAGCACTGCTCTGCCCTGGTGCATCTTTCATTTTTACAATGCGATACCGGCCAAAAGCAGCCTAAGGAGAGATAGCATAGCCCAAGGAATAGTGCATTAGACCAAAAGTCAGGGGATATGATGCAAGGATATAGGAAATCTGCCTCCATGTTGCCTAGAAAATCCACTTTATGAACTTTCTGTACCCTTTTCTGGCATCCGCCCGAGGTGTGCAGGAGTGATGCTTGGCACGCCTGCTCCTGACAGTAAGGACCACCAGGACCCGGGCTGATTTTACCGAGGAATAAGCGGTATCTGCGCCTTCAGGGCAGTTTCCTCCCGCACCTTTGCGCTCTGAAGGAACATGCCGGCCCCAGGGAGGCGGCGGGGATGCTGGAGCCGCCTCCTTCAACCTGCAGGCTCTGGCCCAGGCGGGAGGGACCCGGGGACAAAGGCGGCCGCCCCAGGCAGAGCGGAGCGGGGCCGGGCCCGGCTGACAAAGCCCGTGGCGGGAGGGGGGGCGGCAGCAACATCCCGGAGATGCTCCGGGAAACCCGGGAAAAACTGGCGGAGCGGAGCCGGGGCCGCTCCGGCGCCGCTTCCCCGGGGGGCCGCCCGGCGGGGCGGGTTTTCCTGCCTGCCCAAACCCCACCCTTCCCCGGGCTGGTGCTCCCTCCGGTAGTTTTTCTTTAAA
>VYZM01022260.1:212304-277922 GCA_013398915.1 Dromas ardeola | reverse complement strand
AAAAAAACCAAAAAACCAAACCAACCTGCGATCCACCTTCCCTTCACTTTTCTGAAGTCTGTTTTACTCTTATAAACTGGCTTTTTGGAAGCTGATACCTGGAACCTGCTGGTTAATTAGCTGCTCGTGGAAGATAAGGTAATAAGTAAAACTGACAGTGTGAAAACATCTAGTATTAGTTCGCACATGTAATCTTATGCAGCTCTGGGTATTCTGCTGAAAGCCAAAAGGGAGTCTGCTTGGTCTGAAAGTAAATGGTGTTCCCATGTGTGAGCTGGGACCTGGGCTGTGGGACAGGGGCATCTCCAAGCTACGTGATGGGAACTGGCCAGTTGCATCTATGTTGAGTGATACGCCACGGTTCCCATAAATCTACCCCCAGATCCAGGACAGAAATTGGGGCACGGTGGCTGCGTGGTCCTTGTGAGTGCTTTGACTTTCCGTTGTATGCACGGTGAGAGTCTCTGTGTGCGTGCGTGGTCGGTCTGTCTGCCCATCCAGCTTTAGGCAGCCCCATTGGAGCGATGGCCGTTGCTACCGCCTGGTTCCTGCCAGAATAACATTTTCCAAAAAAAACTGAATTAAAAAATGAAGACAGCCACATTGGGTGATATGACCTGGGGGAAGGAAAAAGCCTTCAGGTGCCATAGGATGTGTCCTTGGACTGTGAGGTACGTGGGAACACTGGGAGGAGTGACTCAAAGCTCCCTGAGGCCAGGGCAACAGGGCAACAGCTTCCACTGGTTTTAGCCTTATCTAGATCTGACTGGGACAACTGTTTATCCATCTGCAAGCCTGGAGGCATGCAGACTCACTAGCTGGTGATGTGCCTGGGACAAAATCCTGTGCATGCAGGCAAAGATTTCAGGTTTTAATTTTCCCCCCCTCATCGACTGAATGTTGTTGTTAGAACTTCTTCACCTTCCACTGAAGCTCTTTGCTCTGAGTTCCCAAAATGGGCATTTGCTTTATTCCAGTTGAGTAAAATGAGTAAAATGTTAACGTATTTCTTTATCAACATGAACAGATGAACAGTTGTTTTGTGTGTTTTTGCTTTTTTTTAATTATTAAAAGCATCAACACTTAAAAAGTGGTCTCAGAGAGGCGCAGAAGAAAGCCGTGGCTATGGCAGGCAGCCTGTAGTAGCAGAGACATTAATCTATGGCCTCTTGCTGTTGTCTGCTCCAACGGAAGAAGAATGGTCTCTCCGGGTGAGGGGGTGGGAAGATCTCTGCTTCTATTGATTCCCACTTGTAAATGTCCACATATTTACCTAGAGGGTACGATATATTACAGTTAAAATGGTGGCAAAGAGAAATGGTTGTTCCCCGTGGGTTGGTATTGATCGGACGTGCAGCTACCCTGGACTTATTTCTCCTCTTCTTCACACAGCCTTTAGGCCAAAGTCCTTTGTTTTTATTAGCGTGTTTATAATCAATATACATATTATTTACTATGACGTATTAATGAGGCCTTTGAGATGAGAAGATGCAGGGGCAGAAGCAAAGGGTGAGGTTCATCCCGTTTAATTTGAGATATCTCCAATATAGACTTTAACATCTGCATCCCCTTGGGCTTCCTTTATCGGCCATGTGGAGAAAGGCACTTTGGTGTCGTGATTTATGTCAACTATGTCTGCTTTAGAGGGAGAAGAGTTGCACGCTAATGGTGCTCTTTCTCTCTGCTGGTGGGAAGGCAGCCTGGATGGCTAGTTCGTATGCAACCATCTAAAGTCAGGTGAGATCAGTCCTGTTTGAGATGTTGTGGTGACCATTGTCTACTCTTCCAATGCAGCTGTGCTAGGCTGGTGAAAGAGAGGAAATTGCCTTTCTCAGTAACAGTCAGATGTCACCCCTTGCAGCCCCTACACCGCCTGGGCACAGCAGCCTGGCTCAGAGAAAGCCCTGTTGTCTGCGATGGAGACCTCTCAGACCTCAGTGGCCCTGGCCACTCTTAAACAGAGGTTTGGCTACTTGGCCAATTAATATCTTTCTTATATCAAGAGCACTTTTCATCCTCTGAACATTGCTTTAACTTTTCCTTTTTATACTGCTGTATTTAACCTGTTGGCATTTTTGGTGCTGTAGGCCACGTACAGGTTCCTTGTGATTAAGCCAGGAAACCTTCCCTGGGCTGGTACACTAGATGTAGGACCTCTGTAGAAACATCTCTTTCCATTCTTTCTGTAAGCTCAATGAGTTCTGCTCATAGGCTCATCACTGCTGAGGTCTTAGACACTAAGGGTACAGCTTGAGTTTCTTGGAGCCAGTAGTTGCTGGCCACTTGTCCAGTGGAGTGCTCCACCTGAGGCATCTTTGTCGTTGCCCGCTCCTGCCTTCCTGCCTGTGTGGCAGCCTCTCTGCTCCCAGACATCAGTGTACCTGGTGTCCCTGAAAACAAGGCTCAAGACACTTAACCTAGGTACTAAAATTGGTCCATATCTGGAAATATGTTCTCCATAGTAGTGCATTCAAATCTGTTTTCCTCTTTCAATTCTCTATGGAGGTATCTTGTTCTTAGCTGTCCTGTTGAAGGCAAAAAACCTTGTATTGATTAAAAGGCAATTTTCTATGGGCCTTTGATGGAATTATACACTTACAATTGTCAAAAGCAATCAAAATAAGGGGAATAAACTGTGTAGGTTACGTGTAAATGATGTGGTCCTCTGGAAGCATTTCATCAAATAAAGCTGAGGATCGAATTAAATGGTGATCTAATTAAGTGACAGGCATGGCAACCCAAAATGCAGCCTTGGCAGGTGTTGCACTCGGTATGTGTCTGGAGATGAGGGGCATGAACACTAACACTAATGGAAACGTTGCATCTGAAAGCTTGAGGGTTAATGCTTTTGTGGGAACAAGGCTGACCACATCCATGGAACCTGGGTGATCCTGGAGGCTGTCTCTGGGAGGCATCGGGCTTTTTATCTGCCCCAGCATGGCTGTGGTGTGCATCTCACACAGACGTGTCCATGGCAGGGTCTGCTGGTGTTGTCCCCTCAGGCTGGCCCTGCGGCATCCTTCTGTATTGGGGCTGCCCTTTGGAGATGCCCTGGGAGCACAAGGACGGATGATGTCTGATCTCACTGGTAGGTGAGATGGAGGTGAGGTGCTCAAACTGGCAAAAATGTCTGGTATACGTCAGAAGGTGCGGAGTGAGGCAAATTAAAAAAATTTGTAAGCCTATTTAAGATACACTTAAAACGCTTGGCCCCAGGAGGGCTGAAGTCCTTTCCACGCTCACAATCAGGCCTTAATGCCTCCCGCTGCAGAACACACGACGTTGCTCGCATGGCAGAGGGAAGGTTTGGGAGCTGCGCATCCAGTTTCCCTGCGCGTTAGCAGCGACTGGCTGGGTTTGCTGCTGCGTTCTGTATTTTTTTAACCTGGCTTTTTGTCTGCCAGCCAGAATTCATCCTGCCCTGTCGCCAAATGTCATCGTCCCCTTGTGGTTTAACTCGCTGCAATTCATGAAACACTTGGCTGCCATAAATAGTTATGTGCAGAGGTTCCTCCGCGCGCGGGAGCGGGCAGAGAGTCGCAGGCAGCGCTGCGAGGCACTCGCGCGCTAACATGTCCACCCAGAGAAAGTTGACCCACTTCTGCAAATAGATAACTCCTGGCAGAAAAAGTAACACTGTCTCCGAGAATCTGTCTTGCCCTTGCCTACTGGATTGTGAAGCGAAAAGCCAGCCAGCCTCCATCTTCTGAATCAGCGGCGATGTGGGCGCGGCGCTCCCCGTCTGAAACGGGAGTGTGGAAATCAGCCCTTGATCTGAGGAGGGCTTAAAATGGCCACAATTCATTTGTGATTTTTTTTTCTTTTTTTTTTTTTCCCCCCCAGTATAATGAGGGCTTTTGTTAGTGCATGAGGTGTGTGGAGTTCAGGACTCAGCTGCTCTTAGGCATTAGGAAACATTTATCACCATGGCAATTGAAGGCTGCTGTACAGGTTATTTTGAACACTTTCCTGGTGTTTTATGTCTGGGCCAAGAGTGTTTATGCCAGGTTACTTCGGTCCCTGTGCATACAGGTGTATATATGTGCTCCTCCTTCCCTTAAATTGCCTTTCGCCTTGCTGTTTGCCCCTCTCAGGAAGCTCGTTGCTCGTACTGACTTCTTGCATCTCTGGGCAGTGGTGGTGCCCAGTGTTCACCTTGCTCAGAGCCTCTCTCCTTGTGAAAGATAGTCCTTGTGAAGTAGATTACAGGTTATTTATTGGTTGGATCTGAGACTTCAGGGATCTTGCGGTGAGATCGAAGCAACCCTAAATCTGATGTGAATTAGCTCATCGTCTGCGCGGGCATCTCCTCGAGGCCTGTAGGACCAGATGTCCCCTGTTTGCCTGGGGTGGCCGTGGTGGGAGAGGGCTGTGCTGTCTGTAGCAGAGGGAGCCCTGGCAGTGAGTGCCGAGCTTATGGCATCGGGGCTTTGGCCAGCCGTAAACAGCAGTCGCAGGGGTGACACGCTAGCTGTCGTCTGCGGTTGTGTCAACCCCGGCTTGCTGGCAGAATTACTTCAATCAAAGCTGGAGTGCTCCAAAAAGCCCTTCAGACTTTGCTCCATCCCCCAGCTCTGTGCAGGGACGCTCGGGACTGCGCTGTCACCCCATTTCAACCCCCCAAAAACTCCTCTGCTGCCGGGGTTTCCTTCGCATGCAGGGGGGTCAGCGGCATTTGAGTGTTTGTTGGAGAGATGGAGGATGAAGTGTGTGGAGCAAATGGAAGGAGCAGGGCTCAGGCTGGGAAGCAAGAGGAGATACTTTGCTGCTGTTTTGAACCGTCTCCAGGGCAATAGGATGCTCCAGGGCTGCCTGTTCCTGGCGGTTTGGCAGCCAGGTCTGACCTGTTCTTCCCGGGATAACCAAACGGGATGCTGAGATCCCTGCTTTGGTGGGGTGGGGAGAGCTGCCCCCAGGTGCTGCACAGTCCTCTGGCTGCAGAAGACCCCAAGGGAGGAAAGAGGAAAGGAGCAGGCAAAAGGACCACTCAAAGTAGAGCAGTAAAAAGCAAACCATTATTTCAGGAAAGAAGAAAAAGTAAGCCTTACAGCATTTCCATTCCCCAAAGCTTAATATTTCTATGGAAACCAGTGCAGCAGGAGGCTTGCTGTCAGTCTCTGATCTAGTGGGGTTGACTAGACTTAAAAAATGTTTGTCCTTCCCCACCTCTTCCATCCTGGATCATCTGAAGACAGGTTGCTGCATTATCGCAAATGCAAGATTAAAACCTGTATTCCTGGTTTCCGACTCTTCATTAAGTGCTGAGCAGTCTCTGGGGGGTTGGCATCCACCTTTCATCCGCAGTTTTTTCCTTACTAAGGTACATTTAATTCACTCTATGACACTTATTGATAAAGCCTTGTCCTATAAATGCCAATCCTGTGACACTGTGCCGTGAAGGATGGCCATGACTTTGTATCAGGCCATGGACCATTTAGTGGCGTGCTGCATCTCAGTGCCCAGTGAAGTTCCTGCGGGGACACTGTTTGACTTGAATGGAGCTAAGACTTGGACTCTTTACACTTGCTTTAGTCTTTTATTCAAAGGAGATCCATAATGTCTTTAATCTCCAACAACGGACATAATCTGGCCTATTTAGGTAATACTCTGCTTGATTTTTGTGTAGCCAGTGGACTACTCCTGGCTATATACGTGCGGCTAGTTACTGTTGTCATGTTGATGTTTTCAGTGGTTTCCCCCAATTTTGTTTTCAGTAGGATCTACTAGAAATGGCTCTGGGACAACCTACATAAAAGTCCACTGTTTTATGCCAGAGTAGCATCGTCAGATGCTAGCAGAGCGTATCAGTAATAAAAAATAATTCATTTTGGTTGCTGCTGAGTCTTTTTCAGCTTCTAAGAAAGGTGTTAAGAAAGTCTTATTTTTATGTACGATCTTAAAGGACTTTTGTGATGCACAGTATTCTTTTGTCTTCCTGATTTCCTTTTCTTATCTCCCTTACTGGGGTTTGCAGTCTCATATTTATATATTTCCCAGCAGCTGAATATAACTTTGATCTATGCTTTGGATCTGCGGAGCTTTTAATCCCTTTCCGCTGACTTAAAAGCTTGTTTGCCGTTGAATGTGATACGTAGTTCTAGGTTATATGATCTCCACCAGCGGCTCATGCATCGCACAAAGATGGCATATTGTGAAAAACTCTGGTAATATGTCCCCGTGTTCATTTGCCTGGTTGCAACTCAAACCCAGCACAGGAGTCAGTTAATCGTTCCCTCCTTTTCAGACTGCTGATACACCTGTCCTTTGTTGTTACGTATACTTATGGACCGCTTCCTTTATTTCAATTATTCATTCATTTCTTTGTGATGTTTATTTTTGAGGCTACAAACCAAGTGAGTATTTCAGCCAGTGCAGCAGCCTTTTTGTGTCCCAATTCTGATAACATTTACGGTGTTTTCCCTCTTTTCATCCTCTTAACTGCTTGTTACACCTCTTAAAAGATGGCAATGGTTTTTAAAGCCTGCGTGTTTATTCCTCTTTGATGTCCTGAAACGCGATAATATACACCTTGTTTGCGGAGATCTTCTCTTCTGGAGTGGCTGCAGGTTCCATCTCAGGAAAAATAATGATTTCTGCAGCTCTCAGTCCTCCAGGCCATGTGGATGGAGCTGCACGTGTGTGACTGTGTTCAACCATCTTCTGAAAATTCTTCTTTTTGGGTTTTCGGTGTAGCTGTTGGCTTTCTAGATTCTGAGCGGTTTATTTGGAAGCCTCCCATGCTTGTCTCCTGGCCTCTTGTAACAAAATGCAGTCCTCTTTTTACGAGGTCAGTTAAGACTGTATTATTTCAGCTGTAAGCTTTAAAATAACAAAAGGATGGAAGGTTTTGCAACTTCCAGCACGGAACTGGGACTCAGATTCGGTGCGCTTTCTCACTGTAACATGGCTTTCTGATGTAGTCGTAGGTAAATTACATGATCTGTGGTTCTCCTTTTAGACTACCAGGGTAATATATTTCCTTTGTCTTCTCCAAGTTGCTTGTGGTTCACTAGGTCATGTATAACATGCTCATACAGCGCTCAACAGGATTAGACCCTTACCTCAAATGAGGCCTCTAACTTATTGCTATGATACCAGTGATAACAAACAACACAGGTTTTGAGTTATAATGAGCTAGCAAGGAAGGAGCAGCCTTTATACTAACTCCAGACATTTCTAATTCCCAGTTTTGGAGTTGCTTCAAGTCCTGTTTCAGCTTAATTGGGATGAAAGCACTTTACGTGTTGGGGTGCTTCTTTCTGTGTTGTATATACTTCTTGGGACCGCAGGATGATGAAGTACGGACAGTCTCCAGCCAACCGTCAGAAATAGGAACTTGTCAAATAATAATTTTTCTCCTAAATGAGAAGACAAGGAGCAAAATAAGATAAAGAGCAGTGTTTGCCTCTCCACAGACAGAGATGAGCTCAGAAAGATGCTGTTGCTGTCACAGCAACAGGTTACCTCGATATCTTTCAGAGAGTGGGGACAGCATTTGTTGTTATTTCAGGTCATCCCATCTGCAGTTGAGTATCATATTATGTATGTGTATTTAAAATGCTGTTTACTACCTGGCAGCCTAGTGCTGTTTTGGTTGAGGTTAAGAATCACAGCTGTGGAGAGGATGGGTCCTTGTTGTCATGTTGCTCCCCGTGTCACTGCAAAGCCGCGGTGTCTTTGCCGTAATTGCTGAAGACACCTTTCCTCTTTCCGATTAAATTCTTACCCGATCCCTTGATCGCTCGATTTCTGACGCTGATAATTTGGTAACTCAGAAGAAGCCCTGACTGAAAAGTCATCAAAATCACTCTTGGGCGTGAACCCAATGTTTCTTAACCGCCTTGGGCTTTTATTCCCATGTGCGTAGTGGAATTTGTAGGGAGGTTCTATTTGTCAGCGTATCACCCAATCGTTAGGAGGGTGACAAGACCCCAGTAACTCTTCCTTGGCAATTATGTATGAAAGGTTGTCAGTATGAGTAGTATGGGAAGTTAAAAGCCTTAATTTTCATTTGGAATTGAAACCCTAATGACTTTCCACTCCCACAGCTCATAAAGACATTGTTTCAGCCTCAAGTTGACCAAGAAAAAAAGGGGGGGGCCCTCTTTTATTGCAGACCTTTTTGTGCAGGATTTTTATGAAAAAGCAGAATTATGAGTCACTGTTCTTTGTATAGAAGATAATTATTGGAGTATGAACCTCAGAAAAGTGACATTTTATGACTTCGCCGCTAGCCACACAGTGTGAGCTTTTGCTTTCTCTCTTCAATTAGTTAAGTTAAACAACATCTGGGTTCGAAAGGACTAATTATATTCCTGTTTGGTGTTTGCCTTATGCACTAAATGTTTTCTATATGTAAAGCTAAGCAGCGGGGAGGGGGAGAGAAAGGATCACCCCAAATTAATGCTGTTTAATTATTTAAAATGATGGGTGTAGATCCGGTGGGGTTAAGTGGGTCGTTGCGTGCCGTCACATCCATCACTCGCAGTGTGGTAAGGAAGAGAAGCAGGATCACGCAAATCCTTCCGTTAACCCTAGGAGCGTAATTAAGTTCCTCTGGAAATTTGTTCTTTAAAAAAACATTCCTCTAAACAGCAATGTTGTTTAATCTGTGCTTAAATGCAAAGCTATGTGTTTATCCACTTCGATGTGTTGTGTTGTTGTTGTTGGTTTTATGTTTTCCATAAGTAAAGGGAGGATTTTGTAATGCAATAGCATCTGCTGCCGAGCGCAAGAGGGAGCTGAGGGTGGATGTGCAGGTCGGGGTGGCACGTGCAGGTCTCCGTCCTGCGTTGGCTCTGCCGCAGCAGGTCGAGAGTTCGCACAACGGCAAGCATTCCAGAGCATCTCCATTTTTGGGGATCCACCTGGGATACCTGAAAGGCATCTTCTGTTCAAGGGGCAGGTGCTCAGCATTTTCAGAGTATTAAGTATTCTTAAGGCGATTCAGACTTTGCTCTTGGAAGCATCTGAGGTGACTAGCTAATTTTCTTGGCCGTGGGGCTGCGTACTTGAGAAAGCGTCGCTGCAGAGCTGTAAATGCCCTCTGTCCGGGACAGCGTAGGTCCAACATCTTTCTGATCCCACAGCTGTGGAGACAAGTCTGCTCAGAGTCCTGTGAGATGAGTTACAGATCACGTAAACAGCAGCTGATGCGGTTGTTGGAGAGGCCTCTATTTTTCCTTTCAGCCTGTAATAGCATCTTGGCCAGGTTGGACAGGGAAGGTTTCCGATGGAAAATGTGCTGTCCTGTCCTTTCATTCTGCCTTATTTGGATAAAAATTAGAAGGCTGTCCTTTTTTATTTTTTTATTTGGCAGTTCAAAGAGAAGCAAATACAATATTTTTGGGAATGGCTTGGAACTGTCCCTGCAAAAGGAATCTTATCTAAAGGGTAAAACTCCCTGACTGTGTTCTGTTTAAGGATGGATATTTGAATTTGACCTTTTCTTTTTAAATAAGAGATTTCATGTCTGGATTTAAACCAAAACCGTATCAGACACAAAGGGACAGGGTTGTTCTGTCGCAAAGAACATCTGTAGAGCTGGAGGGAAGGGCTGGGCACCATGGAGTGGGGGTCTGTGGAGGTGCCGACCTCCTGGACCTGCTGCAGGAGGATAGAGAGCAAGAGGGCAGTTGGGGGGAGAACTTCTGCCAAGTTCAGATGAAGCTCTCCGGCAGCCCTTGTGCAGATCTGGTGGGGAGATGTCCTCATGGTGGGTGAGGGTGGGCAGCGCGAGTTGCCTGCCGAGCTCAAGGTGGGGTTGGAGACCACTGCAAAGGGGTGCAGCTGCAGCCTGAAAGAGGAGATGGAGTAAAGGAGTCCAAAGATGTGGTTTGGGAGCTAGCTGTTATTTTTAACAGCCGATTTCATTGAACTGGATTGAACTCCCTCCAGCACAGCATTGATGATGGTGCCTGGAGCTATAAAGATTGTATTTTGATCAGCAAGTCAAAAGCAAGTCTACCACTAGTTATGAATACATTTTCAGAATTGCGAGCAAAGGAGATCCCAGAATAATAATGGGCAGAAAAAGTTGCCCGAAGGAACCAGTTTCCTCGATAAATGTTGGAGGAGGTGTAGAGCTGAACTTTGCACTCCTTCCCATCTCAGCTTTTTAAAAATGTGCAAACAGATCTAGCAGCGGAGTTTTGAACCTGTTGAAATCCTGAGTAGACATAATGCAAGATGGCAGGAAAACCAATAATGGTGGAGTTTTGAAAATACAAATGGTTTGGTTGAAGATGTGTGGGATAAATGAGGAAAAAAAAAGGTGCCTGTGTGTCCTGTGCTGTGTATCGTTGACCCAGTTGGTTATTCAGTGATGAAGTCTGATCTGTATGTTTCAAATGACAGATCTGGGTTCTGAAGTGCTTATGATTAGATTAAGACTGTGTCGTAAACCTTAATGGTGCATGAAAAGCTACTGCTGGATTTGCAGTAATACGTACTTTTCTGCCTTAGAACAGCATGAATAATACTTTATGGTTGTATAACTCCTTCCAGACAAGGAGTCTAGAAGTGCTTTGTAAACGCTAATGAGTTTGGCCTTATAGCATATTTATAAGCCTGAGAAGTAGCATTATTCCCCCTTTTTTATGGTTTGGATGTTGACTAGCCTAAGTATGCAAAGAGAAGGCAACAGGGCTTTCATCTTCCCCACCCTCAGTCCTGGGCCTTATCTGCAGGACTCGGTAGCCTTTCTAAGTGTGTCTGAGGCATGCTTAGAAATTTCCTGCGGATTCAATCCAGCGAAAGGGTTGGTTTTTTTGCAAACCTCTGTGTATCCATTGTAAAGCAAAACGCATAGTAATTATTTGACGGTAATTTCTTGCTCGCCTTTTCGTTCTCCAGCAGCGGAGATTGAAGCTAATCCTCTACTGGAATGAAATCAGTTTGGGCATTATGAATATCGTTTCCTTGCCCAGAACAAAGAGGCTGAGCTAATGTGAGTGAAAACTCCTCTTATCTTTCCATGGGAGTTGCAGGTGGGTAAGGAATGTGAGGTCAGCCGGGATTGGGAGCAGATAATTGCCTGTGTCAAAGGGCAGTGAGAGTGATGCCTGAGAAAAGCGCCCTGCGAAGTAGGTGGGATGAAGCACTGCGGTGGGCACACGCGGGTTTTTCTCTAGCAGCTTCTTCAGATGTTCATCCCAGAACAGCTCCGCTATTTGTACAGATTTATTTATGTAGTGGGATGTTCTGCAACGTGAGCATCGTGTGGACAGTAGGTAAATTTTATAAATATTTTGCGTGTGAATTTGCTGTTTGGTGACAATTGCTGGAAAGATGGTTCTAGAGGGAGAAGTCCCTCTTTAGCTGTAGGATGAGCGTATGCAAGCGGGGATTTCACATGCTGCTTTTGCATTCCTAACCTGAAAAGATGCTTCCACATCTCGGTGCTTTTTCAAGGACTGAAGGAGACCAGTAAGGATCTCAGCTGTGAAGCTCTAGCTGTGGAGGTGGTGATCTTCATGGTATGGATATACATCTACTAGCAGAGCTGGTTGTTAGGATGAGCAGCATTTGTGGTGTCAGATATTCCATCTTTGCCCAAGGTGGTCAAGCCAGGAGCATAAGGGGCTCCTGAAGCTGTTTTTTGAGCTCCAAGTTGGGAGGGATGGTGACTGTAGTGGAATTTCAGTGGTGAGGATTTCAAACAGGAGAACATAGCTGTATTTTCTACAGTAGTTTTATTAGAAGAGACTTGGGGAGTTTCCTAGGAAGATTTACATGTGGTTGATTATTTTGTTGGCAGGATGGAAACTGCAATAAGCTAGTTGGCACTTGAAAAAAGGTACAGATTTTCTTTTTTTTCAGAGGCAACTGCTTTGTTTACTCTCTTGTCTTTACGCATGTAGATCAAACTCGTCTCAGATTTTGAGATGATACTGCACTGAAGAAGACCATTTTTTGAGGCTTTTTTCATCCACTTAGCTGAGTTTATATACCAAGGGTGAATTTGGCTTGCGGTCTTGTGCTATGCAGGTTATGACCATGTGAAGACGAAGAAGGTTTGTTTGATTTCTGTCAAGTTGATACTAAGCATATGAATGGCAGTTGGGGTCATAAGCAGAAGGAAGGAAAGATTTGAAGTGTAGGGTAAGGTACGTTACCTGAATCATAGAATCATAGAATGGTTAGAGTTGGAAGGGACCTTAAAGATTATCTAGTTCCAACCTCCCTGACATGGGCAGGGACACCTCCCACCAGACCAGGCTGCTCAAAGCCTCATCCAAAGCCCTGTCCAGCCTGGCCTTGAACACTTCCAGGGATGGGGCATCCACAGCTTCCCTGGGCAACCTGTTCCAGTGTCTCACCACCCTCACAGGGAAGAATTTCTTCTTAATATCCAATCTAAATCTACCTTCCTTCAGTTTGAAGATGTTCCCCCTCGTCCTATCATTACTTTCCCTAATAAAAGAGTCCCTCCCCATCCTTCCTGTAAGCCCCCTTTAGGTACTGGAATGATTTCAGGAAGACAGTCTGGGGTATCAGTACTCCCTTCTACCATGACATCCACAGACCCAGAGGGATGAAGGCTCTACTGCACCGTGTGTTCTGGCGCTGAAATTGTGTTCAGTGTATTGCTGCACTTCAGACGTGTGTCTCACTGAACTAAATGGCATTAAAGCTGTTCCATATGACTGGCCTGTGTTTTCAGTCTGATTCTGGTCTATTAAATGCTATATTGGCATGTGACCTTTTTACTTACCTGGCTACTTCTGGAATGCAACGTAGCCTTAGCTCTTTGGCACAGAACAAAAGCTTTTCTGAAACGCTGTTTGCTCGTGGCTACAAATAACAAACTTCAGGTGATTAGCAAGAGCTTTTGGCAAGTCTTGCAGATACACAGGGTATTTCAGTATATGACGTGGCATTCTTGCAGAGCCGAGAGATGGAGCATCCTATAGAGAGGCTCTTAGTCAACTGTGCAGTGCTTAATCTTTCTAATACAGCCCATAATGTGTAGAGAAAGATCTAGATAATGCAAGAAAACAGTTACTTATCTGGGATTAGCCTACATAGAACATTTACATTGAGCAGAAACTAGGCCGGAATACCATTCTTTTGTAAATAGTGATGATGAATTGTGACCTGATCCCAAAGTCCTGTGAAGTCAAAAGAGCCTTTGTAGTTCCTTCAGTGAATGGACTTTGGACCCTGGACTTTGGTTTAAGTGGACCCTTTGGACCCCTGGACTTTGGCTTACTACTACAGGTCATGTCTATCAGTGTTCTCGTTGCAAAGAGGAAAGTCTTAGGTTAAAAAAGAAAAAAAAACAATCAACCCCAGCCTCCCAAGCACCCAAGCAAGCATACCAAATAAGCAGAGTGCAATTAATATCATATTTGTAACAAGCTCTCAGGCTGGCTAGTTATCAGTGCCTACTTATGAAGAACAGCCTGCCTCCTTTTCCGAATCCCTGGTCTGCTAGCCGTGCACAAGGCATTTTCCTGATGATTTATTATGGAAGGAGCTACGGAGTAATCCTTGGTAAATAGATTTATACATGTGACACTCTGCTGAATGGGAGATTTATACTTGGCCATTCCATCGCTGCTTATTACCATATGATGTTTCATTGAATGCAATTATATGTCTGCCTCTGCTCTTTAAAGGCGAGAAAGGTTTTGCAATATTACTATGTTCTTCTGCTCAGCAGAGCCTCACAAAGAGGCGCTTTCCGACGTGACGGAGAGGGCTTGCAGGTGGCTTTGTCCCTGGTAGGCCTGGTTGTGTGAAGGAAGCTGGGTTTTGGCTGTTAGCAAGACTCGTAGTACTGCAATGCTGAAGGTGTTTTGGGAGTTGAGCTTAACTTTACCAGCCGCCTGAGCTCCCACAGGGTTTTGCCCTGCAGAATGGACCTGGTCTCACAGGCTTCTAGTTGGGAAGGTCCTCATAATTCGTACAGGTCTGATAGGACACATAGGTCTTTCCTGTTGATGAATTTAGTTTAAACTATTCACTACAGAACAGAGTATTTCCTCTGACATAAGGAGAATGATTTAGATTTTTATTAGCTGGCATTTTTCACCTAGTTTCTTTGGCGCAGATCTTACTACTTACTGCCGCTATCTGCTACATTTTTAATCAGAAAACATTCTCACTAAACTAAAATTATTTCTTTTTGCCTTTGGAAATGAATAGGATGTGAAATCTTTTCCAAACAATGGCTTAAAGCAATGGGATCTGCTAGGTATTTTGCTTAGTATGAATATTTTGGGAGACACCCTGGCTGCACTGAGGTTCATGGTAAAACTTCCCTTGACTTTGGAAGGACTAGGATTTATTTCACTTCTTATTTCCAGATTGCCCGTAACTTTTCATTCCTGGCTGGCGCGTATTGCATCTTTAATGATTTCATTTTGACGTGGCTTTTAGAAACCGTGACCCTTTTTGTCTGCGGTCAAGCCCTGTGTGGCTGCACCCTTGTGCTCCGAGGCCTCATTCATAAACATCTCTCCAAATGCGGCTCTTTATCCCATGTCCAGGGATCCGAGAGAATCCCAAACAATAGCCAGGCTGAGACAAAAGCGGCCATTGTGGAGGGGGCGCTGGGGCGGGAGCGTGGAGAGGCCCGGGAGCCTTGGCGAGCTGGGACCATTGTGCCCGTAATTGGATTTCTGCTGGCGGTGGGCAGCCGGTGGGAGCGGGACCTGCCGGAGCAGGCATCCCCGCCGCAATAAACCTAGCAGTGATTGGAGGAGGCAGATGACCTTTAAAGCCCGTGTTGTTGAGCGAGACCTAATACGGTACAAATGCACCAGGTTGCAACTTTATTAGTGATTAGACACATAGATAAGCCTCAGCACATTGCCTAATCTGTAGAGCCTAATTCCAGGCATTGAAGCCAGGGATGCTGATGCAGACCGAGCGCCCGGTCAGTCTGAGTGAGCTGGAGCGACTGCAGACAATATGATAGGGAATTTTTGGATCACTTGGGTCCAGGGCAGATTCTGATCAGCCTCTGCTGTGGGGGTGCTGGGACAGGGAGGCAGGCCCTGGAAGCATGGAACTGGGAAGAGAGTTATACAATTGTTGTCTTCAAACCCAGGTTAACTTCTGTGACATCTGAACAGAAGAGTATTGGCAGTGAGCAAGGATTGGTCCTTCCTGACAAAAATTAGGTGAAGGCTACGGCCCGAAGCAACTTAACAAGTGGAGTCTTGAAGGGCGAAACAAACTCTTCCATATTTCCATTTTGCCATCTGAGGCTGTTCCTGGGTGTTCTGGAGCTATTCTGGGTTCTTCTCATCTTCTTCTGGACAGGGTTCCCTTTCCTGCAGCCCAGGGTAAAAGCTTAGATGGGTTTGGCCCATGGTGATTGATCCGTGCTCGATGTTTTAGGCTGTGGCTGAGTGGTGCTAATGTGCCTGCGTGAATGGTGGTGGAAAATGTTAGAGGTTGCACGCAAAGATGAATCGCCGTAGGCCAAGGGTTAAGGCTCTTCTTGACAGCACAGCAGGTATGATGCTGTGGTATGCTCTGTTACTGGATTTCCTCCAAGGATTGCTCTTTGAGGAGCTTTGGCCTCACGGCATGCTGCAGAGACCTGCTGCTTGGTGCCATCCTTTAAACATAATGTGGGAGCCTCCAGCTGGATTGTGTACAGATCTTGGTCTGTGTTACAAATATATGCATGGAAATGTTTGGCAGATTTGTGCTGCAAATCCAGACAAGCCCATGCAACCCTACCTTTTAAATCCATGGCTTGGAAATCTGCCTTCGAGAGCCACTGCAGACTTCCTTACCCTGGACTCTCTTGGGTGGCATCTGCCTTGTCTTCAGGTCCACCTAGACGACCACACAAATACGATCTAAGAAACCAGCTTGCTAATAGCCATACCCTGTTAACTTTGTCGATCAGAGGAGCTCTTTTTGACCTTTATTTGGACACACTGGCATTAAACTAATCCCACCCGATCTCTGTAGTGACAGGGTGACCTAGTTTTTTTTTTTTGAATCTTGTAAAATGATGTTGTTAAAGCTAACGCATCTCACTGCCTTTCCCCCTTGCCTCCAGGCAAAACCCATTTTGGGATTCCTGCTTCTCTAGTTTTCTCTTAGCCCTTTCTAACTGTGTTGTGACTTGTATTTTGGAACAACTGGCTCTGTATGTTGGGGTGAAAAGGGCTGAGAAGTTTCATTTGCTATAAGAGAAGAAGTATCACTGGGGTAACATTTAGCGCCAAGAGGTGGCAATCCACAGAAATTTCCTAGGAGAAGCCAAAACCTTGTCCTTGTGATGTTAAATACTCCAGTTTGTCAAGAGGTAATTTGGAGATGTTAAATACTCCAATGGTCCGTTCAGAACTGGGGAGTGACCTGGCTGAGGGTGAGCTGTGGGTGAGACCTCAGTAGGTCCCAGGTCAGGGCCCCTGTCCCTGGGAGAGCACCTTGTTGGGCCAGCGTGTCAACTTCCCTGCGGCCTTGCATTGTTTTCCCTTTTATCACCCAGTTGTCTGTCTGTCTTTTGCCTCTAGAGTTTTGGAGAGGAGCTACTGCCTTCCCTTTCTGTTCAAGGAAGCTCTGCATTAACTAGTCCCCTCCTCTGGCTAAAAAGGTGTGAATCTGAAGAGGAAGTTTCTGTTGCTTTGAGCAAATCTGGGACTGAGCCTTAATTGTTGAGGTCAAAATCTGTGGACAGCAAACAATGATACAAACTGCGTGTCTGGTGCCAGGTGGCATGTCCGAGGCCATTGAGGCATCTTCACTGCAGGTGTAAAATGAGTATTATTCCACCAACCTTGTGTTTCATGCATCATCTTCCCCCAGGGTGGGATTAAATTTGGTTCTGGGCGTGCTTGGAGGAGGTGAAGTGGGGAGTGAAGTTGGAGGAGAAGCTGAAGTGGGGAGAGCACACCTCTGTTGCTTGTCTGCAGTGGGTGGTATGTGTGAAGGCTTCCTGGGCTGATGCAAATTTTGGCTTTGCACATCTGCTGTTCTTGTTTTCCGCTCGCACCCGATGCGGAGCACACTTTGCTCCAGAGCAATGTTACTGCCAAAGGAGACACCTCTTGTGCCATACACTTCTGCTGGAGCTGATTAGAGCAGGGTTGGACCTAAAGCCTTAAGAGAAGCCTAAAGCCTTCTGCAGCAGAAGAGGGGAACTCCTTGCTCTCTGTTGTCTTGGAAGGTTGGGGGTTGGAACAAGATGGTCTTTAAGGTCTCTTCCAACCCAAAGTATTCTATGGTTCTAAGGTGGTGGTGTGACTTCTTCCCACCCACTTCCTTGGTGGTAAGGGCAGCACGAGCAATAGGATCGGGAGATAACTTGTATTCCCCTCGTGAGAGAGCGTGCATATCTCGGGAGGAGACTTACTCAGCAGCCTGCTCTTCACCGCCCGCTGGCATCTCCTTTCTCTGAGCCGGCAGCGTTGCCGTCCTCTCTGCACAGCCCCTTACCCACCCGCGGCGATGGGGGCTCCTGGGGCACGCCGTGGGGCCAGGGGAATACTTTGTTCGCTAATCTCCAGACAGCGTGGCCTTAGTTAAATAAATCTATGCCTATAGGCAGCTTTCTGGGGCTCATTATAATACTAATTCAGTTGAATTCCTAATTAGAGACCAGTGGTTTTGTGTGGGTATTGGAAGTTGGTGTAACTTTCTTAGGGCGGAGGAATCAGCCACTGAAAGCTGCTTTGGGAACCGAGGCTGAAATGAGATCAGAATCTAAAAAAAGATGCTTGTAAAATAAAACAACTATTTTAAATGTGCATATAAAGCCAGTGTTTTACTTCAGATGAGCCAGGGCATGGAATTGTTCTATTTTATTTTAGTTGACTTTTTGTGCACTATCAGGAAGAGAACTGGTAGACACTGCCACAGACGAAGACATGTCTCTGCCTTGAAATACAAGGGAGGATCATTTTTAAGCCCAAATCCAGTGTTACTTCTTTGGGTTAGGTGAGAGGGCTGGCTGCTTCAGATAATTTGAATTAAGATTAAATAAAGACAGCTTTCAGGAGAGAGAGAGAGAATCTACAGCAAGACCCTTAATATCTGCGGAGAAATCCCAGCAATATCCCTCTTTGACCATTCAGGGTTAGATGTGTCCAAAACAAGCAGAACTGTGATTACAGCCCATGTATTTTAATTTTGTAAATTGGAAGAAGTAATCTGTCCACACTCTGCACCATGACCTGGCTTAGGCTGATGATCTCGTCTATTTATATTGCCTCTTCCGTTCAAAGGGGCTACATGGCAAGAGCTTAGTTCAGGGAGCGTTTGTGCGTGTGTTTTTGTGTTGGTGTTGCACTCTATCATTGCTCTAATGGACCTCTGGAGGAAGGTGATACAATAGTTCATGCCGGCTATGCAGTTAAATAATAGCTCTTTCAGGAAGGAAGTGAAGAATAATTTATGTACAGGAAAGCAGAGCAGGTATACAGAGAACAGAAAAATAGACAAGCTGTGATTCCATTAAAACAGTTGAGCCAGTTCCTATAGCAAGGAGTTGCATGGGCTCTGTGATGCCTGCTGGTGCCCTCCTGCCTGCGGCCAGCAGCGACGGCTCCGTGGGGATGGATGGGTGGGTGGATGGGGCTCCAGGAGCTTCCGCACTCAGGAGGACACGACGTGATGGGGAGTGGGCCAAAGCCCAGGGGTTGTTCAGCCAGCGCTGAGCACTGCCAAACACGTGCATCCAGCAGCCCAATGCAATCTCCTTGCAGATGAGCTGCAAAAATCCCACCGTGGTCAGGGTTTCTTGAGGAAGAAGGTGTTATTCCCTAAGTGCAACTTTGGTGTGAGGGGCACTGCTGGAGCTTGTTTATACCAGGGAAGGACTATAAACCGTGACCTGCCTTTTGATTGTACCAATACACTCGCTCTTGTCTAAATAGATTTGTGCATTAGCGTGCTTAATTATCTCCTGGACACTCTCAACTTTTGTTTGGATAGCCTTGCTTTTGTATTTAAGCGTAAATAAATACTGATCGAGTAGATCAGGCTCCGTCTGGGTTATGGGGCTGAACAGGAGGCTGTGCCCTGGCTCTGCTCCCGTGAGCTCCTCAAATAAACAGAGACCTTCTCAAGGGCTACCGGGAGAGCTCCCCCACCGCTAATTTTAAAAGTAACCTATAAATCAAAGCGTATCTCTCGCTTTCCTCCCTTTGGCATTCCACTTTTGAGGGAGGTTTACTTTTGCGGTGCACAGCTGCAGTGTCAGCTTTTGATTACTCCTTGCCTTTAGTCATAGAGATGTATTATTCAAGTGTAAATACATTCGCAGGAGAAGTGGTATCCTGTGTCTAAGCTGTTAGGAAGCGATTGCTGTTTATCTTGTCAAAGAAACTTCTTACCCCTTCTTCTGCGGGCTTCACCTGAACCCCACCCCCCCCGTGAGCCCCAGCCCCTCTCTCCCCGTTCCATGGTGCGGTGGGACCCCCCCCACCCCAACAAAGCCTCTCAAGCCGGGCAGACATGAAAGCAAAGAAATCCCAGCTGCATTCTTGTAAAGAAGCCGACCACCTATGCGATGGGGCACCTGGGCGCGTAGGTCAGCAGTATATTTTGAGAAGGCGGATTACCTGTGATGGGGCCGCGCTTTACATTCCCGTGCGGCGGGGGGGCAGGTAACGCTATCTGGTACCTCTGCCCGCGGCCCCGCTGTGGCTTTTCTCCTAAAGTTCAGATGGTAATTTTAAACCATGGGAAAACTATTTTTTTTTTTTTCCTCTCTCTTTGAAGAGCATTGTTAGTCACTTGAAGTCTCCTCCCTCGTTCCTTCGCTGAGCGCATCAGCCCTCCATCAGGTTGCGGGGAGCCCACCGTTCCCCAGGCGGCGTGGGAAGGGGGGACGGATGCGCGGGACAGAGGGGGCTGGTGTCCTTTTTCTCTCCGGTTTGACTCATGTGGGCACGCTGCTCTCTGTTTGTGGGGGGTGGGAACGCGACAGGCACATTTGAATTATTCCTGGATCAAATGAAGCAACATTTCAGAAGAGGATTTTTGCAAATTCACAAATTACAGTTATGTCAAGAAAATACTAATTGCCTGCAATTTTCCCTCTACCCCTTCTCACCACCCAGCATATCTGTGTTCCCTCACTGAATAATATTCCACCTCTCTGGAAACGCAGTCAGATGCCTGCACGTATTTCAATGGAAATGTCATTACAGTAAAAATGCTTAGTTTCTTATGTACTGCCAGGTGTTATTGGCACAGGGGGGAAATCTGCACTTTAACAGATCCTTGGCTTAATAAAGAAGTGAAAGTGATGCCTGGTATCTTAGGGTTGTGGTTTTTTTTAAAAAAAAGCTATCCCTGCTCTCCTAGGAACAATGCAAATCACTCTGAAGTACTTGCATTTCAATAGCACTCTCTATTTTCTTTTTTTCTCAAAATACTGGGATGAGGGAGATCTGATAATGCAGTCCAGCGTGGAAAACCTTGATAACTTGAGCTGTTAATATAAACCGAAGAACAACACATACTGTGTTGCATTAAAAGATAAGGCTACAAAGGTGTGGTGCTTTTTTTCTTTTTTTTTNTGGTTTTTTTTTTTTTTTTTTTTTTTTTTTTTTTTGGTGGGTTTTTCTTCCCTCGGGGCGAGAGCCGTGTTTGTTCACGACAAAGTCAGAGCTTGGCAGGGGGGAGAGCAAATTCGTTGCTGGTGGAATTGCACCCGTGATGAATGCGTGCTACCTGGCCACGGATGCTTTTATAGATGTTATAAATACAAGGTCTTGCCTAGAAGGTGATGAGTGATGGTAGGAAGCAACTCTTGAGATTAATGTCATATCTTTTTGAAGCTTTCTGCCTCTTTTTTCCTGAGCTCCTGGAAACTGTTTCTACCAAACTCCTCTCCAGTTCCAGGGAGGGCAAGGAAATCCCCGCCAGCAGCGTGGTGCGTGGCAGGCGTGCTGCTTGTCCTTATATTAAAAACAACCCCCTGCCCCAACCCCAACAAAACTAGAGCTTGTGCCGCTTCAAACACAAGGCAGGGCTGCAGGGAAGGGTATGCCGAGAATCTGACCCCGGGAGCTCAAAGCCAAAAGGGCAGCGGCGGGAGCGGGGTTATGGCCATCCTGGCACGGCAGCTTCCGAGCTGTTTATTCAGTTGGCGTTTAATTAAAAGCTGGGGTGATTGCAGGCATGTCGTTATTTATTTATTTGTGCCCGTAGAAGCTCTTTTTCTTTAGAAAAGTTTATGTTTCTGAAAGGGATGTGGCTTGGGTGTTGGAGAAGTGTGGTTGCCTTGCTAAAGAATGACTTGTGCCGTTGGTTGCTCTCTGAGGGCCTGGGTCTCATCGTCTTTGGTGGGCTCACTGTGGTAATAATCTCACAGCTGCAAAACTGAAGGTAATGTTGTTAAACTAGAATTAATTATCGTAGACTCATGGAATGATAGAATCATTTAGGTTGGAAAAGACCCATAAGATCATCGAGTCCAACTGTAAACCTAGCACTGCCAAGTCCAATATAAACCATGTTCCTAAGCACCAAGTCTGCCCGTCTTTTAAATACCTCCAGGGATGGTGACTCAACCACTTCCCTGGGCAGCCTGTTCCAATGCTTGACAACCCTTGCAGGGAAGAAATTTTCCCTAATATCCAATCTAAACCTCCCCTGGTGCAACTTGAGGCTGTTTCCTCTCATCCTATTTATAAGCATCTCCTTCTAATGGAAAATAGATACCCAGAAAATGCTCTTGCCTGGTAAGGGAATATTGGTTCATTTAGTTTCCTTTCCTTGGTACAGACCCCAGATTGAAGTGCACCCTCTGCCATTTGTGCCCCAGCCTTATTACCGCTGTTTCTGCTTCTGGTAGGTCAAAAGACCAATCCAGATACCTGCGTGATCCAGTTAGATCTGGGCTTCAATGCAGGGGCATTCCCAAAAATGTGATAAGATGATAGATTTCTTCTGAAGGGGTAGCGTGCTGTCGCTCCATTGGTACCAGAGGATCTATAGATGTGTTTTGCTTCTGTGCAGCAAGCCCCGTGATCTTGATGACATCAAGGAACTTGATTATTTCCGTGAGGTTTTCAGCAAGAATATTGAATTAAAATTCAATGGCATTCTGCTGTCTTTAATGATACCCAGGTGGAAAGTACAGGCAGGTAATTACACATAATTTTCACATTTTTTTTCTGAGACAGACAACAATCTTCATGTATACTAGGATGAATGGCGCAGAACAGTCTTGCATTGAGTGTGCCTTAATTAATACAAATGTTAACTACTCTTACAAATAAGTCACATTTAAATGTCAAACACTTGTTATTCATTGCCTGTGAGTAATTTTTGTTGCTTGCATATGTGTGAATTAAGCGTATGTTTTGAAGTCGTGAAGTATCCGAGGTCATAACTAAAAATAGTGAGTGTGCATTGTTTGTTTGCCATCAAGAGTTAGAAGAAATTCTTGATTGCAGACAGTTTCTTGCTGCGTGGTGTTCAAAGGAGAGAGAAGAAGTGCTCTGAAGCGTTCGCGTGGTGCTACGGGATCTTCTGGAGTGATTAGGTTGGGACACATTTTTTTTAGTCTTCATTCCCAATCTCCTTGTTTGTACAGTGTGTGGTGAAACCATCGCTGCATGGGTGTCCTTCCTAGGTGAAGGGCCGTGAATCCAGATATGCCACTTTAAAAAGGGTGGGAGACAAAGCTGGGTCCTTCTGTTCACTTTCCCTTTGTATTCACCAGTGTATTTATCCTATCGTAAAATGATTAACAAAGAAATGGTTACCAGCCTTTGCATTTAAATAGCCCTTATATGGAAATAAGCGGTAGCAGTTTGAACCCTGCAAGGGCTGTGTTGGCTTGAACTTTTGTTTCCCGGTAGTGTTGCTCCTTGTAGGCAGCACCAGTGTCACTGCAGCCGGAGGAGCCTGTCCTTCATGGGCCTTCAGCTGTTGTTGGGTCTTGCAAAGGGCAGAGCAGGCGGGGCAGGTTGCCTGGTGGCCCAAACTTCTCCAGCTCCTTATTGCTGGTGGGGACGCTTGGAAGAGTCCTCGGTGAGGATGTTTGGAAGAGTCCGTGTTGGGGATGCTTGGAAAAGTCCTTGTTGGGGATGCTGAGAAGAGTCCTTGCATAACCTATCCTTGAAGCTATTTATCTGGAGTGGGTGTTGGTTTTTCCTTATTCAGGAATACCTCAGTCACAGCTTTTGCTGTTCCAAGAGGTGGAAAGTGAGGTTTTCCTGCAGTGGAAAGGGAAGATTTTCTAGGAAGCCACAAGGCAAGTGCCAAGATGCTTCTTTACAGTGTGCTTTAAGGCTTTGAGCAGCTGCTGCCGATGAGATGACTGGCTCATGAAAACGGTCCTGGAGCTGTAATTCCCTCAGAGTCAAGTTGACTCCTGCCTGAGATGGCTTTCCATGTCCTCCACGGCCTGGCCGTTGAAGCTGTGCTGGATGAGATGGAGGTGCAAGGACTGAATAAGCCCTGTCAGAGTTGGAAGCTGGAAATGATGCTCTGCAGCCAGGCATGCTACAGGGAAAAAGTATCCAAATTTTGGCCTCACCTTGAAAACATTTTGTATCCATTTACACCTCTTCACCATAGCGGAGCCCTTTCTGATTTTATTCTCTTTGTGGAAGAGACTGGGACGAGGTGAGGAGGGAAAGCAGGCGAGGAACGGCAGCGTGTGGAGGACTTTGCCTGGGGTTTAAAGTATGCCCAGCTCACCCACCATTCAATGAGCGAGGTTGTGACCCTGTTCGTGGTGTTAGAGGAAGGCTGCCAGGAACAAGGCGACTGGGGTGCTTGTTTCGGAGCAGAACTGTTCCTCAAAACAGCCTGGTCTGGGGGGAGACTGCTGCACGGACCTGGCTACCCTCCTCCCCCCTGCCTGGCCCTCTGCCTCCTCTGATGGTGGGTGCTGGGACCTGGGAAGGGGCCTCTGATTATTTTATTGCTGGGTTTAGGGCTGCTTCTGGAGCTGTCTTGAGCAATGTGGCTTTGGGAAGACTTAGCCTGTGCTTTGATTAGGCAATCTCTGCTTTGAGCAATAAAGAGCCTTAATTCTGCTGCACTGAGGGTCTTGCAAGACAGACATCAGAGCTGGAAAAACAGATATTTGAGTCAAAGGATCCATCCTGGGTTGCCCTATTCCTTGGCACAGGGTAGGAAAGAAGAATTTCAGCCGATGTTTCTAATCCCTTCCCACAGTGTGGCCCTGGGTGACAACAGAAGAAAAAATACTCAAGACTTTTCTCCCCTGTAATGAAAGAAGTGAAGGGTGACCTCCTGGACTGTCTGTAACCTCCAAGCTTGTCAGAGGTGCTCTGGCAGATTCCCCTGCCAGCCCGGGTTCCTCCTTTGAAACGCCTCTGACTTTTATCTAATCTCTGCTAAAGCATCCTGAGTGATAAGGGATGTTTTTATTTTCTCCATTCCTCCTCACGCTTTCCAGGAGGCCGTATTTCATAAAAGCACAAAGCCCTGGGAGCTTTCATAAAAGCACAAAACACAACCTGCTGTTGGGTTTCCAATGGCTCCATTGGAATCTTTAACAACATGGTCCTGGTTGCATCGCGCAGAGGTTGGTGCATATCGGGGTGGCCGTCCAGCTCTGAATTTCCATCCCATGAGCTGGGATCGGGAGCTGATCATCCCGCAGAGCCGCCAAAATGTGCCTGTGACCTGCTCCGGGATGGATGGACAGATGGACTTTAGCACCTGCCGGGCTCTGAAGTTGTGCTTGTGGGGCCAGACTGGAGCTGCTCCCCTGGCCTGAGCCTTCCCCCGGAGCCAAGCCGGCAAAACGGGTTCAAACAGGCTGCTGCTGCTAATCTGCTTAATGTCTCGACACGTCGTAATAGCACATCATCTGCTGCTGGTGGTGGGAAACGGAGCTGTTATCAGCGCTGGTTTCAAGTGCCTGGTCATGCCGCTGAAATGGATACAATTCCAGTCGCAGAGCTGACCTGGTTCATTAAAAATTGGGTGTGTTTATTTATTTATTTATTTTCAAATTAAAAATAAGTCATTATTTCCCCAAAAGGGTTGAACCCAAAAAAGCCCTCGGTCCTCAGCCTTTAGCTGTGGCTCAATCGATGCCTTTGGGTTTCTCCCTGCGGCGTGTCCCCGCAGCTGGTTGTAAGGGTTCCCCTCTGGAAGGAGCGCCGGGAGCAAGTGCAGTGCTGGGAAGGAGGAGGAGCGCGTGGTGGTGGACCTGCTCTGTTCTCACATGCTTGCCAGGGCTGGGAGGTGGGGAACGGGAGCCTCCCAAGGTGTGTCGCCGCAGCAGTACGTACCCAGCTCTGTGGGTTTGGTGCCTGCCTCTCGTGTTTTGTTTGTTTGCCGTAACCCATGTAGTTATTCCTGGCTCAGGCATAGCTTTAGCTGCAGGAACATGCCGTGCTTAGGCAGGAGTGTTGATCTGCTTGAGGGTAGGAAGGCTCTACAGAGGATATCTGGACAGGCTGGATGATGGGCCGAGGCCAATTAATTGTATGAGGTTCAACAAAGCCAAGTGCCGGGTCCTGCACTTGGGTCACAACAACCCCATGCATCGCTACGGGCTTGGGGAAGAGTGGCTGGAGAGCTGCCTGGTGGAAAAGGACCTGGGGGTGTTGGTCGACTGCCAGCTGAATATGAGCCAGCAGTGTGTCCAGGTGGCCAAGAAGGCCAGTAGCATCCTGGCTTGTATCAGGAACTGCGTCTCCAGCAGGACTAGGGCAGTGATTGTCCCCCTGTACTCAGCACTGGTGGGTGCCCAGTTTTGGGCCCGTCACTACTGGAGGAACACTGACATTCTGAAGCATGTTCAGAGAAGGGCAACGAAGCTGGTGAGGGGTCTGGAGCACAAACCTTATGAGGAGCGGCTGAGGGAGCTGGGGGTTGTTTAGCCTGGAGAAAAGGAGGCTGAGGGGAAACCTTATCACTCTCTACAACTACCTGAAAGGAGGGTGTAGAGAGGTGGGGGTCGGTCTCTTCTCCCAGGTAACAGGCGATAAGACAAGAGGAAACGGGCTCAAGTTGCGCCAGGGAAGGTTTAGATTGGACATTAGGGAAAATTTCTTCACCGAAAGGCTTGTCAAGCATTGGAACAGGCTGCCCAGGGAAGTGGTTGAGTCACTATCCCTGGAGATATTTAAAAGACGTGTAGATGTGGCAATTAGGGACATGGTTTAGTGGTAACTTGGCAGTGTTAAGTTAATGGTTGGACTTGATCTTAGAGGTCTCTTCCAACCAGAATGATTCTATGATTTTATGATTCTTTGATTCTATGATTCTATGATCACTGTGGCGTGTTCTTGGTGGGAAGAGCGTGGTGGTGAACACATGTGTACGCCTGTGAGACAGCATTGGAGTGAAGAGGGAAGGGGCTGTTTCTTCCTTGGCTGCCCCAGCGTTGTTACGGTGATATGACTTATGTGTGTTGAGACAAGGCTTTGGGCAGAAAAGTGGCATTTGTGGAGCTGGCTGGCCAAGTGGAAGAAGTTGCTGGTCTCAGCAGGGTGGGACCAGCCCTTGCTAATTAGTGGCTCCACTGATCTGCCAATGGAGCAGGTCACTAATTACGCAGAATCAGCCGTGCTCACAGACTGCCTGGATGAACTCTTTGCCTGACTTGACTGGAACCAAGTGATCCACTGCATAGAACAGCAGCAAAGGAAGGCAGAGAAGCAGCGAGCAATGAAGATGTGGAGGAGGAGGAACATCAGCAAATGAGTCTAGAAGATAGGAAAACGTAGATGGGATCAAACAAAATAAATGCAAGGCAAAGGCACGGTCAGACGTAGCACACAGGTGTGCGGACCCTCTCGCACAGGCGGTTGGGGCAGCCCTGCCGGAGGATGCCCTGCGGGATCCGTCTGCCATGGAGGGAGTGGGTGGTCTCCCAGGTCAGGGTCCGGCCTCCTAACTCCCCTTGCACCAGCAGGGATACTGCCTGAGAAAGGGCCACTAGCTGAGTACTAAAAAGGAGAGCAGCAATACAGCTGCCATCTCTTCAGTGAAAGAGTAGAGGCTTTGGTGGATTTATTATGTTTTTTTTGACCTGCATTTGAAAAAAGATGGTGATGAGAAGCCTTTTCTGAAGCTTCTTGGTCTTTTCAAAGCCCACGGAAGATTTCCTTTTTGCAGGTTCCACCGATTTGAAAAGATGTGGGAAGGTAGGGAGTGATGCGCAGCACTCATCGAGGTGCGCGGGAGCTCCTTATACAATAGCTAATGAGATTGCTCTCAAAACGTAGTCAGTGGTTTATATGTGGGTGTCTGTTAGCATCAGGCTTATGAATTGCTCTGGGATTTGAATAAAGTTTATATTTTTTTAGGAAAAGGCTTTCCAAGTCTTAATAAACAGTATTTTATTGTCAGAAGCAAAGTATGTCCAACTCCCTCAGATGAGGGCAATGTTTCAGCATATCGCCTCCTTATTTGTCTGTGTCGTTCTGCTTCAGTGCCGCTGCCCCGCCGTGGGCCGAGAAGCTCCAGGGCAAAAGCCCCAGGGCCTTAAAAGAGAAATCTCTTGTAATAAAACTATATTGCTTTCACACAAAAACTATATTGCTTTCACACAAATGTGGAACCCAAAGCAAACTTTTCCTTCTTAACAGCCATTTAGAACAAGGTTTAATTTGGTCTGGGAATAACTTTTTTTTTTCTTTTTTTTACCCTTTTTTTTCTTCTTTCTTTTTCTTTAAGAAATGATTTTATTTTTGCTTCAGCAGAAACCAACCTCTTATCTTCAGTTGTACGGGGTGAGTTGTCGGCCGCTGCGCTCAGGCTGAGTTAAAGGTTTGCTGGGGCCACCTGAGGCTTTGGAGACCACCGTGGTTAACGGATGCAAGTCCCACCTGTCTCTGTGGGTGGGAGCTGACCTTGGGCTCACTGCTTTTACAGTGCCTGGGGTAATGGGGGCTGGAAACGCTTTAGGAGTCCTTAGGCACTTCCACTGTGGAAATAACAATTAGGTGTTGTGCACAAATCCAGGAGAACACGGGCAGATCCCTGGTGTGTACGCGGGGAAGGTGGGATGGTTGGTCCCGGCGTGAGATGGGGATGCTCTACCATGGTGGGTACCGGTGCGGGATCAGATGCACTTGGCGCAATTAATCTCTGAGCCGAAATGGGGAGGCAGCCCTTCCAAGGCTCCCGCGGTTCCTTGTGTGTCCCTGCTTTAGCTGCGATGTCTCCAGTCACTTGGGGATGAAAAATTTAGCTTTATTCTTGTGTCTGAACAGCAGCTCAGACAAGGCTTGTTGTCTGTGACTAGGCTTATAATGCAAATAACAAATACATAATAACAATATTCAAGCAAAAGATTGGTAGCAGGATTAGGATTGCAGCCTGGTTCTTTTTTTTTAAATATTTCCTGGGGTTTTGTTGTTAAGTGAATGCTCATCGGCTCTACCTGACTGCTTGTCACACAGCATTGACGGAGAGGGATTCTTGTGCATTAGCAGTATTTTTTATAGAGGTTCGTGAGGTGAAACTGTGCAGCTGTTTCGCTTCAGAAATGCTCTGTTCAGTACTTCTGGGGGTTTTGTTTCCCACCATTGTTTTGTCCATGTAAGACTATAAGACTGGCATTTAATGTGATTTGGAGCTTTAAAACAGGCTAAAAGCTGGATAAAAGCTTATGACCATCCAGGTTATTTCCTGCACTTTGGGGTGAAAAGAGGGAGTTTCAACCTTTTAAATACAATTTATTTATTCTATTAAATTCTGTTCATTTATTTTGCTGAGGTCAAACTACCTACCTCCCTCTAGAGGCAAGGTGCCACATCTGGAACTGGATTTGGGGAGGGGGCTAGGAAGCAGCCCAAGGACCAGGCAACGTTCCCAGCCCCATGCCAGGTCTCCCAGCCGCAGGCGGTGGGTCCCTGTGGGACAAGGCTCTCTTCTGTCGTCCACTTCTTTTGCCAAAGAAGGTGGCCAAGGGAAGCTGGTGCTTATGATTTGGTCCAGGCCAGGCAGAGGCAAGTGTCTCCTGCTCGGAGAGGAGGGTGGTGGCTCATGTTGATGCGGTTTTAGTCCTTTTGAGCAGAAAGGGAAAAGGAGCAGTTGCCCGACTCTGGTTGTGTCCCTGCTTTAGCCCCAATGGCCCTTTACTCTGCTCCTTTCTGCTGTTTTCTTACCCCCTCTTGTACAAATGTGGAAATAACCCGATTCGGGGAGAGTAGGTCTGTAGACAAGTCTCGGCGATGTCTAAGTGCTTCATACCCATTGAAGGAAAATTGAGTTGGGTACCTAAACACTCTTTGAGAATGAAGGCCATTGCTCTGGTGTTTTGGTGAATTATTTGCTGTATCAGTTGGGTAATATCCAGAGTCTCAGACATAAAGCAGGGACTGATCATCGCGGCAGCAAAAACGTTGTGCCTGCTCCAGAACATTTCCATTTAGAGACTGGAGACAACAGGCACCTACTGGGACATATCGTCACTATATGCCCCATGCCTGGAGGTGTTCAAGGCCAGGCTGGACGGGGCTTTGAGCAGCCTGGTCTGGTGGGAGGTGTCCCTGCCCGTGGCAGGGGGGTTCAAATGAGGTAATCTTTAAGGTCCCTTCCAACCTAAACCATTCTGTGATTCTATGTTGTATCACCTGGCCCTTACCAGTGTTTCAATACCATTCTGGGGAATGCAACCAGTAATTCTGCATTTGCATTGGTTGGTTTCTTTCTTTTTTTTGCGGTCAGTTTTCCCCTAGCGATTCTCTGAAGTAAGGGATGCAGGAAACTGCAGATCTGGCAATCCCAATCTTGGATCCTCTTGACCCTTTCAAAAATGGAACAAACATTGTCTGACGCTTTAAAACCTTGCCCCCCGCAGGGCACTGTGGATGGGAAGCTGAGCGTGTTTAGTTCTCGCAGAGCTGAGCTCTTAAATTGATAGTGCCTGTAGTTATATGTAGCTCTTGTGAAGGAAAATAAGAGAAACATCTTAAATCTTTAAACCTCTCAAGGCCATCCTTTCCCTGCCATGCTGTGAGAAGTGTGTAGCTCTGTAATATCAGAAGAAATCCTACATGAATGTAGCCATGCTAAAATGTGCCTACAGGTAAGAAGCCCTCTTATACTGGGCATGAACCAGTGCCTGCCAGGGTCACTCGTGGGGGTCTTTCAAGGCTTCTGTGAGCTGTTGTTAATGTACCTGGCTTTTGAAAGCATTGCATGTGTTTCAGAAAGCCACGGAGTGATGCTGTAGTTGCTCCGTTCGTGCCATGTAGATCTCGAGGATTATTGGTTTCTGTGCTGAAATATTTTTTTCTAAGATAACAGTGGATGGCACGTATGTCTGACCAGATCTGCTTTGAGTTCTGGATTGAATGTGGGTTGTGCTATCATTTTATTTAGGTTTGGTTTAACTAATGAGAAGCACAAGTAGATGTTGTTTGTTGCCTAGAGGGAGATCTTGAATGCGGATCATTAAGAAATGGGGTCAGATGAAGAAGAGAAGAATATCACTGTCCCCAAACTGGAACTTGCAAACCCATGCGCTCCTCCCCACAGAGCTGGAAATCTTCTGTCAGCGCGGATCCGATCGTGATGGTCTGCAGTGCTGATGGCAGTGCGTGGCTTCAGGGTCTGTGCCATCCCTACATGTCACAACCACTGTGTTTCAGAAGGCTGGATTGCATTTCCTCCTGGAGAGTTTGTCTGATTGCTCACAGCACATAACGATTTGAAAACGAGTTTGCTTTTTAGTAATAAACCTTTATGGCTTTTGCAAAGTGGGTCTCTCCAGGCTGGTTGGGGCAGAGGGCCAGCTCCAGCTGACCTCTGGTTTGAGAAGACCGCCAGCCCACATGGAGGTAAGATGAGGTTGTCGGGGAAAAGGGAAATAAAAGGTTTTTCTCCCACTTACTCTGAAAGCCCACAGCTTGGCAAAATATATGTTTCTCCAAAATTCTGAAAAAATATTGAATTAATGTCACTCTAAGTTATGTGAAATGAAATCCAAAGGCATTAATTAGAATTCTGAACCATATGGTCATGCGAATCCGGAGACCCACACAACTGCATTTTCATATCTGATGTTGACACATTAAAATTCATCAGTTTGCAGCCAGGGTTGTCTTAGTTAATTTAACTAATACCATAACATTCCTGAGATGCATCATTACACCTCATCGTGTAAATATAAACCAGGACGATTAGGGGAGAATCACTCACTTCACAGAATTAATATAGCTGAAAAACTGCTTACAATTTAGAAGAATTAAAATAAGATGCTAAATATGTCTCCTTATGCCCCCGTATTAAAGCCAGACCTTTATTAGTTTACACAGTACCTGATTTCTGATGGTGTATTTTAGCCAATGGCTTGTTTGCACTTGTTTCTGTGCCAGCAGATGGTCATGTATTCGGGGCTGCGATGCAGGTTCTGAATGGGAGCTTTAAGGAGGTGGTTGTTCAACTTGGTGAGCTGAATTGGCGTCTTCGCTTCAGAAATGTGTATTCTCCAATATGAACTGACCGTTGCCATGCCTCGGAAGGAAGAACTGATGCCCTCAGGGAGAGGGAGCTGGAAGGGAAGCCAACGTTTCAGCTGAAATGCTGACCGGGGGTTTGCTAGAGATATGCTGGAAAGCAAAGCCTGGCCCACCTCTGTTTTTCACCAGGAGCCTGGGTTGGACCGTCCATGTTTGTGTCTGATCTTTGGCATGGGGAGGTGGAAGAGGCTTCAGTCTCCTCTTGTGCATCGGTTTAACTGGAAACTGTCTGCTTTGAGGTGAATCTAAGGCAGATGCATGTCACAAGAGAGTTGGGTTCAAAAGGTTGATACGCTCTTGATATCTGCTTAGACACTGTTTTTTTTTCCCCCTGTTGGTTAACTGTCATGTTTTGTGTCTTAGATCTCTGTGCAGTGTATGCATGTACAAGGAGACAGAATACACCTCTTGTGATTACAGCACTCAGCTTGCAGAATTATGTGGTTTGCAACAAAAATGTTCATAGAGATCGTCTGGTTGCCCAGAGAGGTGGTGAAGGCCCCATCCCTGGAGACATTCAAGGCAAGACTTGATGAGGCTCTGAGCAACCTGATCTAGTTGAAGATGTCCCTGCTTCCTGCAGGGGGGTTGGACTAGATGACCTTTAAAGGTCCCTTCCAACCCAATACATTCTGTGATTCTTCCCACCATTTGTGTGTACAAGACTGGGGCTGCATTGGTGACAAGCTGACCAAGGGACACCAGTTCAGGAGAGCAATGGCTGCACTCCAGGGTTTTGTGTGATTCCCTGCCAACTCCGATGTCATTTGGAAATCTTGTCCTTGTGAGCACGACCAACTGCTCTGGACCTCCTTCAGTATGTGGAAGCCAACATGCAAAGCAGATATGCTCCTGTGGTCACCTGTTTTGTTGGTAGGCATTTGGGACCAGCCTCCTATGAAGCAGTAGTCTTGGGAGGACTGGGCTTAGCATGAAATTGCGGACGTGAAGAGCAGGCCTCAAAGCAACCAATTGATCTGAAAATTGTGGTATTGACTCGTGAACCACTGTTACTAATTGAGTAAGCAGCAATAGGACCCGAAAGAGTCTTCCAGGGGTCATCTAGACCAGCTCTCTGCCCTGAGGCAGGACCAGCTCATATCTAGATAGATGTTTCTATAGCCTGGTCTTGAAAACCTCTGCAGATGGCAATTCCATAACCTCATAGGCAATGACTTACAGCGTGGCCACTGTCATTCCCAATTGGAAGGCTTTTCCTAACCCCTAACCGCAATCTTCATCATTGCAATTTAGGTCTGGTTTTGCCTTGTCTGATCTGCCATGGGAAAGGAGAACAGGTTATTCATTTCTTTCCAGCTACTTGTCATGTATTTTAGAGATAGTTATCGTGTCTATCCTCAGTCTTTGCTAGACTAAACAACCTAGTTCCTTCAGTCATTCTTTGTAGGTCATGTTTTCTAGGCTGCAGAGAAGTCTTGTTCCCCAGTGGACTGTCAAATCAATCTGCTTCCTTTTTTTGAAGCGTTATGCCCCAAACCAGCTGGCTGTGTGAGGGCGATGCTAAGCAGAGAGGGAGGAGTTGGTACAGGGCTTCTGCTGGTCACCAGGAGCTCAGTGTGTCAGTCTCTACTGGGAATAACAAGCTTCTTGAGCAAGGCATCAGAGCCGGCAGACATGCTTCATGGCCTGGCCTCAGAGAGGGAGAAACCAAGCAGGTTGGTGGAGCTCCAGTAGAATTTGCAGCCTGGGCTGAGTTTGTTGGCAGGGCTACAGGGTCCCTGACGTATCTATGAGCAGGTCCTTGCTTTTGTAGTCCCAACTTCCATTTGTATTGTTACTGCCTTTTCTGTCAAGCAGAAATACATGAAAAAGAGGAGGCTGAGGGAAGGGAGCAGAGTACTTCATTTCTCCCCTTGGCTCGTGCAGTGAGTTCCCTGAGGTTCCAGAGAGCCTCTCAAGCTTTGCCGCTGCAAAAACTTGGCGGGTTGCCATTGCTTTAGGAATTAATTTTTTTCCCTTTACTCCTAGCGTTTCAGCTGGTTCCATAAGAAGCTGTTGGAGTGTGGTGTGTGCGTGGGGACCTTGTGCAATGAAACCAAACCAAGGGACCATCCTTATTGTCTTAGTGTGACACAGGTTGAGGAGCCTCCTCTGCCTTGAAATCACAGTTTATGCTTGGGCTCAAAATAGACCTCACAGAAAGCGGTTGCATGGGAGGGGCCAGCTACCCAGCATGTTTTCTCCAGCGGCAAAACTGGTTGCTCACCAGCCTCTCCTTCCTCACCACCAATCTGCTGTAAGTTACCTTGTCCTCCTCTGCAATGACCAGGAATTCCAGCATCAAAGTCAAGCCACCTCCTACGGCCACACATACGGTAAAGGCACCTCGGCAAAGCAAGCTCCCAAAACATGGCCAACAGGTACCTCGTAGCCAAGCTGCTTGCCCAAAGCCAGGCATCAAGCCCGTGTCCCAACCGGCATTACCTGTGGCAAAGGAGTGACTAAAGGAGCCCTCCAGCCTTTTTCCCAGAGCTGGGGAATCACGCCCCCGTGCATTTTTCTCTCTTCCCGTTGATGGATGCCGCTTCCGTGCTTTCCCTTCCCCGAGCACGTGGGCCACGTGCCAGCCCCGGGAGTTGTGCAAACGCCCAGCCTTGCCAGGCTGACTGGCCCGGGGATGTCGCAAGAGGACACAGGGCTGTTCTTGCAGGGTTTTGAGGCAATAATCCCATTTTCCCATTTCTTCAGTACCGGCAACAGTTTTAAAGGATGGAACATAATTGCCCCGTGAAATAGGTTTTATTTCCTACCAGGTCTTTTGTCTCTGCCAGGTAGTCTTAAAACTTGAGGGTTTTGGAGGGAGAATTCCATAACACATGACTGATCATTCCACAGTTCACGTGTGGATTCGACCTTGGAGTGTTTGTACGGATTCGGTGGAGCTGTTGAATACAAATGTGGGTGGGTTTTTTGTTTGTTTTTTTTTTTTTTCACTTGCTCGGTATTTGCTAAACATTTGGGCCTCGATCGTCTGCTGACTGGCCCTTTCGAGCTGCACACGCCGACAAGCAAACTCTGCTGTTCGCTCCCCTCGTTTCTCCCCCCCCGCCTCCGGCCACGCCGCAGGTTAAACAATAACCCAGTCGGGACATTCATTACTTGGGTGAAGCATCTCTTGGAGCTTGAAACCAGGGCTCTGCTCCAATACACGGCAAGATTTATGGCCTGGTGGATAAATTGGATTTAGCAGAGCTGAAGCTGTAATAAAATGATTGTATCGGATTGCAGCGTGTGTGTGGGGGTGTGTGTGGGGGGCAGGTGGGGCTCAGATACCTCCTGAAAATGTTCACTTTTCTCTTCCATCCTCCCTCTCCTTTAAAACCGTGCTAAAACAGCGAGGAAAAACAAAGCAGATAGGTTTGGAAAGGATCACTTCTGACTGGCTGACTTCAGAAGGATGGGTAATTTTAAAACAACAGCATGATTTCTTTGAGGTTGAACTGACTCGGGACATTTTTTCTCCCCTTTCTCCCACCCCAAGCGATAGATTTTATTTTGTTGTAAGTACAGGTCCAGCCTGAGGGGGAAAAAAAAAAAAAGAGTTTTTTCTTTTTTAACTGGTTTTGGGGGGGAATCCTCATGGAGAATGCAGTCTTTGTGTTGAAATCTTTGAGAAATGGACTGTACTTTAGTAGTGTCTTTCTTTCTCTGCTCCTTCACTGTCCTGCCTTGAAACACCTGGTACCTAAACCAGGGAAAAGGCAGTAAGAGAATGCTGGCAGTAGAAGGAATGGAGGATGGAAGATCAACATGATCTTGTCCACTCTATCCAACACCCCACTGGGGTTAATGCTTTGGCCTGTGATTGTTTGCTGGTTTTGGAGAGAAGAGGGGATGTTACTGATGAAGTGCTGGCCGGAGGCGGAGCAGAGCTGTGGAGCAAGCCAGCGTAGGCACAACCATTGATGCATCTAGAAAGGACAGGCCTGCACCTGGCTTCAAAACTCGCATTCAGGTTGTTGCTGCCCCTGTCTGAGTCGGTCTGTCACTGGCTAGGATGGCTTTTGATACGTATTTTGTGTTTAACCACCCATTATTAGTGCGGTCTCCCTGGCTGAGAAGGGGATATATGGTGGGAAACTGGTCCTGTTTATTCCTGGTTCTCCTCAATGCGGAAGAGATGTAGAAAGCTTCCTGGACATGGTTGTATGCTGCAGAGCTCCCTGGGAAGGGATGAGAGACAGCCATGTGCTGCAACATCCTTCGGATTAGGTGATCTCTGCCTGGAAAAAAAAGGAAGGAGGGAGAGGAATTTGTCAGGGCATTGCGGAGAGGAGAGGTGACTTTTCCCCTCAGGAGCAAAGCATCTCTCCTTTACAGTGCTTCAGAGCTCCATGTTGCCTCCAGGAGCCTCCAGCCATGCAGACTAACATGAGTTACATCAATATAGTCAATCCAAAGCTTAATTTTACAAAGTGAACTGGATTGGGGAGGAGGGTCAACTTTCTCCCTACAACTAGTTTTCATTAAAATGATTTGGAGGGTGTGCCAGTACCTTGTCATGGAGCACAACCCAGGGACGGATGGACGGATGCCTGTGGGAATGTGAAGGCTGTAGCGGTGGATCTGGGCGTAACACAACCTCCTCCGGGGAAAGTTGTGTGTCAGGACTTGTTCGCTTGGCCGCAGCGCTATCCTGCTCTACTCGCTTGAGATCTGCCCGGCATTGCTCTTGGTTCTCCCTGCCACACCTTCCGCGGGGAGCAGATAAGCACTTTTGAGGGATGATGTACGTTTTTCCATGTTTGAGTGCTACAACGCTGATTTTAGGGCAAGAAGGCGAAATTGCATCCCACCTTATAATAAAGAGTGCTGCTCGGATGTATTTGACCACTTAGTTTCAGATCTTGTGCAACGTGGAGAAGCAGTTGATGTTCATGGAAAACAAGCGGTCCTAATACAAATGCAATATGGAGTGAGACTGGTTGTCAGTTAGGATGCACAAGAGATTTATTTACATTTTTTAAATATATATATACATATATATTTACAGAGGTAATAGTAATAGCAAATCAAGTAATAGCAATAGTGGGTGCAGTCTGAGAGAAGCATGTCTGGATGTTTTGTGGACACAGACATTTTCTGGCATTGAGGACTATAGTCAATAGAAACCCTGCTCGTTCCATTAAAAATAATGTTTGTAATTGGTCGGTTCAGAATTCACCAGTACAGATCATTGCTTTCCAGAAGCAGCGTTTTATGCTTTTCATTGGACATTGCTTACAGCATCAGTGGACAGTGCAAGGAGAAAATGTGCTCATTAGATATGAACTTAATTGAGAGTGACATGGCTGGGTATTAATATTAGTCTTGCCGCAGGCTTTTCCTTTCCTTTTTTGTGTTTATAGTCATGCTAGTAGATAGTGAGCATGTTATCCATTTACTGAATTCCACAACAGCACCTTCAATAAAAGGGGTAGATTTCCCATTTTTTTTCCTAAACAGAGGTGCAGCATCAGATGTCTATCTCCTCCAGATGCGGGAGCAGGAGCCGCAAAGCCGGAGAGCAGGGCTCTGCCTGGCTCCGGGCACAGGTCACCTGTGCTACCGATGTGACCTTTTTTTCCGACGGTATTTCTGTTTGCAGGAATCTGCATTTATGGTGGTAATGGTGGCTTATGGAATTTGACTTGGCATTTGTTTTTCTGGGGAACGGTCTGGTGACAAGAAGCTGACGCAGATTTCTTTGGGGTCCTGTCCCTGAGCACCCCTGCCTCTTTCCCCTTCCCCCTGAATGTGCTTGGGAGGATAAATAAATCAATTAGGTGAAATGGAGGGGTCCGTTTTCACTGGCAACAAGAAAAGGCTGGGAAAGGCGGGTGAGCGCGGGGCTGTGATTGGCGCGGTGGGCTGTATAAAGAGCGGGGTGAGCTCCTTTGTGCTTGAGAGGTTTCCCGTGTAAGGCAGAGCGAAGATGCCGGCTGCGTTGCTGTCGCCGCTAATTCAACTCTTTTTGGTACATAAGCTTTTTTTTTTTTTTTCAGGGCACGCTTCTTTTTCTTTTTTTCCTCCCCCCTGCTCTCTGTGCGCAGCCCTGCGAGGCGGGGGACGGCGCAGATGCGGGTCACAGGGTGGTTTGCGACCGCACGGTCCCCGGCTCCACGCGCTCTCCTGCTGCTCACCGCCAGGACGAACAATTAACAGAGCGTGGTTCGTCTCACAAGTCAGTGCCATCTGTGCAGGGCGCCTTGTTTGCCGGACAAAAGGATTTTGGAGGGGCTGAGGGGCTTTAAAACCCCCCAGCTGAATGGAAGAAAGGATGCTGTCACCTGCTTCCAGCCGTGCGCGGGAGCATTGTTCCCTCCCGAAAGGTTCAGCATCAATTTTATTACCTGCAGCCATGCCAGCGCTCGGCAGCACGAGGTTTTATTTGGGGACAGGGTAATAGAGTCAGCCATTCTGCCTGCTGCTGATAGGTTCTGTTTTGTTTATGTATGTTTTACAGGGTTCGGTCTGGCAGTTTTGTCTCCTGAGTAATTAAGCTGAATTATTGAAGGCCCTGAAATTAACACTGTCATTTTTAATAATTAAAATAAAGTAAATCTCAGCCTGTTTCATGGCTTAGGTTATTTCCTCTTCCTGATTTTGAAGGTGCGTGTGAACTCGTTCAGAAGAATGTGAGCACTCAGGTAGCTTGGGTTTAAAATTTTGTTTAACAAAAATACGGGGGAAAACCCTAGGTCTCCTGTAAGGTCTCTTGAAACATCCAAGCCTTAAAAAAAAAAGGGCGCAGTAGGTGGGGGAAGTCAGTGTATGGTAGGCACTGCTGGTAGGAGTCTTTCCTGCCCACTGCTCTAGACAAATAGTAGAGAACAAGAGTGTGTTGGAGAGTATCCTAAAGCAGGGAAAGAGCTTTACAGATAGATTGTTTTAATTTTTTTCCTTAAGTTGTAACACTGTCCTCACAATTTTTACTGGCCCAATTATATCATGTGTTTAGGTCTTTTAAAAGTTTTTCTTCAAACATTTGAATCTCATTTTTTGAGTCAATATTGGATTTTCCTGTTTGCTGTGGATTTGGGAATACTCCTCGTTTGCTGTTTGGGAATTCCAGGATGGTGGATTTCAAGGAGCCTGCTTTGGTTAACTCCAGTGTTAAGATTGAGGTTCTGGCCTTCGTTCCCTAACTCTGGGCCAATTGCACCCAGCTCCATGTCTATGAATGACTCGGGTTTATCTCTCTTGACAAAGGTTTACAGAATCTGTCTCTTATCTTTCTATGCCGGGTTTTACCATTTCTTGCAGAGACAAGAGCTGTAGGCGTGGGTAGTGACATCCATGTGTGCATGGGGAAGGGGATGCTCCCCATGGAGGTGGTCAGACGGGGACTGAAGATGCTCAAGTCCCACCAGTGCTGCCGCCTGCCTGGCGTGTGCATTTTGTGGCAGCGAAGGAGCAACAGGAATCAGAGCAGTGGCCAGGAACCATCAGAGGGTAATTCAGGCTGGAAGGGACCTCAGGAAATCTCTACTCCAACCTGCTGCTCAAAGCATGGCTGGCCATGAGGTCAGAGGAGGTTCCTCAGGGTGTAGTTCTGTTGGGTCTGGAAAACCTCAAAGGCTGGATGGAGTCCATGCAGCCTCTCCGGGCAGCCTGTTGCAATGCTGGACTGAAGGAACGAGGAAGCTCCGCAGGCCAATAGGTCTTTCTGTGTCTCTGCTTGTGCTTGCCGTAATACCTAAAGCCGCAGAGAAGGTCACAGGTGGGTTAGGAGAGCTGGAGAGCAGGCGGAGTGGCTCCAGCCCCAGCGAATTTGACTGGTTTGTCTGTGCACACCCAACGCTTTTTATTGATATACATATTGTTATATTTCCTTGGCGACAACTGTCTGTTATGGCAACAGCTGGCTCCGCGTTCGCAGCCTGCAGATAAGGGAGAGGAGGTGATGGAGAGCTCGGCGTTGGCCAGGGCAAGGGCTGGGGCCGAGGGGCTGGTTTTTCTAGAGGGAGGTGAAATACGGACCATGAGCTCCGGTCCCTGTGTGGGACTTCGCCGCTGCTCTCAAAGTTGCTGGCTGCTGCGGGACGCTTGCCAGGGAAGGGCTCGAGGATGTGGCTTTGCCTTGCGAAACGTCAGCAACTGCCAAGCTTCAGACCGGTCACCACATGAAAGAGAGGAGCTGGTGCGTGGGTAAGGCACTGGATTGCGCCTCGTGGGACTGGGATTGGCCACAGACTTCGTGTGTAACCTTAGGCAAGTCACTTGGCTTCGCTGTATCTCGGTTCCCGTTGGTGAAATGGGGATAGCAAGGCTTCTTCCATTTGCCATGTCCAACGGGATCGTAAGCTCTTTGGGCAGCGGTGGCCCTCCTGAGCATGGCAAAATGGGGCTTTAGGCTCTGCTGAGGGTTGTCCGGGTGCTGGTGTCACACCTAGCTCCAAGGCCGACATGCTTAGGTAGACCACTGCTTTCAAAATAAGGAAGATTGCCTTAGGAGCCAGGAGGACGCTTTTCCTACAGCCACCCACTGGTGAGCTTGAGTGGGCTGAGGTGCCGAGCGTCTGGTCCCCAGCACTCGCCATGGTACGGGGGACGTCTCCCCTTCCCTGGTCCTGTGGAAGGAGAGCCTTCTCACTTACGTCTCAACAGCTTTGCTGTTTGCATTTCGGGTTTGCAGAGCCTCCTTCCTCCCCACAGAAGCAGAAACACCGTCTTATCCCATTTAGGGTCCTGCATGGCACCAGGTGGCTCAGACCTGCCTGGAGGGGGTTTCAGCATCTCGCTTGGAGGACCTCTTTGGGCTGAGTTTGCCAAGCTCAGGGGAAAAAGGGGCTGGTAGGAGGCACTGGAGGTGGGTGCATTGTGGTCCCTATCTCCGAGGGGTTTGCAGGCATCTGTGTTCTTGCTCCATCTTGCACCTGTTCATCACCACACAGCATTTGCAGGAAAATAAGAGGCATTCTGAAATAATGTTGTTTTAAAAGCACATATTTTAAAGATTTATAACTTTGTCTACCCTCTGGCCCATGTTCCCTCTCGTTCCCTCGCAGAGGAACAAACGAAGTGTGAGGGGATGGATCTCTTGGACTGTGTGTGTTCCTGGGGAATATTTGCCAGAGCATCTCCCACACCACTTGCAAAGAAACACTTCAGCATTCAGATGCCGAGCTGGTACTTCAGAAAGCTCCTTTAGATGAAATACTTGGCAAATCCATTTTCACATCTCTGAAACTGTGGGAAGATTTTTTTTTAATTGGAAAATCTTGTTCGGTCCCTTCCTAATTTTCAGGAAAGACTGATGGAAGGATTATGACCAACCCTAATTTTGCAAATGAGGTAAGGAAGAAAAGCCAGTATAATAAAACCACAGGGTAATGTGTCATCTTGTGCCCTTTCTTCACTCACCAGGCGCATACAGTTTAGTTGTAATGATGTGTGAACTTTTCTCCAAGTAAATCTTCTGGAATATGTTTTGCCAAAGGAAAGAAGTCTCAGTAATACCAGATCTCATGATATCTCCCTGCTGTTTGGGGCATGCAAATTATGGGCGAGTTTCTAATGTGTTAAGTTCCCACAAGCCTAAACCAAATCCTTAAGGAGAAGCCAGTGGGAAAGACATTTCCCAAGACAGCAGGACTTTTTTTTTTTTCCTCCTAACCTTGCAAGAAGTTTTGGTTGGGTTTTTTTTTTTTTTGTCTTGTTTTTTTTTTAATGAGCATCAATATTAGCTAAGATTCCTCCTCTTAGGATCATAAAGCATGAACTTTCCCATTGCCGCCTGGGCACGTTGCCTGAGCAAGGACTGGTGGAATCATCCTGCTGGGGCTCGGCGGTCCCAGCATTTTCCTATCGATTTCTTTGAACTGACTCCTTGATGCCGAGCAGATGAAAGCCTGGGTGACCACGCAGGGGGGTGTAAGGAGCTGCCCCGGGGGCGAGCGGGGGGCAGTGGGGCTGGGAGGTGTGGGGCACGGGGCTGATGTGCAGACGGGTGCTGCGGGAGCAGGTTTGCTGTCTCCTTTGGTGTCTCTCCGAGGCTGCAATGGCAGGGGAGAAACTTGGCTGTGGGATCACACCTACCAGCGGTGGAAAAGCCCGACTCGTGTCCAACTGGCCCTTTCTTGTGCATAGTCTTCCCAGGCTTTTCCAAACTGGCAATCCCCGGATCTGGCTGATACCCACCGCTGTTATTATTTCCTGGGTTTCCAAGCGCTGCCTCCCACTGCGGTCTGGGAACCCGGCGCAAAGCAGTTGCCCGGTATCTTTTTCCCAGGTAAACATTGCTTTAGATGCTGCAGCTGGATTATGCAATGCAGATAGGTGGGGACGGTCTTTTTTCTGCCAGCGGTAGAAAGGGAAATTTGTTTTGCTAAGATAAAAGTGGGATTTTCTCCAATAGCTTGGTGCACACGGTAACATCCCTTTCTCAACCGTGTTATCCTTGGCAGCTGGGGACAGCTGGAGCTCCGCTCTTGGGGGAAGAGGCAGTGAGTGAATCAGACGAGGTTTTGGAATACATCGTTTTTGACCAGGGTTTTGAATGGTTCCCTGGTCTCTGGGGGAAAGGGAGGGGAGGGGTGGGCTCTGCGTGCACCTGGGGTGGCACCCGGGGGTCACCCGGGTGCTGGCTGTGCCTGTCCCCCTCAGCTGCGAGCCAGCCTTGCTCTCCTCTTGCCATTGCTGTCCCTGCGCCCCCCAGCCGAGATGCAGCTCCGGGCTGTGTCCTCCTGCCGTTGCCCTCCACGGATCTCACCAGGGGTTTGCTGTTGCTGTTGTTGGGGCTCCGCCACTGGCTGCCGGCTGCCGGCGTCTGCACGGCAGACGTCTTCCCCAGATGCTAGACAGGCTGTTCGTGCTAAAATTAGAGCGGCAGGTTGTGGGTCCCCGAACGCCCATGGCGGCGCGTGCGTGGCCGTGGGGCTGCCTGCAGCCTGGGAGCACAGCCTGGCTCGGCACACCGATGGTCTCAGCGATATGGAACAGTTTGTGCCCTTCTGCAGCAGTCTGATCAGCAATTTGGGGGCCAAGAGGGAAGAGGGTGAAGAGTTAAAGTTTTCTGGTTTTTATCTGTGCTTTCTTGCCCTTGATGGTGTCCTTTATGGGCAAAACCACAGACAAGGATAACACGCGTGCATCATTTTCATACCATTAGTTGTGATTCACAAAAGGTTTTAAAAAGTCAAGGATGACCCAGTAACTGCGGTAAACTCCCTGTGATAAACTTTCCAAGGGCTTTGTGTAATGAAGGCCCCATGGCTTTTCTGCTGATTGCAAAGCCATTGGGTAAGGGTATAGTACCTTAACAAGCTGCCAGTCATAACAATATTCGCAAAATATTTTGTTATGGTGTTTTTTTAAATTATTGTCACTAAACTTGTGGTTCTGACATCTGAATATTTGAGATCCTCTTAAAAAATGAAGACAATGCCAGTAAAAGCGAAAAAACCCAAAGAGAGTGAATCTTCACCCTGTGTCTACTGCCTAAATTAAGAGTAATTACCAAGAGCAAAAGTATTTGCACTTCATTATTTGGGGAGTGACTTTTTCGATTGACAGATCGTGAGATTGCGAAGAAAATTCAGTTCAAGGATGCGCCCAACTTGGAGTCTGTTAAGTAGTGTCTGTCATCTTCCCTTCTTCAGTCAAGCTGTATTAATCTGTCTGAAAGCTCACGTTCCCAAGGGCCACCCAGCGCTTGCTGTACTGTGGCAGTGACCTGAAGGAAAGCGTGTTACTTGTGTTATTCTGTAGAATAGCTGAAACTAAATTTTTTACCTAAGCAAAAACATCAGTGGAACCAGCAGTTGAAGTGCTGGAGGATCCTAAGCCAAGAGGCACTTTTGTCCATTGCCTCCATCCTGGACGTGCCCATCACCGCATGTGATCATGTTTATCCAAAAGACCCGTTACCCCTTTGTAGGTGCACAGCTCGTCTGGTGGTAATGAGCCATAGTAATGAGCCATGGCCAACATTCAAGTTGGCCAAATTCATCCCGCCTGAGGTCATTTCAGTGACTTCAGTAGAATTAAACCAGGACTGAATTTGCTCCGGAATCTTTATGTTTGCAAATTAATTTGCCTGCTGAAAGTTTTGCCCCTACTGCTTGCATTGCAAGGCTGTTCCTGAATCTCATACCTCCTTTTCCTAATTCCTAACCTAAACATCTTCAAATGTAGTCTGTGCTCCTATTTTCATCCCTTTCAGCTGCTGAATGTTTTGCTTTCCCTGCCATCTTGTTGCCCAAGGCAAATGCTGCTGGGTCCTGAAGGAACACAAATCTGTCGGTGTGAATCCTGAATTCTGGTGTCGTTATGTCCCTTTCATCCTAATAACAGCGTCTAACCTCATGATATATGCTAGGGATGTCACAGGCAGCCCTGCAAAATGATTCTTAACCCTTCAGCTCCCACCTGGAAACCTGTGCTAGTGGAGTACGATGGAAGACGACCTATAGGATCATAGTCAAGGGCACCTTAAAGTTCCCAGTTGGTTGTAACATTTACAGAGAAACACCACTGAGTCAATCTTGGCTCACCAAAAGGGTGGTTCACTGTGCCGCTGTGCCTTGCAGCTCTCTGCTCAGCATTTTCACCTGGGGTGCCTTCCCTGGGCTGTTTGGAGCGGAGATGAACATCGGGGTCTTGCTGGGGACGTGCAGCACTGTGTGCCCTCCACCTCGCCTGTGCCAGTGAGCGGGACGTGTCCCTGCCCTGCTGGATGTGCCAGGCATTGTGGGAAGTGGTGGGGAGAAGACAGCCTGCTGCCTGAAGCGTGAGGGCTTGGGGGCAGGCGAGGAAGACTCTGGTTGTGGCCGCGCTGAAGGCTTGTGACGCACAGCTCCCATCCAGCAAAGCATATGTATGTATGGCTGACTCTAGGCGCTGGCTTTTTATCATTCCTCAGGCTCCTGAGCCGTTCAGGCAGGGTGTAACACTCCTCTACCTCTGCAGGAAGTTTCGCTTAGCTTTACTGATATGTAGTTTATTCACATTTTTTCCTCTCAAGGGGGAGGCCCCGGGCAGAGCTCGTGGTGGGGTTTACGGCACCATTGGATCCCGGCAGTGCCAGCCTGGTATACCCAGAACTTTATCAAGTTATGTGGGAAGTGCTATAAGTACTATGTAGCATATTGGCAGGACCAGATTTGTTGGCAGTACCAGATTTATTAATGCTGCAGAGACGACGGGTTTGCTGCCCAGTGTGGTTGGGATGCTACCTGGACCGAACTGCCGCTGTGTACCAACACTTTGCGCTTTTCGTTCCGCTCAGACGAATATCCTGCGCTGGGGAGGGAGGAGAAAACCAGCGGGGGAGTGATTAGCTCCGGTTCAGAGACGAAGCGCTGGGCATGTGCTTTCGTGAGCAGCTTTGACTGGCCTCATGTTGGGCGGCTGCCAACGCCGGTGCCAGCTCCCCATGCCCATCCGCACGTCCCTTCCCGCCTCGTGCCAGTCCCAGCTGGGGATGCTGCGTGTCGCCGGGTCACCGTGGGATGCCGTGGGGTAGCATCGCCCCTTTAGGCAGCTGCCTGCGGTGGGATGGGCACAAAAGCCTAGGTCATGCCCATCGTTAGTGGCAAGCTTTTAAGTATAAGGTAGACTTTCCAGCTCCAAGGCTTTGGTTCCCTGCCTCCCCCAGACTCCAGTCCTTGCCCTCCTGCAATCGCTATTACAGGATTTCCCAGATCCAAGATCCCTAGCCACCTCTGGTATCTTCTGTGGCAGAAAACAGTGCTTTTATGCATTAAAGGAGTAAGTAGGAACCCTTTTATTTTTGTGATACCTCCTAATGCATTTTGCTTAAGGAAGCGTTTGTTGAAAGGGGTTGAGTAGGGTTGGAGAAGATAAATGTGGGCCTCTGGGCGTGCTGTAGCTTGATGGGCATGAAGCGCTCTCTGTCTCTACCTCTCTCAGAGACTCGCCGAGCCGTCCTATCAAAGGCTGGCACCGGCTACCGCAGCCCCATCAACACTCGCTTTTCTCCTCCTTCTGGCAAGAAATTTGCTGGGAAACCATTTGTATTATTTAACTAATGATGACTAATACTTGAGAGTGGGTAACTGTGTGATGTAGGATTGTGCCTGTCTGAGGTCTCAGCACTTGCCCTCGGTTTTCCGTGCCTAAGAACACAGCCTTCCCTAAAAAGATAAAAATGAAAAATATTTTGCAGGGATCCTTTTCGTTCCCCGATTTTGAGAGTGAATCATCCGGAAAATGAATTCTCTAAAAATGTCCATCTCAGCGTTCACTGAGGCAAAAACTGGGTGATAAGTACTTTTGGGGGAGAAAGAGAGAAGCGCTGGAGACTCTTGTCTCTTCTGGGACACGCACTCTGGTGTGCTTTGCGGGGGGGGGGTTTGTCCCAGCCCTGGGTCACAGACAGATCTTCTTCCTTCACTTCCTTGTGCGTGGAGGCGGGACAAAGGCGTAGTGACAAAGGACATGGATCTCCATGATTCTGGGGCTGTCAAAGGCTGGTCTTGGCTGCTGGTAGCAGCTGAGGATGGCTGGAGGGTGAAGGGCAAGTGGGGCCTTTGCAATTGTACCCCCATGCAGCCCCATCCTGGTCGCTGCAAGGGGAGCAGCAACCCACAGCCCAGACACCCAGCGCTGGGCAAAGTCCAAATAGCTCCTTGGAGGGTCCCAAGAGCTCAGTATGATGGAGCAGCCTAGACGGAGCACCTCAAAATTAATCCACTCCATGGCACGTGTAGCTGGTTGGGTTGAGCTCACTGAGAATGAAGCTTTTGACCCATGTGTGCCATTTTCGAGCACCGCGTTATGACTTGTTTATTGCTCTGCTTTGGCCTGTGTCCTGCTGCTGGGTACTCGCAAAGCCTCCAAGGTCTGAGAGGTCTCTGTTTAATTTAATTTTATTTTTTATTTTGGGGAGGAAGTGGTTTACCCAGTTGCAATCTTGCTCTTTTCTCCCCATCGCCTTTCAGGACAGTGCCTGCTTTCTTCCTAAAGAGCTTGCATGCTCCCAACCAAAATGTTAGCTCAGCTGTAACAGATGGATGGATATGGGTATGATGTGGCAACTTAATGAATAATATCTATCACCTAATTTCCCGAAAGTTGGCATGTAATGAGGCTGGTGCCATGATTATTACCTCTGTAAATCATGACTTTAAGATGATGACAATCCCTCCTGCCCCAAGGATACAGGACAGCCAGACAATGATGTACATTTAATTGCTGTGTGAGAGAGGCAATGTGTTCAGGAGCATGCCATTGCCTCTAAATTATCTTCTGCAGCACAGACGCTGGAGGAGATTAGTGCAGATTGGAGGGGAGGCAGGGCCCTGCCATGCCGCGAGGTGCTGTAGATATGTGCGTGTTTATTCACTTGAGCCAGCCGGCGGTGGTGGCATGAGCTGGCCGGGGTGGGATGGGGGTGTGACTCCCAGGTTTGCCTCCTCGGTCTCTCCCCAGGACTGAAGAAGCAGCGGATGAAGAGGGGGTCAGTCAAAACTCTGTAGAGATGCTTCCTTTGTTTTTCTGATGAGTGTTTGTGGTTGTTCAGCCTGGGGAAGAGAAGGCTCCAGGGAGACCTTATAGCAGCCTTCCAGTACTTAAAGGGGGCCTAAAGGAAAGATGGGGAGGGACTGTAGTGATAGAATGAGGGGTAATGGTTTTATTTTGAAAGAGGGTAGATTTAAATCAGAGATTAGGAAGAAATTCTTTACTGTGAGGGTGGTGAGACACTGGCACAGGTTGCCCAGAGAAGCTGTGGATGCCCCATCCCTGGAGGTGTTCAAGGCCAGGCTGGATGGGGCTTTGAGCAGCCTGGTCTGGTGGGAGGTGTCCCTGCCCAGGGCAGGGGGGTTGGACTAGCTGATCTTTAAGGTCCCTTCCAACTCTAACCATTCTGTGATTCTATGAATACCTCTGTGGACAGAGGACTGTGACCTCCCAACCAAACAGCGACCTTGGCTTGGAGGGTGAAAGCTGCCAAACCTCTGCCCAAACCTCCTCCCACTACAGGAAGTCTCTGCCCCTGTTTTCTTCCTACCACAAACCGCGGCCGGCCATAAAGCAGAGCCCATGCCCACATTGTGGGCTCTCAGCTTGCGCACGTGACAGCTTCCTCGCCAAGGGAGGCATCCCATTCTTCACCAAGTGGTTGAATAACCACTCCTAGTAAAATTATTACTCTGCTGGACTTTTAAGGTGTCTTTCATTAGGTGCTATTCTATGACAGTCGTCAGGGATGTGGCTGGACTGTGGATGAATCAGATATTGCAGCTGACCCTTGGAAAGCAGCTACTGCCAGACTGCCTGTACCGCTGGTTAGTGCTGCTCTTTTTTGCTGTGTTGCCCCCCTTTGCTTGAGTACTTCCTTGTGTTTGTTTAATTTCTCTTTTCCTTTTAATTCTGCCCCCATCTCCCTGATGCGCTGGTCAGCGTGGTTACAGGCTGGCTGGATGTGGGGCAGAGCAATGGACATTGTGATGAGCAGAGGTGACAATAGCCTTAAAACTGTGACAGCAGCTGCTTTGGGTCAGACTGAAGATCCCCCTGGCCTCCTGTCCGGTGCCCAGGGGAATTAAAACTAGGGCAATGCGATGATCACGTACGGCGATGTGTTTCCCTACGATACTTGCCCAGCCACCAGCGATTTGCAGCTTGAGGACTTCCCAAGCCAGGAGCGTTACCTTCAGGTTTGATGGCCCCTGTGTGGCCACCATCGGCAGCATCATGGCTGCTTCCAGTTCCTTCATCTCAGCCCCCAAACCCAGATGCTCACTTGGTTTGCGGGGAGATGGCTGTAAAACCAGCAATACCGTGAATGCCTGGATCATGTGAGCAATAGGCCATTTCCAAAGCCACCCAGTGCTCTGGACCACGTGGGATGGGACTGCTCAGCTGTGTGATGGTGGCCGTGCATTGCAGGGGAGCCACCGAGGTGCTGGAAGAGGAGACCCACAGCACCAGTGGACCCCCACATGTGCAGGGGGGTGACGTGCCTGAATTAGCCTCTTGTCCCTCTCTCATGTTGGCTCCCACAGAGGTGACCAGTGTGACCCCAAATTGGTCAGCTCCCCCAGGGGCGACCAGTGTCATCCTCCTCTGGCCCTGGCCAGCTGGAATCGCGCTCAGGTTCTGCAGAAGGAAGGTGAGGGTGCGAGCAGTCTGCATGAGCACAGAGCCAGAGGCGGCACGTGCATCTACCTAGGTTAGATCCTTCTGCGGCTCTGTGAGCAGCCACACTCGGGAACACCCTTGAGTTCGCTGTTCCCTGAGGACTTTTGCAGCTGAAAAGTGGCCTGGAGCATTTCTTTGCTTTCCTTCCCCCAGGTAAGCAAACACCATCCTGCCAGTGCTTTGCAGTGGCAGAAGGTGCTCCCATACCTGCTGGAAAGTTGCTATCTGCTCAAGCCATGGTGGCCATGCTGACTGATTTCCCAAAATGACATCGGTTCCTTCTCTTTAATTCTCCACGGAGAATTGGCTGCTGTTGGTCTGAGCCAGCATTGAGCCTTTTTGTCACTAAAGACATTGCGGTGCTTATGGCATTAGCGGTTGCGTAAGCTGGCTGTCTCCGAGGGGGCTTTGCCCTGTCGTGATGCTCCTTTAGGGTTAGGTAAGAGCCAGCCGGGGAGCAGGGGGACGTGAAAAAAACCACACATCTGTAGTCCAGAGACTTATTTGAACTTAACACACCCTGCAGGAAAACCCGGATTTCGGAGTTTTCACGTATTCTCTCTGGCTCCGCAGATTAGAGGGGGACCATGGGAAAGCTGCCAGGGCTTGGAGATCAATCCGGCCTTTGTAAATCCTTTCATCTGACTGGCGGCTTCACACAACTGAGTATTACCCAGTTTATTATTGTTGGTTGATTAAATTCCTGTTGGTCAACACAAAAAGTGCTGCGCAGGCTTGCGCGTTCATGGGATGGAAATTGGCATTGCAAAGCACTTCCTAGAGAAAGGCAGGGACAACCTGTCATTTAAAATCGCATTCAGGGGACGTTTGGAGGGGGGCGGGAAAGGACAAATCCCTCCATGCAAGCCACTTCCCAGGCATTTCTCACGTGCCTGCGGAGGCTGAGAGTGTGAGGGTCGGGTCCCTGCTTTTCTGGCAGTGGGGGCAAGCGGCCTCGGCGGGGCTGTGGTCACCAAGCCCCCGTGTCTGCAGGGTGGGGGAGGACGGATGGTGCAGGGTGGACCCAGCCTGTATAACCGGGATTAATGGGATGAAATTAGGTGAAGGAGAAAGTCGCCAGGAAATATTTCCTCAAGGTGAAAGCTATTAGGGCTGCGGCACAGTTTCTCGAGGGAAGCGACCGGCACTTACTTACTTGGGTCGTGTTAAAACAAGAAAAACCTGGCTTTGGGGAGGAGATGGGGCGTATCAGTGGCTTCAGGGAGCTCCAGGGAGATTTGACCCCCCAGGAACGGTGCATTTCTGGGAGGGATGGAGCGGGCCGTGAGTGGGACTTTTGCCTCTCTGGAGGGCAGGGTCTTCAGGTGAGGTTTGAGCTCGGGAGAGCTGGGGGCTGCTGTCTGCCCAAGCAGCCGTTACTGGTAAGCCGGGCACAGGGACCTGTCCCGGTGTGAGGTGTCCCTGCCCGGCTCTGGTAGGCCCTGAAACAGCAGCTCCCTGAATTTTTTTGTCTTTCGAAATACTCTTTCTAAATACTGCCTGGCTTGTAAGAGGGAGGGCATAGTACCTATCTCTCAAGAGCGGGAGTAACTGGCAAACAAAATAGTTTGGAAAGCTCTGTGCTAGATGGCCTGGAACATCTTTATGCTTTTATGAATGGCGTTACCCTGAATGTCCATGTATTTTCCTTCCCCATCCTTGTGCCCAAACCAAAGCAACCCCCTTTATCTTTGGGTGTAATGATTCGTTTCCCACCTCTATGCAATGTGCACCCCTAGAAAATGAGCCCGCCTGGTTATTTGGAGAGGAGATGGGGGATATCATCTTAGATACCATCTTAGACTACTAAGCATAGGCTTTAGGGGGCCCATGCTTAGTAGTCTTTTTTCTTTTGTAAGTGTAATGAAAATATCTTGTGGAAATAAGATCATCTTCTCTCCCTCTACTTGTTCTCAGATAGTCCTGAGATGAGGATGCAGAGGAGCCCCAGGAGATGCCTGGAGCAACACGTGGCTGGGAAGGGTTGTGGACACATTCATATCAGGGTCCCCTTCCATATCCTTTCCCATTGCCCCAGCTCTGCCGTGATGTGCGTAACCAGAGCTCACGAATGTGACACGAGGGAGGGTGCTGAAATGCAGGATATGCGTTTGAAGGCCAACATGCAGAGGTGGATCCTGCCAGCGCCTGCGGGGCCGAGAGGGAGCCGTGGGGGCCGCTTTGGAGACCCAGAGAAGCACAGGCTAACCTGCCTTGCGGGGAGCAGTCAGCCGCCAGTCCAAAGGGCTCGAGCGAGAGGTTATAAACCTGTTAATAAATAACAGGGAGAGATGGCTGCGTTGCGTACTTTTAATTTCTGACTGTAACCTCAGGGAAACATGGTAGAGGTTTGCACAGTCCTTTTGCAAAGCCGTAGGGAGCGCTCCTTCGGCTTGGGGGAGCAGAAAGTCTCCTCTGATAGCCTGCTCTCTCAATCAGCGTGGGGCTGATTTTATTATCCCCCGTGGCCAAACGCCTGGGCTCCTCGGCTGCCCCAGGCAAGGTGAGGACGCAGTTCCCTGCTTTGCTCTGATCACCAGGGATCTGGATGCTCCCAGCCACCTTCCCTTGCAGCCGGGGTTGCTCAGCATCCCCGGGAAAGGGACGGTGCTGGCAAGGACCAGCTTTTTGGAGCGCTTCCTAAAACTCCTGGCTGAGGGTGATGGCATGGACCAGAGTGAGTCACAGCTATCAGGGAGATTTATCTGAGGATTGACATGCTGTTTCTAAATGATTTCTCCTGTTTTTATTGTAGTAGCATTGTACAATTAACTTATTTTAAATCAGGTTTTGTTTCCTGCTGTCTCATTATTTCAGTCCAGCCCAATGATATGTTGTAATCTGCTCCTCCATCTTGTTTCTACTCCCTTTAGACATCATGCAGTTAGGAAATGCCTAGGTATTGTCTAGCCTTTCTTTCCAGGCATTAATTATATGTTTACTGTATTCAGATTCTTAAGCCATACCACGTGTCACTCGCTTAGGTGTCTGGAGTCCCCGTTCTGCTCAGTTTTGGGTTATAGGATATTTTTGGCTGGCCTACTGCTGTTCCCAGCTGGCCCTGACAAAGCCCACGCCGGTTCGGCATAGCCAACGCGTTACACTCGACAGCCCTTCTCCTGTTTAATTTCCTTTTGCTGATTCCCACGGCAGGGCAGCGGGTACAGGCAGGAGAGAGCTGCAGGTAGGAGATCAGGCATCGCTGCTTTCCACTATGAGGATCCCTCCACCCTCGTGTAAGAACATAGGCAACAGCCTCTGGTCCGTCTGTGTAATTTGATGGCATGAAAGGGCTCCCCTGTGACCCAGGTTGGCCTTTTTTGGTTGAATTTTATCCCAGGTAAAAGCTGGCAGGGATTGGACTCATGCCATCTTCCAGCTTGACATCTGTCGTGGTTTTTGTCGTTACCTCGAACCAGGACAACACGGAAGGACTGTACAGTGAATCCACTATACATGTGTTATTGGTTTTACGTGTGGCTGTTTTTCCTGTCTGTGCTGAGTCCTTAAAGGTGTTTGGGAAGAAACACATCTTCCACCTGTGGCCGTGCTGCTGTTGGAATGTGTTTATCAAAAGTGAGTTAAATGACTATGCAATCGCTGCGCGTAATGTTTAACTACGGGCTGCAGCAGGAGGGCGCGAGGCTGGGTGGTTTTCTGCTGCTGGGTGGAAAGGAGGAACCGGGCGGGGGGAGAGAGAGGAACCGACCAAGAAAATACCCCAAATCAGAGGGGACCGCAGGGACGGAGGGGAACGGGGTGCCCTCGGTGCTCTGGACTGCAACAGAGCTTCACTTCCTGAAACACTGGCGCATGGGAAGGGACCAGCACAGTAAACCAGCTAATCACAAAATACACATAAATCCAAAAAAACTGAACTATGGGTGAGTGGTGGGACCTGCACAGGTGCCCATCCTACAATTGCAGTTACTTTTGGCAAACAGAACTGGGCAGGGGGTTTCTGCCTGCAGTTTAGCGAGGCTCCGTGTCCTCGGCCATAGAAATTTGTGTGCCTTTGACACAGACGCACACAATCCCCAACTCCAGAAGAGCTTAGTGTGCAGGGATTTAGACATTCCCTGGTGATTGCTTTAAGCCATGGGCTCGCGGCTATTTTAGGCTTTCTCCCTTTCTCTCTCTGAGGGTCTGGCCAGAAATTTCATCCTAAGCTAAAAATTGCATGAAATCGCATGCCTGTGTTAAAAATGCTCTCTTGATAAATCAGCGTTTTCCTATGAAAAACTGCTTTACCTTAAAATTCCCCACCAGCCCTTGTCCCAGGTAGCGTGGCAAGAGAGGTGACACCATGAAATCATGCATCTTGCTCGTCACTCGGGCAAGAGCCCTCCCCTGCCAGCCCCAGCTGTGGGAATGAGGTTTGTTACCATCCTGCCCGGTGCGTAAACACCAGCCATAACTGGATAAATGCTTTTTCGCTGGAAAAAGGCCAGCGATTTTTAACACCTTTGCTACCTTGCACTTTTTTTTAGGCTCAGGGGGAGAGATGGGGGCAGCCAGCGCTGGGGTTAAGGATGGGATGCGGGGCAGCCTGGACGACTGGGGCAGGGGGGATAACGAATTCCTGGGCACATGGAGGCCCTTCAGCGAGTGTTGGGCTCCGGTGGGCCCCTGGGTGGAAGGACTTTGATCTGACTCCAGCCTTTTCCCACCGAGGCATCCCTTTTGAACGCGTTCCTGCTCTCAGCCTTGCTGTGAGCGGCAGACAAAGGCGAGGGGAGCGGGGAAGAAGGAGGGGGGGGCTGTTTACCCTCATCAGGAATGGTCGAGTGGCCCGAGTCAATAGAGCCTATTTTTCATTAACCTAATCATTAGTTTTTTCTCGCTGCCAATTAAATTTTTCCTGTCGGTACCCAGAAGGGCATCATTTGCATCTATGAGATTTTTTTTTTTTTTTTTTTAAAATAGTGGGCTTCCTGAACATGGTGGGGGTATTTGAGGAGTGGAAATTAAAGTTTAATTTTTCTCTTGACGGAAGAGGATTTTTGAGTTTTAATTATCACGCAGCTTGGATTCCTGACGGTTGAGGACCGCATTGGAAATGCTGGTTTCCATTGTGTGGAGTGGATAATTATGCAGCTCTCTCCCGGGCGCACTGCGTTTATTGTCCAGAAGAATCTTCCCAAGCGAAAGGGGGGGAGCAGATTTACAACCTGAAATGCATTTTCAGAGCCTGCAAAAGTTTTGACTGGATGTCTGCAAAGAAAGACTTTTGCAAATATTTAAGATCTTCTTATTTACCCTTTTAACAAAAAAAAACCCCATCAATTAATCTGGTAATCTGCTTTTCCCCCCCCATAGGTTGCTTAGGAAGTAGTTTTGTAAACTCAAGAGAGCCCTTCCGCAGCCGGACTGCTTTGTGCTATCAGTTTCTAAGCAGGATTCCTTCGAAGGCGGTGGCAATTTCTACCAGCCCATTTGTATGTACAATGTCGAATGTAAGATTTACAGCCGTCTGAAACTTGGCAGTGCTTCTTACCTAGGAGGTAATGTTAAACTATCCAGGAGAAAATGTTGAAGGATTCAAACAAACCTAAAATTTCAAAGCAAAACTCATTCACAACTGTTCTGTTTCACAAGGCTTTGGATTACCCTGATGTCTTTCCCACAGGCTTTTGAACCACTGATGGTTAGAAGTTTGCCATAAGAACAGAGAAACTTCAGCAAAGGTCTTGTCAAATATGGTGAAGCTTTTGCAACTGCATCAACCCCGCCAAATCTCTTGAGGGTGGGATCAAAGCTGCATGTGTTCGGGTGGGTTGAGATCTGGGGGCAAATATCTTGAGCAGCTTTGGTCAGTGTGGTGAGTTGAAAGAGAAAAATACTGATTGTGGGTGCTCACTGTTTCTCCTTGCTGAGAGGTGGAGCGGCAATAGTGCAAAATGGAAAGCAGGGAGCGGATTCTGGGATGCATTTGCCCACATTTCAGTGGATGTGCAAGAGGTAACTAACAGGGCAGTTGGGTGCGCAAGCGTTTCAGATCAGCCTGTTTTCCAGAGCTTTCTGGCTGTGACGGAGTGACAAAGGGCTCTGAACCCAACTTGACTTTCATTTGTAATTCTTTTTGGTTTCATTAGTGCAAACTCAAGAGTCTTTGGGCTTCTGATAGCTACCTTCCTGTCTTGAAAGGCCATGTGGTTGTTTTGGGGAAGGTAGCAGCTTATCATGGAGGTTTCTGGACTATTAAAATAGCTTAGGACAACCTGGTATCCATTCCCTACTGACTCAATTTTCAAATCAGCACCTTTGTACTTTCTTTTGTGCTGCCCTAAGACATGTAGCCATGGACACGGCTGTCTCTGTAGCCTTCTCCAGCACCTTCCTCTGTCACGGTGCCTATGAGCCTTGACCATAGTTGGGCTGTCAGTGCTGCTGAGGCTGTTCCCTAACCCACATGGTTTCCTGGCATTCCCCAGCTTGTCTGCGTTCACTGAGCTCCTCTTTTTTCAGCTCTTTTGGCTAGAGACCATATGTTGTTACTATAGTCATACCGAGCATCGTGCATGTTGGTCTTCTGTGATTTAGGACTGTGAATTTCTGTGGAAAAGCTGGAATCGGTAACTCTCAAAGATAAAAACACATTTTTTTGAGGGGGGTACTAACTCTTGAAATCCCTGGCTGTATTTTCAAACCGCCGACTGTTTCTAATATAACGTTTTTATTGCAAGCATCCTATTTGTATCGGAGGGCCCTGCCCCAGCTCTTGTTCTTCTCCACACACTTTCTTCTTTGCCAGCCACCAGGCAGTTAGATGAGACTTTCTGCAGGTGATGAAAAACCAAAAGGCATGGATGGTTTCAGATTCTGAATCTGACATGCCAATCAAAGGCCGTTTAGTGATTTCATTTTTGCCTTCAAATAACTGTGGTGCTAGCTTTCTGGAATTCAAGTGAAATAGCCACAGGTCTTCTCATGTGATATTTGTACAGGGTAGGCATGGAAAACGGAACTGAAGGGCTCACGGGGTCACCTAACCCATCCCTTTGCCCCAAGGCAGACTCAGCTCTACCTAAACTACTCCTGACAGATGTTTGTCTAACCTGCTCAAGAAAGCCATCATCAGTGGCAATTCCACCACCTCCCAAGGCAATCTCTTCTAGCCCTTAAATAGCCCTGTTATTAGAGAGCTTGCCCTTCCTGGATGGACATGGAGAACAATGTATTCACTTAATCTTTTTTTGACAATCATTTACGTATTTGAATCCATTACTACATCTGTGTTCGGTCTTTTCTTCTCCAGGCTAAACAGTCTGGGTTCCTTCAAGCTCTCCTGCTGGATTATGCTTTCCACACTCTGATCCTCCTTATTTCTCTCCTGAATTCCTTCCAACTAGTCCGCATGAGTCTTGAAGCGTGATGCCTAAAACTGGACACAGATCCCTATTCAAGGAAGGAGGATTACTTCCCCTGTTTACATACAGGGCTCTTGTTTCTGTATCACGATACGACCCCACATGCTGCCTTTGCCCCAGCGTGATGCTGATTTGTGCCCAGTTTATGAATTGCAGTAGTCCCCAAGATACTTTTTCACAGAACTGCTGTCTGTGAGGAATTGAAGGATGCTTCCACAAAAGCTGAGGTCGACCTTGGCAGAGGCTTTGGGCGTCGCACGCTGGCAATGGCATGGGCTTAGCCTTTGGTTGCTGTTGTAGAGACAGGGAGAGCGGCTACTGTAGCGGTAGCTAAAGTCAGGTGGGAAGCGTTGGGTTTTGGAGGTGGGAGGGAGGAAGTAAGCAACTAGATTGATACAAGTGGGAATGAGTACAGCCTGTCCCCTTGGTTTCAGGGATTTTCCCCTGCGACCGTACCCTCTTGGTGACTTCTAGAGGCTGCAGCGTTCGCCGACGTGACCCCAAAAGGAAGGCGCGGAGCAAAGCGGGCTACTCTTTCTGAAGCTTCCACACCATCCCAAATGTTTTGAGTCGTTTGTAGCCGGTGGAAAGCCCCTAATCGGCTTCGGGGCTTTTTTTTGACTTGGTCACGTGACTGTGCTACCAAGATTAAAGCAGCACGAGGAAGGAAAAGAGGCTTAAACAGCTGAGGGTGCCTGGCAGGTCATTTTAACCTTTTCATAATCATTAAAGCTGCAGAATCCCATTAGTGGTGAGTGACTTGGAGCTCCGCTCCCCGGACGAGCGCTGGTGACACAACTTTCTGTTCCCCTCTGCCTTTCCCCGAGGGACAGTCCGGCACAACTGGCTGGTAGGGACCAAACCTCAAGCAGAGGGCCTGGCCATTCCTTCCTGGGCACCGAGGAGTCCATCGCACCAACGAGAAGCAACCCATGGGGTCTATCAAGCGGAGGATTTGTCTCTCTGTATCTAAAATTAGATTCTCATGGAAGGTCCTGCTTAGGCCATACTGTGGTAGATCAGCCCTCGCCCATCTGTGGCCGTAGTAGAGAGGTACAGGATAAGGAAGATTATGATGATCTCCTAATTCACTGCTTTGGCACTGGTCAATGGGCTATGGCTTTACTCTGCTGGGACTGGCAACAGCAGAAGATGCTGCACTGCTGCAGTGCACTTCTGACATGGGAAGCAAAGCTTTTTGGATGGAGCTATGTTGACTAAGGCATGAGGCAGTCAAAGAGCCTCCAGTTTGTTGGTGTTACTCATCTTTTCCTCTCTTGCAAGTTTTCATGAGCTCAGCACCACATCGTTGTCCTACTTTCTCTCAAATTGCCCTTTCTGCATTCAGGCAGTCCTTCATTGAGTACCTCTACGTGGTTGCACAGCAAATGGCTTCTTAAAGAGGCCAAGGAAAACCTGAATTCTGCCCGGTGTCACAGGCTGTGGTGGGTGTTGCAGGAACTGCAGCACCTGGAATTGATCCAGAGAGCACCTGCTCCCTCGGACGGTGCAGGCTTCCCTCTGCAGGGAGCAAGAGGGGCTGTAAATCAGCTTTCCTCTGTTACACATACACCAGTCAAGACCGTCTGGCCGTGCATGTCTTGGGCATTCATATTTCTATCCCTGTGTTTGCTTATTGCATCTAATTACAGTCTGTCTACTCTTGCTTGAAGGCTCATTCTGAGGCTGAACCTCAAAAAGCTCACGCTGGTTGTTCTTGGAGCGATGCCCACCGTCAGGCGTTAAAACACAACTTGTAAAGCAAATGCAATCTTCTCCTTGGTTGTTTACCTTCAAAATCTCTGGGGGAGAGAAGGAAAGGTTTCCCCAGAAAACCTGGGCAAAGTCATGACTAGTAATCAGGGCTGAGCCGGTCTGTCACGCAGATACCATGTCGTGATGGGACTGCATCCGAGCAACCTGGTGAAGGTGCCATCTTCTGAAAGCAGGCTTACAAGGAGAGCTGTGGAAAGCCCTGGAGAGCTGCAACAGCATTGCCTGTCCTTGCCCACTCCCAGCAGCAGAAGAGCAGCTAGTGGTTGTCCCCCTCAGGAGATGGGAAGCCTGGTGTCAGACTACAAGACTGGGAGGTGTTTTACCACCTTCTCGTTAAGCAGGTTTTACAGGTTGAGCGTGTTAGGCATCCAACAAGTGATCTCCCAGATGGTTCCTGCTGTGCTGTGCCCTGATAGAATGACTGACCCAGCAAAGATTGTAATGTAAAGGTCACCCAAGCAAGGAAGGAGAAAGCGGTGGCCACTTTCCGATGGGACGAGACAGCTCTCTCCCAGCTGCGCTGCAGTACGCGGGCGCACACGCACACGTGGCCCCTTCCCTATCAGCCGCTTCCTAATGAAATCTCGATAAGATATCAGGAGCTCTTGAGCTCCTGTTGACAGCCGTCACGGGCAGATGTTTTGCTGTGCGCAGAGATGATGTCATGGCTGGAAGTCGCGGTAGCGAGCTGTAAAAGCCGAAGTCAGAAGAGACCTTATCAGACTGTTACAGAACGACCCGAGGCCGCTAAGCTTCCAGACAGGCCTAATGAACTGGAGCTGAGTCGCGAACGTGCGGTCTTGAAAAACTTCAGAGCTCGTAGTTACAGGCTTGCGATGAAATGTTAATTAAATAGCTGCAGTGGCATATGTTCATCCCGCCGGAGCAGCACTTTGCAGGAGCACAGCCAGTGCGTAGCCACCGGCTTGTGAGAGTTAAAAAAAAGAAGTGTTCGTGATTGGACTGACAACACACCTCTCTGTTGCGTTGGCTGGTGTTTGAATACCTGTCCTATACCTGAGCTATCACCTGCACCTTGAAAATGAGACCTGATCCAACCAGTCTTACTCAGATAGATGTTCTCATGGGTGTCTGGATGCTACGTGTGGGCCTTTAATTTATTTAGCACAGTCTAAGGCAGCGTCTATTCAGTAAAAGTGTGCTGCAGCAACTCAGCTATGGAAATAATCGAGATTTGGCCTTAGTTCTGTAAGTGCCCTCCTGCCACCTCTTTAATGCTGCCTGGCAGAGCGCGGAGGAAACTGCTCCCTACCCAACCCAACGGTGAATGAGGTGGTGGGACAAGAGGTAGAGCAGGTCAGTATGGTTTGCTTGCAGAATAACTTGCAAAGCTACAAAAGGTTGGGAGCTTCTGTCTGCCGTAGACCTTGTCGTTGCACATTCTCTCACCACATCCCAAGGGAGACCCCAGATTGTGCCCACGCTCCTACTGGGGGTGTGGAGGGGATTGGCATTAGCAGAGTATGGTATCTTGGACCTGAGAGAAGAGAAGGAGGGTTTAGGTGGGTGAGCTGCTTCACTTCACTGCTGGAATACTTCGTTTGGCTTTTTTTACCTGCCTTCTGTCTGCAGACCTGCCCTCCCGCCCACTCTCATGCTTTCACAGCTGCCTGTAGTGATATTTTCAGCGGGGACGGGCTGGGTTGGAGCCTGGGTGCCAGGCTGGAGAGCTGCCTTTGCTCAGTGGGGACAAGGGCTAACCTGGGGACAGGAGCCAAGTCCTTCAGACACCGGCAGCATCCTCCAGGTGCTGGAGAAGTGGCTTCTGCCAGAGTCAGGGTGAGAGTCACTGCAGAGCTGGGCATGCCGAGGAGAACCGAGGAGCACACCCCAAAAGCCCTGGTGGTGCTGGTAGCAAAGGGCAGCACCTGCAAAACTAAAGTAACTCAGTCCTGGCTTTGGGTGTCCCCGCTCACATTTGAGCCATCCGCTGAGTTAAGCCTGACGTGAAAACTTACCTCGTGCGCCAGTCCGAAAGAGGACATTGGGAATGGGGTTTGCTGGTAAGAGCAGAAAGATGGGGGCTGCCTAGGAAAAGGCAAGGGTGGTGGGTTTGGCCACCTCTCTGAATAATTTCCTTTAATGACAATATATAAAATAGAGACGTGAGTTTCATCTGCTTCCCAGCTGCTCTGAAAGAGCGCTGTTGCCTTAATAAATCAACTTCTTTACAAGATGTAACCGCTGGCCCATTTTTCAGCCTGCTTGTCTGTGTCAAGAAGCAAAACCAGCAGAGCAATACAAATCTGAAATATGGTGCTGAAGAGCAGAGGTGTGATAACGAAACTGCCGACAAACAGCGAAATGTTTTATTGAGCACAGGTGAAGGCCTTTTTATGAGACGATCTTTGATGGAAGGGGGAGGAAGCGAAAATGTCGGCATCCCATCACGCAAAGGAGAAGGCGGCAGCTGGCCGCAAGGTGCAAACCTGGCAGAGCATCACTCCTTCCTGCGTTTTTCCTCCTTGGGCTTGGATTTGGGAGAATCCCTTTTAGGGATGCTGCTTTTTAGGAGGAGAGGAAGAGCCTTGTTTGCAGGGCATTGACAAAATATAGCTGTGCTTTACTGTCTTAAATCATGCTTGGCTCCTGGGGAGAGAACGCAGCGGGAGGCAGCGGGTGTCCAGCCGCGCTGCTGGGGCTGTGGGGCACCTTCATGATGGGGCACGTGGGGACAGAGCTGGAGTGGGGCACCACGGTCCTGACCTGCCAGCCAGCACCTCAGCAGGACACTGCTTCACCCGCTCTTTGTAACAGACATCGAAAAGTCAAGTCAAACCTCAGTAGGATGCTGTGGAAGAGGAGTAAGGCTCCTCTGTTGGCTCAAGTCTGCTCGTGCCGGGTTGTTTCGTGTTGTCCAGGCTGGGTGTAGGGACCGTCCCGCTGTGAGTGAGTCCCACTGGAGGGATCTCAACAGCTTCCTCATCTCACGGACACCTACATTAACCTTTTCTTGCATCTCTGCTGTGAACCGCACGAAGTAAAGGGATTGCATTTTTTTCTTGCATTCATTTCAGTGGTAAGGCCTCGCTATGAAAAGGTCTTAAACAAAAGCGTCTCGATCCCAACCATGTAGCTACCATGCAAACCTGTGCTCTGCGTGCTTGTGGTTTGGAGAAATGACATACAAGGAAATAAGAACATTTCTTTTGCTACTGTCAAAATAAATGTATAATTTATCCTATTTACCCCTCTGACAGATTCCTCTGAAATCTCGGATGAGAATGGGAAAGGCTCCAGTGTCTCCAAGTGTCTTTTAAAATTACACTGTTCTGTGCTCTGCAGGCTGAAAGATTGTTTTGATTGTTAAAACGTTTCTAATTTATGTTTTAAAAAAGCTTCAGGAGCCAGGCAGTTCCCTGCTCTCCCAGAGGCCGTTGAGTTAAAACAAGGTAGAATGATTTGTCTTGCCTCAATTTAGCTGTAATGAGTATTAAGTGGTTTATCTATGTGGAGAAAAGTTACTCAGCTAGATTACATCCAAGTTGAATTACACCCCGTTCCAGATGGAGTATATTTGTTAAGACAGTAAATCTTGCGGAGGGTGGATAATAACAGTAATGCTCCTTCTTGGGCTGGAATGCGACTCTTCTACCTCTTGTGGAGATAATGTGCGGAGCTACATCCAATTAGTTTTTCAAAGGCTTTGCAAAGAAACGGGACTTCAGGTTTTACGGCTCTGCGAACAATTTAGCTTCAAGCATTTACGTTGTACAAGTGAGCGATGGCTGATGGTGATTATGGTTTTCATCTGTTTTGCTGTTGCGGGTGCAGGGCACGGTGCCGGCTCTCTGCCCGACCCCCTCTTCTGCACCAAGTGTGATGGCTACGACAGGGAGGGTGTTGCGTGGAAGGGGAGATGTTTTGATGGGAAATTCCTTCTCTCTGGTGCCATCTGGTCCACTAAGGCACCCATTGCTCATGCAGCTGGTGCTTGTGGCAGGAGTAATTGGAGGAGGACGTTGGTCCTGCTGGCATCCCAGGCAGCACCAAGTGCCAGAGCATCCTCCTTTTTAGGAGGCTTATCCTTGACCACGTGTCCTTGGCCATGTGCCCTTGACCACCCTCCTAGTCTGCTTCCCTGATACTGTGCCTCCCTTTCACGATGCCACACTTCTGCAGAGCTGGCTGGCGTGGTTGTCTGGCCAGGGTAGGACAAGGTGTCAGGTCACCGGCAAGGCACCAGCAGGCATGGATGGACTCAAAGTTGGTGCCACGAGGTGGTGGCCGGGTGGGTGGGCTGGGGGTACATCCCAGCGCCCAGGTCTGGGAGCTGCTCGTGCCACCGAGGAGAGTGCATTTGGGCTGGTGAAGGTGGAGCATGCCTCACAGCTGGCGGCAGGCTTTGGCAAGGCAATGAGGACCATTCATTAAATTTCTAATGAAGGGGATGAGGGGGCCCGAGCCGTCCGTGATCCAGCTCTGCTGCCTCTCCTGGGTGAGTCGGCAGCGTCGTCCTTGCCCCGTGGCTCTGGGGGAGGCAGGAGAGGAGGGAAACTCACTGATAAGAGGAAGGTCAGAGGCAGAAAAATGTTGGGAATGTGTTTCTTGATCTAACGTGGGAGAGACCCAGCCTGGGGTTTCGCTCCTCAGCCCGGCAGTATTACTGCCGGCTGTCCTGAGAGTTATGGCATTTTTTAAACCTGAGATCAAGATGCAAATGACTCATCTGGCACCTACCTCGACACACGCAGGCCCAGAAGATGGAGGCAATTCTTCTCTGAGGGCACAGCGAGGATGGTGATGTCTGTGAGAACTGTTTCTCAGCCTTTGCCTGAAATGGAGCATCTTCTGCTGAGAAAACAGCTCATTCGCATTTTTTTTCTTTTTCCTTCATATATTTTATGTTGCTGTGGGGTGTTTTCTGGCTGAGGTCAGACACCGGACATGGTTTGGAGATGAACAGTGGTGTTTGAAGAATTGTAGCAAATCTCAGGGCAGGCTTTCAAGACTGAGGGTAGCTGTGCTGTGCATTGACTCCTGGGGATGCAGGGCTTACCTTCCCACGGCGTACCCTTCTTTTTGCAAGGGATATGAATCCAAAGTGAGGAAATAATTCTCTCTCCATTTCCTTTTCTTTGGCAGCCATGCTCTGTTCTTTCAATCACCCAACCAGTCAGTCTTCGTAGCATTCAGGGCCCGAACACAACAGCTTCTGTGTCACCGTTCATCGCTTAACTGTAATTTCCTGTAGCTGTTAGCAGCGCTGGAACCCACCACAGGCACATACTGGAACCCACGGCAAGCACCCGGTTGCTCACCAGGTTCAGGTTTCCAGCCTCCACCTTGGGTAACTTCCCACTGTGGTTGAACGCGGAGCTGCTGGGGAGGACCTCCTGCAGTTTCGCTGCCCTCCCTGGGCACAGAGCTGTGAGAATGGGCTTGTTTGCATCAGAAATAGTTCCCATTAGCTTTTTTATTTTTTTTTGGTTGCTGTTCTTTGCATACGAGGGATGTAGTGCTCCACTCTATAAACACTTAATAGTGATAAGAGAGTACAAAGGTGAGGGGAGGCACTGCCTATAGCAGGCTTGGGAAACAGGCTTGGACTGCTAAGGGACAACAGGCTTAGTCGATGCTGTGGTTCTTGTGGACCCTGTGTCTGTTACCGGCATCACATCGAGATCTTTAGCGTTATCTAGAATTTTTACACTTGGTTTATGCAAGCGTTGCAGCCTGTGCAATTTATGCACGCAGAGATTTTGCTCGGTCTGGAGGCATCTGATTCCCAGGCAGGCGTGGATGGGGCCTCTCCTTTGACACCGTTTTGAACCTTCCTTGAAGCTGCTTTGAATGTCCTGATGCTTTGAGATAAAAATCAGGACCTGCTGTATCAGGATGGCTGCATTCATTGCGTAGAGGCACTCAGCTCTGCTGCTGCCGCCCTGGCAGCACGCGGGTACCCGTGAAGCTGGAGGGCAGGTGGGGAAGGACACCTTATCTGACCAGATCTGCCGATGGAGGCTGTTGGATCCAGCACACGAGTGGAAATGGTGGAGCCTCTGATTGTCTTCAGACAGAGCTGGAGACTGTTCTGGGAACTGTTTAGCCAAATGGGTATTACTGGACTGAATTTAGGCGTAAGTTAACAAAGTGTGGTGGCCCGGGGCACAGAGGAGGTCAGACCAAAGGGTTTATGGTCCTCCTGGCTTTGTGTTTAAGAGTCTCAGACTCCCCTCTCAGCCCGCTGGAGGACAGGTTCTTTGCTAATTTGGAAAGTTGTTCAAGCTGATGCTGAAATCTTGCTGACTTAAGCACAGATCTCCTGCCGCATTATACCCGCCACCTTTTGATGCGCATGGCTAAATTCATGGCGCGGTTGGCACGAGGCCTTCGCGGGGAAGGTGCTATGGACTGATCCTATAACCTACTTGGTTTGCCCTCTTCTCCTCTGACCTGGAGACCCCTCCCACGCTGGGGTGGTTGTTGGGCAGAGGGAGTTTGTGGTCCCTGCAGCTGAAGGTGATACTGCTGTGAGCCTTACCACCACTTAAACTGTTCGCTGAGCTTACATAGCTTCCTACGGTGTCTTCTTGACCTTTTTCATGAGGACTCGTTCGGATTTCCTGGGTTTGGACAAAGCACAATCCAAACAAAAAAGTGAGCAAGTTTCCTCTGAGAGCGTTTGTGCTTTAGATGGGCACTTGACTGCGATCCGTCCTGCTGTTCCTTTCTCTGCGGTTTGGCACTTGTCTATGGCAGCGTTTTTTCAAGCATATTCCAATTTTTCTCTTGAATGGTCAAAGCGCTCTCGGTGATTAGCAGTAGCTTGCATGCTAGCTCTTCTGCTAAACTGCCCCTGGAGTGGCCAAGAAAAGGCATTCGGGCTTGTGCCGAGTGCGTTCGGCAGCTCCTGGCAAAGGTGAAGATAAGCTGTTTAGCGCAGAGCCAGCCTGAAGCGTACACGTGTGCGGGGGCATGTCTTCATCGGCGCAGAGGTGTGGGCGGTGGTGCCTGCTCACCATGCTGGGACTGGTGGTCCGGAGAGGTGCTGGCAATCGGCAATGTGCACCGGCATCGGTTCCTCACTGATTCCCGCTCGGCGAGAAGTCCTGTGGTTGAACAGTGGCTTTTGCCGTCGCGCCCTAATAAATTAAATGAGGCAAAATATAATTCCGTTTCGCCTTTGTGCGGGAAGCATTCGAGTTTTTTCATATGCTAAAGCTGCAAAACTCCCTCCCTCTTTTCCTGCTGCTGTAACAACTCACAGCCCCTGCTACTGAAATTGCAAGTGGAGGCGGAATTTTGCAAACATCCAGATGGGTGGAAGGAAATACGGCAAGCTGCTAAGCTATAATGAAAAAGGAGAAAAGGTTTTCCCAGGTTCCTTTATTGTTTTTCTCTGCGAAATTTGCAAAGGGGTTGCTTCAAAGCCTGTTTCAAAACAAACCCCAGATGTTCTGAAGAGCAGTAAGCCACCCACAGAGCTCTCCTGCAAGTTATCTTCCACGCCGGGTCATCCTGTCTGGTGTTGCTGTCTTGCTGCAATGGTAAACTGGCCGTTACATTCCTTCGGGTTGAATATTACCATTTTATTATGCGGGGGTATTCTGTGTTTTATTGCCCTGGTGTTTTTCTGTTTAGTGTCACGTGCTTCCACTAGGAAAAACCAGATGTCCTGGGTGGGCACTTGTTGCGTGCGTCGGGCCGTGAGCGCTGCTGCTCCCTGTCCCTTGCTGCGGACACGTCTTCTCCTTCCGCGGCACTGCGAGTTGTGGCAGCCACCTCCTTGCAGAGCTGTGCCAGCAGCTTGTCTTTGTGAGGGTTTTTTTCAGTTGTTTTTTGAAAGAAAAAGGCACGTGTGTGGAGGGCTTGTCAATTCAAACCTTGAAGGAAACGTCGTCCTCTGTTGTTGAGCATTTTGGAGCATTTTAGATGAATGAGAATGGCTTTCTAAGCTAGGAAATTAGTTGTATAAAATTGCAAAACACACTATTTAAACTTCACT
>VYZM01022260.1:148622-212251 GCA_013398915.1 Dromas ardeola | reverse complement strand
CCTGGTGGCACTGGTGCGGTTTCACAGAAGATATTGCTGTTGCTGAATCTCAGCTTTTTAGTGAAAAAGGCTTTTGGCAGAATCCCCTCCTCACCCTATACACTTGGGGTTTTATTCATTAGGTTCTTTCCCAAACTTGTCTTCCTGGGAGTGGGAAAACACATTGCTATGTGACAGTCCTTGCCTGTAACGCAAGAAGCTTAAATGTATTTTCTTCTGTTTTCCTAAAGATTCGTCTTCCAACTATATCAGGCAACTCGAAACAAAAGTGAAACTGCTGGAGGATGACAACAAGCTTCTTTCCCAGGTAGGTTTTTTTTTATTGCCTAATAGATATTAATGTGTCTCGGTTCTCCTGTTTCTCTATAGTTGTGTCTGACTGCCTTCTTGAATGCAGAAGCGCTTTCGGTGGATATCCTACCAGGGGAAGAGGATAATGGTCTTTTCATATCAACCCCCCACTGATAGATCTTGGTCTCCTTTTGGTTTTGTTTTTGTATTTTTTTAAAAAAAAATGGGAAAAAAAAATAAACCCTTTGTTAGTGTCTGTGTGTGTTTCGGAGAAGCATTAACGCCTCCCTGCAGAACACCTTGATCCACCGCTGCTCTCGGGGATGCTGCCTGTGCCCTTGCTGTAGGATTTTGTCTTGCTTACCCGTTTACATTGACTTTTATCTTGTTGGCAGAGGAGGATGTAGTCAAAGGACAGCCTTGGGAATAGTTTTGTGCAGTGCTGGCTCCCAGCTTTTTTTTGAGCTCTTGCTTAAAACTGAACAAGACCTCTCTAAACTGGCACTTTCTGCTTGCATCTGCCCTTCAAAGTCTACTCCACGTGCCACTGGGCTTTTGATCCCTGCTGGTGCTTACCTGCCTGTGTACAGCAATGTCAAGCAGGGGGAAGAAAATGGTCATTTTCTCTGGTATGTCCCCTGGATCCCCCTGTAAAACTCAACGCTTGGTGTAAACAGGGGCAGCTTTGCTGAATTCAGTGAAACACTCTCTATTTAAGCCCTTGGAAAAATTACCCTTTTTCTCTTTTTCTTTGCATCCTTTCACTGTTGGGTATTCTACCTCCCTGGAATTTTAAAAGTTTTTTTTCTGTACTTTGCTTCTTACTTCAAGCACTGAGTTTCACAATCGTTTTGTCCAAGGTTCTTTCCAATTAGAAGGACCGGAAATAAAAAATCTCCCCTAATTATTATTTTTAAAAAAAATACCTTTATGCCAGTTCGTGTTGTGCTGTTCTTTGCGTTTCACCAAGTTTGAAAACAGGCTGCTCCAGGATCACGTTTCTAAAACATTCCTGTTTAAAAAAAAAGCAAACAGCTCTATGCTTACTGACATTTCAATAAAATAATTTTGTCAAACCTTATTTTTACTGAAATGCACATTTTGACCTGACTGTGAGCTTTTTTTTAAAGATTATCCCCAATTTCCAGTGTACTCATTGGCGTGGCTACCCATGAAACAAAACTCACAGGGCACTACAGGGTTAAAACCCCAAAAAGGGTGCTCAACTCAACTGCTACCACGTGGCTTCATGTATTAATCAATTGCTAATTTAATTTTAACTCCGTCTGTCTTTCTCCCGACCTGTCAGTGAGCTGGTGGCGGTCGAACCCCCCAGACTATTTAATTGGAGCTATTGATAAGCAGATGGGCTGCGCGTGGGCAGCTGGGATGCGCATGGATTCGGGGACGGGCTCGATGTGTCCTTGGCCCAGCTTCGTCCTGCCACAGCCGAGCACATTACTCTGTCAGATCTGCCTTACGAGGTCAAAAAAAAAGTGGTTGGTAATTAATGGGTGGTAAATTAATAGGGGCTGAACAGCTGCCTGGGCTTATTGCATTGGGAGGGTGCAGCCCATTTAGTCTTGGGGTGCGTGAGCCTGAAGCATCAGCCCTTCACCTTCGTGCTGTCCTGGGTGGGAGGGCTGTGCCTTTTCCTCCACGTGCACAACTGTCCTCAGGTGTCCTCACCTTTCAGGCTGTGTCACTCCAAACGTTTGAGTCCCGAAGGGAGGGAAATGATCTTAAAATAGCTCTCTGCTCCGGAGAAGGCCAGCCGCCCCCCTGCCCCGGCAGCAGCAGGCACCGATGCCAGCCCAGTTGTGACGGTCTGTGCATCCCCTGTGCGACGTCTTCATGGGCCTCCAAAAAGATCAGGATCCGACCTATTTTAGATCACGCTCAGGAAATACCTCTTTTTATCGTAAGCAGGGAGAACGGCATCCTTGGGGCAACAGGAGAAGTGTTGAAACTTCCATGGTCTGGGTGAGCTCCCTGGGGATACTGAGCTGCATCACCTCCAAATCTGTCACGTTACAAACCTAGATTTGTAATTTTTTTCTCTTTCAATGAGAAGGATGAGGAAAATCTGTATAGGCACAAACTCACACGTCGTTCCCAGCACTTTTCCTGGAAAAGAATAATCCACTTACTGTATTCTGACTTGCTTCATCTGATTGGAAGATGTTTAGCTGTTACCATGCGGATCTCGGGATAAGACTCTCGTCAAAAAGGATCCTGGCAAACTTTCTCCTGTTTTTAAAGTTGCCAGGTGATCCTGGCCGTTTGAACTCTGCAGTGCCAAACGAGCTTGTCAACACCAAAGTCACATTTTAACTCGGCTTGGCTTTCTCCCTGGGAGTATTGACATTGCAATAATATTTGCAGCCTGGTGTCAAGAAGTTCTATCACCAGCGTGCTGAGGAGTGATGAAACCTGACGTCCTAAGTAACAAACAGTGCCTGTGCATTAAGGGATTAACAAATCAGTGCTGGTTATGGAAGTCTTCCTGGCTTCTCTCCAAGTGCTAAACATAGAGCTGAAATAGTGCTTCATCCAGAGCAACCCGAGAAGGCCGGTGCTGCAAATGATATTGCAAGCCCTACGGAAGGATTTATATTACAGTGGCTGGTGACACAATGCCCCTTTGCTGGCTGGTGCATCCTGAGGGAGATTCCAGATTCATTGCTTTATCTTCTTCGGCATCTGGGGTGTGAAGCTCTGCTGGGAGGTGGTGTCTTTGTGCCACCTTCAGGCATGGAATTAAGGTGGTGCGGGGGTCCCCAGTGTGCACTGTTTTCTCCTGCTTCCCGACATCTCCTTTCTCTGGGAGAAGATCTCAGTGGGGGAGGCAAGAGGTCTCCGTCCTGTGCCGAGGTGGCTGCTCTGTGCTCTACGTGTTACCTGCAGCTCAGGCGTGCTGGGGTTCACACGTCCCCTTTTCTGGTGACTCATTTGGACAGATTAATGGAGGGAGCTTTTCCTCCCCGTGCAAGATCAACAAGTACCGCCTCATGAATCGCACTTTGCAGTGGGAGGAAAGTAAATGGAGAAGCAGATGTTATTTATCATAGCCGTATATGGATTTTTTTGGTGTTTGACTTCTTTTGCTTTCTAGGGAAGGAGATGTGTATTTCCAGTTGGCAGGTGAGCTGTTTCTGGCGTTGCTAACCCATCAGTAATCATCGCTCTTCCCATTCTCCTTCCTCTGAGGAGAAACGACTCCAGTTTTATACCTTTCTTTGGCTCAGGTTTACACTGCCTTAGGTTTACACTGCAATGTTTTGCTGGCATGGCCATGTTAACTAGAAAGTCGTGCTCTTGGATGGCACCGCTGTGCTGGCAAGATCCCTGGCAGCATTTCTGACAACACCACAGCTTTCGTTGCCCTGGTTTGTACTGGCTGGGAAGATGCCGTAGCGAATGCCACTGCCAGAAAAGGCCCCTCGATGGCTACTCACCGGTGCCGGTAGGTGTCTGTGGTGTAACCACAGTGGCAAAGACCCCGCGGAGCAGGTGGGAACGTCAGTGTCCTGGGGTTGATGATGTCAACCTTTCTCAAAAGTGTAGCTGGTTTCTGGAAGTTTTAGCAGAGGTATAAAGAAGATGAACGTAAGCTTTGAGGAATGTTGGGTGTGGGCTTTGGAGAGCTTCACAGGCATCACTTTTATAGTCTCAAATTCTCTAGGGAAGAAGTGCACTAAGTTCTGCTGCGTGCGTGCAGTTAATCTATGCAACATCATGTGGGAGAAGTCCTGTTCTTCCTCTGTGTCATTGTGGGGAGTGCCCGGGAGAGCTGGTGTTAACCTGTCTTTCATGGTGTCTGGTTGACTAGATGGTACCTTTCATATTACTGAGCTATAACCCCTGAGTTGGGAGACCATATTTGCTTTCTGTTCCTCCGAGCTGAAAGTGTCCAAGCAGAAAATAGACTCCTTAAGCCGCCTCACACTGCCCCTTAAACTAAAAATGAATTTGTAATTACACCCTTTCCTCTCAAGATTAGAGAAACCCGTGTTTACGAGCTTTGGGAACTCCAAAGGTCAGTTCTGCTTAGTTTTATAATTAATGCATACATTTTAGAGATAATAACAGTGACAAACTTCTGGCCATTCTTTCACATTATTTTGCATTTTCAGCTCATTTGGTACGATGGCAAGGATTGGGCACTTTTAACTAAAACTGAAGGTTACGGGTTTTGTGGACTCATCACCCTGTTCTCTCTTCTCATAACCAAGTCCTGTGCACCATGGGCTGGCTGTTGGGACTTCTTTTGGTTTATAGTCTCTGCTAAGCTGTGTCTGGGTTTTCCAGGAATGCCAGAGGCATTTTCCTACTCAAGGATGCCCAGGGCACGTTGCACACCTTTGTTTCAAAAAGCCCAGCTTTGAACAGAGCAGATGTATTGGGCAGATGAGACTCTGAGTAACTGGATATTTGACAACGAGGTCCTGGTGCATCTTTCAGGGAAAATTTCACATCCCCTGGTGCAGAGCAGAAATACAAAAAATTCTTCCTAGGGAGCGGACAACCCTTGGGATTTATGAGGCACATCAGAGTATTTAATTAAAATCGCCAAATAGGCTTCAGTATTACCAGCATTTCACAGCATTTCAGTATCTGCCTGCTGATTGGGATTGAGAGTATCCCTGGAAGATCTTTAGAGCATCCCTGGAAGGTCTTGAAAACTGTGCTTAGTCTTATTTTTAAGAAACTGCATGCTTAGCCTGAATTAAAAAGAAGGCTGCAGCTGTACAGATAGTAAAATAATAGTAACTAATGCCTGTGAACACTGCTAGTAAAACAGAGCTGAGGTTTTTGAGCTAGGAGCTTCCATGGCAAAGACGTCTACAGGCTGCCTCAATTCTTAACAAACACGGACTCAGCAGGCAGTTCCTAGCATATTGTTCTGAAAATGAGGGGGGAAAAACTGAACCCCAGGACTGAAGAGAGCCTGATAATCATTAGCACTACAAAGAGCAAAGATGTAAATGCCGTTCAGCGGAGAGCTTGATCTCTTCCTGAAGAGCAGAGGATGGAGGAGAAAAAGAAATGGCCCACCATGTGCTGGCTGGCTCCAGGAGAGTCGGAGTGCAATTTTCCTCTGCTGTTTTATTATCAGTCGCTTTTGTGCCAAGTCTGCCACTAACAATTCCTGCTTGTGGAGTTGCCTCCCAGCTCTCGGAGTTGCTGTAGGGTCTTAACGTTTGGGCCTCCCCTGGAATTGCAGCTCTGGAGTTTTGTTGCGTGGCCATGGCTTGCACCAGGAGCGTTGCACGTGCTCATCACCAGCGGAACAAAATTACAAACCTGTCTTATTTCCCCGAAGTCTACCTACTGTTTGTGTGTGAGGAGGATAAGTATAATTGCTTTAATTTCATGTCTCACTAGGGAAATTGGATTTTTTTGTAATAGTGAACTCAGACATGAAAGCTTTCCAGTGCATTTGGTCTCCATTTAAATTCAGAATACTGAAGGGGACATGCCCTAGGTTACTATATTACCGTTTTTTTACGCTGTTTCAATGTTTAGCTGCATATTAATTTTAACTAATCAAAAAGGAGAGGCATATTTGGGGCCTCCAAATATTCCTTTCAAGTCAACGGTGAGACTTTCTACAGGACTACATGCGTTTTGGAGTACAGCTCACACGGAACCAGATTTTCATGAGATCTTCTCTCATGAGACCTTCTCTCATGAGACTTTCCATGAGACCTTTCATGAGATCTTTCATGAGACCACTCTCCAAACTGATCTAGGCCTCTAATTGCATTGCATTGCTTACATCATAAATGCAAGAAAGGTTAATAGAATCCCCCAAATGTAGCTCCCTTAGCTGTGGCATCAGAAGCCTCAAGAATACATAGCGTGCAGAACCAATCTATGTCCAAGTGTGTTTCATTTCACCTCCTTTTATCAATTAAAATGACAAGACTGATCTGACCAATTGGCTATCAAGTAAGTGGACTTGAAATTTAAGTAAACAATATGTATTTATTGAATAAAATGGTTTCTCCCCCCAAATAAGAGATGTACACTTTTATAAGAGCAGTTCAAAGATGCCTCAGACTTGCATCCGAAATACTTTCCAGTCCTTTAAGACAATGGAGTTCCTTCTGTTGACTTTGCACGTAAGGATCTTGGGCTCCTACCTGCCAAAACAAATATTCTCTTGGTATTCACCTCGCATTCATGAGTAGGAGCACATCTAAAAAGCAGGATCAGTGACAGAAATGAGCTTTTGCAACTTGTAATGAAAGGTGGATGGTGTACTGTGTGTTCTGGGGGGTTGTCACCTGTGGAATCAAGGGATTTTACGAGAATGTCACCTGGCACATATAAATAGAGTTCCCAAAACCCCCAGGAAATTAATGCAAGAAGTTCTGAATCCAGAAGTTGAATAACAGGTAGACAGAAGCGTACAGTGTTTATTGAATCTTAAGAATTTGAGAAAATAATATAATTTCTTGCAACTTAACTCAACGTTTTCAAAGGACTGGAGCTGAATTTCTGTGTAAGAGTGCGAGTGTGTGAGCGCTGCACACACACACAGCTCTGCCATGCCCCATTTGTTTCTGTTGTGGGTAAGCAAGAACATTGGGTTTAATGAGGCTCCGTTTAACCTCCAGCTGTGAAATGTGGGATTAGTCATATCCTATGCTTAACCAGCTTTGTAATAATTTCGCTAGATTCCACTTTTTTTCTGTGTATGAGGGCGGGGTCAGGGAAAAAGCTCTTAACTGCAGTTAGATCAGGCTATGAAGAAGCAGCATTTTGTGTCTTTGTAATGTGTAGAGAGGTTCAAAGCACACAGATCCTCAGTGATCGGTCCCTCTGAGAAGGACTGGAAAATGTTTCAAGGGGAAGCTAAGCAATAGCTGCAGAGGCTTAAAAACAGATTTTTGCAATAAGTTCAATGCCAAATTCAGAACCAGCTCAAGAAAAATTCAGTGTCCGATATCTGAAAACAATCTGGGGAAGTGTGGGAAGGATGTTAATCGTTCATTGCTTTTGAAAAAAAGAAAAAAAAAAGAGGCTTTACCCAAAACTATATGTTTGTGACAACTTTTTTCAGTTTTAGTTTGCTTTTCGTGAAGCCAAAAATGCAAATCTAAATCTTTATAGGAGACTTTTAAAGAATATTCAAACTGTCATAAAGATTAAGACTGTCTGTAGCTGATTCTTCCTGACTGTTCGAGTCCTGGTTCTGCAGACAGTGTTGAACATCCGAGTGGTCCTCCAGAAGAGAGGGGCTCGAGTGTCTGTCCTGCCCCGAGTGCTGTTTGAAAGGAGAGAAGGCCAGCAGAGCCCTCGGACAGGTTGGTCCCAGCATTAGTTAAAGAGCCCTTTCTGATTTATGAGAAGGGGATTCAAGTCTTTGCCTTCCTCATTCCCAGCTCCCTCGTTTTATGGGATGTGGGGAGTGCCTTGAAGGCAGCCCCAGCAGCGTTGCTGTGGCTGAGCTTTTGGGAGGAGACGCAGGGGTTCTCTTTGGCCTCGTTGCCTGGAGTGCAGTTGACAGAAGAAAATGAAAGGTGACTCCAGGGGATGGTCCAGTGAGTTTATTCATGTGCTTCATACCACATCCACATCTACATACACCAGCCTCATGGAACTGGGGCAGCATTCCTTAGCTTCTCCCTTGACATCCCTAATGAAGAGGCTGATTTTGGTGCTAATGAGCCACGGGTGGGCTCCATTAGTCTGAGACTCCTAAACTCATTGCATACAAGCCACAGACCAGACACGTCAGTGGTTACAGTTCCATTTGGCTTTATCTATTGAGCTGCATTTCTATTTGGGTTATAGGCTGTGATGCTTGAATCTCAGCTGCGCCAGCCCATATTCTCTCTTGAGCAAAGCCTGCCAGTTGTGTGATTATAATTATATACTGCAATTTGGTTTGAGCTGATTATCTGAGTCTCCCATGAGTTACGGGGTTGATCTTTCTCTGCTGATCTAAAACAAGAGGAAAAAAATACAGACACTCTTGAATATTAACAGAGTATTAAAGTTCCCTACCTCAGTTGCTGCAGAGAATGGAGAGGTTTGAGACTTGCACTGCTTTTATTGCCTGTACCCCACTGAGATACTAATAAAAATATTTTTCAAAGAGTGGTTTTACATGGCAAAATCTGCTAAGCCTCTTACTGACTGTCTCCTGCTATTTATTAAGCCTTTCCCAAAGTGCTAGCTCCCCTGACAGTAGAGAATTCCAGTTGTCACCATTGCAACCTGATGAAATCTGCTGCTTTGCCCCTCCAGCTTGTACAAATGCAGCTCATGATATGAGGGGAAAGTCAGAGGGGGGGATGCTCGTTCCTGCGTTGTCTTTGCGAATGGCTGGGATCCAGCCATGGCACAAAGTCCAAATGCATCCTTGCAGCTCCCTGTGCTGCTGCGGTACAAGGGCTCGGTCTCAGGCTTGTACCATTTCCAATTCCACGTGAACAACTGAAAATGGCTTTACTGATGAAGCTGGCCGAGGTTGTGCTTGTGACCCTCTGGCTGAATCCTGGAGAGGGAATTGGGAGAGCAGGTGTCTTGGCAAACCATTGTCCTCCAAAGCCTTTGTCACAAGTCTAAGGAATGATCCCGGGATGCACCGCGTGTACACACAGGGATATAAACCAGTGTAAAGGAATTTAATCTCTCCTGTTACAGAAAGCTCATATTATTACATGACACAGAAGATGTTAAATAGTTTTAATCTCATCCCTTAATTTTTTTTCTTATTTGCAGAGTTCTTTCAAAATCAAATACGTTGGGTTTTTTTATTGCACTCTCATGTGTGTAATTTCCAGCTTGCCTGATAAATGCCGTTGAAGCTAATGGGACTCTTCACATATACTTAAAGTCAGATATGTGCTTTGCTGAGCTTATTTTTGCTTGAATATGTCTTGTAGTGATAACTGCAATTACTGAACCTTAATTCAATTATTTGCTAGCTTCACACAGCGAAATTGCCCATCCCTCAGCTTCCTGGTGCATGGGACCCTAAAACACGGATTAATGAGATAAGGAGGAAATCTCTGTGTGAGGTTGTGTGGTGGGGGATGTTCGCTGGGGCACAAGGCCACCTGAAAGGGCCACTCGTGTGTGGTTGTCCCATTGCCGGGACCGTTGCCCTGGTGCCCCTGTGAGAGCTGCGCAAGGCGCTTTGCAGCATCTCCTTCGCATTATTTGAGATGTGTTTCTGCTTTGCTTTACCTCGGCAAAGCATCGCGGCTCTGCTGGGCTTACTAAGGATACCTCGGGGCAGGTCGTTCTTCCCGAGTAGTGTGTTCTGATAGTGCCATTGAACTCTGTGGGTATGGTGAAACGTCTGTAGCTGTGAAGAAGAATAAGATGCTCAGGCTTTATCAACAGTTTGTGGGGTCACCATACTCTAAATCAGGATAGTAAGATGTTAATGTTTGTGCACATCTGCAAGACTTCGTTCATTAATATGGGAAGAAGGGGTTGAAGTTCAAATATTAACATTATCTTATCAAGTGCTGCGTGTAAGACCAGCTTATTTTGGTCATCTGTGGGAATGATAACATTTTTGCAAGGTGATGAAATAACATTTTTCTGTTACGTTTCCAAATTGTATAAAGTTCTTCTGTTCCCTTCTAGCTGGCTGACTGCAACAGCTTGCCACGAAATTTCAGTAAGGTAGAGAGAGTTCATGCATCCACAAAAGCTTCTTGGATCTGGGGGCTGCCTTTTAATATTGCTGCTGGTTGTTTGGGGCTCTGATTGCTTGTTCTTTCACATGCTAATGTTGGCGATTTCCATTTTTTTAATTGTCTGAACATATTAAATATGTCCCTAATTATTTTTTATTTCCCTCCTGTACTTGTGCAGAAGACATTGGTTAGTAACATCAGAGTTTTGACCAACTTTAAATCAAAGCCATTTACCTACCTGAAGAGAAGTCGGTACTTTTAGCTGAATTGCTGCAGGAAATAACAGGAATAGATTTTGTGCTAAACCTTCCATTTAATTACCCAGTTGCAAACAACGGGTTGTTGAGTGTCAAAATTGGGGCAGTTTCAACTACTAGCACAATTATGGTTTAGAAAATTGTTGCCGGTAGGTTTAAGAATTTATGTTACAGTGACAGGCAAGTAATTCAGGTAATGGTCAGTAGAAGAGTCCATGAAGATGAAAGCAGCCTGACCCAGTGGACTGAAAGAAAACCTTCCTTCTTTTTTCCTTCACAAATACATATAATCAAAATTCGAGGTCTCAGCAGAGTTTTCTATCTAACATCCAAGATTTACTAGAATATGAAGTGAGAATGACATTTTTTTTCCTATAGACTTTTTTTCGTATAGAGAATTACCCAAATCCTTGTGGGCTTACATGGTCAGGATGGGATGCCCTTGCCCTATTGCTAAGGGCAATATTCACCCTGATATTTAACTGACAGTTAAAGGGAATCCTGTGCTTTGTAAACAGGTGGAGTAGCCACTAAAAAATGGAAACTGCTTGTCTCTCTGAGGGCTGGACGATGGTGTGGCGTATTCGTTTGTCCAAAGAAAATCTTCAGAACTGGTGTCAGTAAGGGTATCTTCTGTTGCCAATATTGAGTTTGTCACAGTATTCCTTTCCATCTAGTTGCACTTCATGTTAAGATACATAATTTCTTCTAATGTTATGTCGAATAGCAGATAAAATATTAATAAATTTAAGTGGTGCGGTGTGTAATCTGCTGTCTCTTGAGCTTAGTGCCAGTGGGTCTGTGTTGTAGGAAAGCGAAGCTGATTATGGCAAAGCCTCTGAAATGACAGTCCTCTGGGAAGTCTGCTGTCGGTGACTCACGTATACTTGATTCTCCTCTACATTCGGGACACATCTTGTAATCCCTTTTAAAAGGGAGCCCCGCACCAGAGGGAAATAAAAAGGGGCTTTATAGGACTCCTGGCCTTTGAATTGGTTCTTGGTTGTTATTTTTTAAACGGCTTGTGGACCAGGAGAGGAAGCTTTCACAATGCAGGAGGTTACAAATGAGTTAGGAAGAAGTGATGAGAGCAGCATCTCAGGTGCTCAGCCGTAGTCCTTGGGTGCCACCAGGGCTGTCCCTCCTGGCTCCTGCCATGCCCCAGCGGGATGTGGGTCTCTGGCCTTCCTTCATCCCATCTGCCGAGCCTCCACAGTGCCTTGGGTACGCTCGGGCACGGGATGCCCCGGGGCAGACACCCGAATTGCTCCAAGGTGACCCCACAGCCCCTGGGGAGAAGGGAAGCCGGGACTCTTTGTAAAGGCTTTCATATTTCCACAGGGCACAGGGTCAAACTGATCATTTATGATTAATTATATTTTTTTTTAACCTCTGTTCAGCCTTAGGCTGTTACAACTTGTGCGAAAGGAGAAAATAGTGTTTTCAATTAAAGGCTACTTATGTAACAACCCTGTTTTGAATGCTAATTCATGAATTACTGGAAGCTGACAGTGCCGCTTTTTAATTTTCCTCGGTCACTTCAGCACATAATTCTAATTGAAATCGTTCTGTTGGGGTTTTTTTCCTAATCTCTTTCATAAATGCTGAGAAATATCTGTCAAGTAAATTTCTCTTTCTGTATTTAATTTCTGGTAAGAACGGTCCATTTTGTTACATCAAAGTGTTTCAGAATTAATTCCTCCTCTTCTTTTTTCTCCCTTCCAGCAGAAGTAACACTGAAGGGTAACAGAAAAGACAATTTGTCTAACTTGTCTATAAGTTTTCAACACTTTATCTTCACAGTTGGTTCAACATGACCACAGCACTGATCTGACTTTACAGGACAGAAACGGAAAGGAAAATAAATGTATTTTCGTAGTACTTTGACCTTAAAATACCACAAACACCATCCATCTTCTTGTGTTATTTGTGTTATTTCCAAATTGAATCACTTAGCACATCAGGTCAAAAAGCCAGAGGCTGCCATTTCTTCTCCCTGCTATCAGGATAGAAAGCTTTGATAGGAACAAGTGTTTGCTGATTTTTTAAAAAAATGTAGTCTTAGGCTTTGGTAAGTACCAAGACTTTAATTTCTATCTATCTAAGGTATTTAGAATGATACATTATTTTTTACAGAAAATGCTTACCACTTTCCACCCATGTTAATAATCAAATTGCTTCTGTTTTCTAGACAGAGAAAAAGTTGGGTTTGCAGTCCATTTTTTACCAAAACCTTGTTTTATTGGTCCTATTCCTTTCTCACTGATATGAGTAGGCAAAACTCCCTTCCCTGCCGGGAGGGGCATGTCTAGGTCCAGTTCTTTCCTGACAGGGCTGACAAAGATCTCGGGTGCCGGTCCAAGAGCAGTATCTTCTGGGGTCACGTCAAGTTCTGCCTAGTTGAGGAATTTAGCAATAAATGTCATGTCATTATTTCCAGATAATGAAGAGTTACTGTGTCTGAGGGACGGCTGTGCAGCTGTCAGCGTTGGCAGTCTGTAGCACAGGTTTGCGTTGAAGGCGAAGGTGTTGGGTCTGCAGAGACTCATCCCCGTGCTCATCGGCCGGTAAAGGGAGGCAACACCGTGTAGAGCGATGCTGAGTTACACCTAGGGGAGGTCTTGCACTTTCATACCACTGTGCAAGTCAGGAGATGCTCCCTTTTCCTCTATTTCCTTTTCTTTGCCTTCTTCTCTTTTTTTTTTTTTTTTTTTTTAAACATTTGGGATGAAACTAACGTTTGAAAAAAATTCGCAGTAAAAGAGCAAGAGCTCCTCCAGAGTAGTCAATGGCCAGTGGTTGGCGTTTGCTGGGGACGAGTGTGTTTCATCTTATGCAAGTTGTAAATTTAATCAGGTTAAGTAAAGACGGACTATGAGTCTCCTCAGCTCTCCCTTGGTCTCCTTTTCTTCCTGAATCCCTCCCCCTCTCTCTGCTCCTCAGCTTAGAAAACATTCCCAATGAAGGTTCAATCGAAACAGCACTCTCCCATGGAGTTTTAATTCAGATGAAAATGATTTTGCTGATAAATTCCTTGGAACTCCAGAAATGTGAAGTGATTTTACCTGAAGGGTAGTTTATTATAGATATGTTGCTCATTAATTGAGATAATCTCCAACAATGATGATGAACAGAGATGATCAGGGATTGTACTTTTAAAATGCCATTCTGACTAGAAAAGCAATTTGGGATCCACTTACATCTCAGTAATGAAAATTGGGTAAGGTAATAAGAGATTTCATTTTGTGAGTGAATTGACAATGCAAATACCAGGATTTTTAATTTAGATTTAAGTGGAGTAATGGCTACTCATTCTGATGCATCATTAGTCATATTGCTTTTTAATGAGGGATTCACTTTCTTTTCCTGGTTAGCTCTAATACTGATAGCAAAGCCCAATGAATGCGTAAATGTTTAGGGTGGTATGATGAATATGTGTCACTGCACCATTTTAATTTAAAGAAGGAAGAAAAAGCAGTTTTCCTTCAACGGTGAAGAAATGCACATTTGCTTTTAGTGCAAAGGAAATAAATAGTGCAGAACTGTGATTGGTAGGCCGTTGTAAAAAAATAGAGTAAGGTGCGTTTTGAAACAAATTCTAGAAAATATGGAAGGAAAATTGCATTGAGTGGAGTGCTTGTGAAAGGGCTGGCTTTCCTGCTCGCAGCAGTAGGAAAAAGTGGTTCTTTGGCCATCTCCAACATGGACGCGTTACAAATAATGGCAGGTGAAGATTCTTCTTGCCCTACCAAACCCACTCCATGCCCTAAACATCTCATTACTCTTCTGGATGGATCTCTGTTTGGCATTTTTATTTCTTAGATGTCTTTTATTTTCTTTTTCTTTTTTTTTTCTTTTTTCTTTCTTTTCTTTAATTAAGAGCTTGTTTTGATGTTCGTTGAACTCGGTGGGAATCTTTCCATCAAATTCAATGCGTTAGGTCACTTCATAATCAGCAGCCACTGAAACAACCTAACAATAGTTTCGTCACACACAAGTGCACTGTCTTAAATGGGATTTGCTTAAAAAAAGCAATAGAACTAATCCATTATGAGCACTTGTTAGAGCCGAGTTTGGACTGTATCTGTGTATTTACCAACACAATTTCAACCAATTCAAGCCAAATTGAAATTAATGCAGACTCTTGCTCCAGGCAGGAGCACAGGGCAGTTAAATTAAATCAATTTAAAGTAGCGTATTTTCAGCCACAGCGGTATGATACTGTGTGTTGAGCAGACTTAAGTCTGGTTGCCTTGCTCCCTTTGGTGGGTGAGGCGTTTTGACTTTCTAGGGCAACCTGTAGTGTGGTGAAACGCATGCTGTGTCTAATTAGACCAACCCATTTGGATTTGGGGGTAAGAGAACAAGTTTCTGGGAGACAAGTGTCCACCAAACCTTTCCTTCTCATTCCCGTTTCTACACTCCTGTTTCTCCATAAGCATGTGTCCCCTTGCATGTCACAGTGCGGTTTGCCGAAGCCTGAAGCAATCCAGGGCCTCCAAACACTGGTGAGATGCTGCCAGTCCTTCTGGAGTAGAGCCTTCGAGAAGATCTGGGACCCCTGTGGTCTCCAGCACAAACCGACAACCTCGCATTTTCGCTCCGCTGTTTTCTTCGGCTTTTCCCTTGCGCATTTGTCACAGATGTCAGGGAGAGGTGCACGAGCTCCTGAGCTGACAGACCAAAGGGGTGGGCAGCAGAGCGTCAAGACCTCCCCGGGAGGTTGCTGTCCCCTGGTGCACATACAATGGTGAAGAAGAGGTGGCACACAGCAGGGCAGTGGAAGTGTAACCAGCCAGGGTAAAATCCTTTCAGGATAACCACCAAGAGATCCCTACACATCACGTGCCTGGGACAATGCCAGTAAGGGTCTTCTCATCATCTTCTTTTGTCACCTTCCTTTGAAAGTATTTACCTCCCAGGCATGGTGGAGAGAACTCAGTTTTGCAGTGACACTTTTTAGCTTCAGGAGGAGTTATCTCCTTCAGATCTTCTGTCCCTGACTCTCTATTGTGAAAAGTGAAAGAAAGGTAGGCCACGATCTTCTCTGATCCCACCTTGTAAATCCAAGGGAATCCCAGACATCCAATATGCTAAAGTCATTCCATATCACTTGACTCCAGGTTAACCTCCAGGTTGACCCAGCAGTTCCCAGCAGATTGGGTGATCCAGGGCTGGTATCCATTTCTCATGGTGGCTTTCTTGAAAACTCCCTGCTCTTCACAGCTTGTAAAAGGGAAGTTGATAGGGTGAGTGCGCCAGAATGGTCGTGAGAGCGCTGGGTCACAAAAGCTGAACGTGTCCTAAACAGGCCACGTAGCTACAAGAAAATGTTTCTGATGCTGATAAAAAATGATGTATCCACTCTGAATGGACCAATTCTTCTCTGCTAAATGGGAGGAAGCCATGGAAATGAACTTTCCGTATTTCTAGAGATCTGTACACAGCCACAGTCCCCAAAGTCTCGGTTATGGTCAGGTCTTTGGGGTTACTGAGAGGTTTTTATATACAGTTGAGCTGATTTATGAGATTTCCTGTTAAATTTTATTGCACCAGTGGCTTTTCTTTGGTTCTTTTGAAGTAGAAAACATCATTTCTGCAGCAAATGCAAGTCAAAAGTCTTAATGGAGCATAAAAATCTAAAAGGTCATGATTTTATAGCTTTAAAATAGAGGACAGTGCACTGCTTGATACTCTTAAAAATACGAAAAGTTAATGAGGATGTTTATCTGTAATAAAAAGATATAATCTTCTCCCAGAGCTTTGATTTTGACTACTTGTGTTTTGACTTTTTATGGGTATACTTTTATAAATGAGATACTCTTCTCGTTCTAAGACCATCCCATTTCAGAGTCATGGAGAAAGGGAATAACACGAGGCAGAAACTTTGTCCCGGGGCGATTATTCAGTACTTGACACCCAGTGCTGCTTCTCCCTTTGCATGCAGACTATTGATTGCATTTATCTGGTTTCTAGGGTCATATAGATTACCTTTATTTATTTGACTTTTTGTAAGAACTGTGGGTGCATGCAAATTTAACCAAATAAGAAACTGTCCCTGTCACAGACATTTTGCAAGCTCAGGTGTTTACAGGCTCTCATTGCTTTCCACACGCAGGTGATTGGAGTGGCCTATGCTGTTTTAAAAAGAAAAAAAATCTAGAAAATGTCTCCTGGTGGATTGCTTTTGCTGATTTTGATTTAATCTGAGGTCTTAAAAAATATTTTTTCGTTTGCATCTTAGCAAATGTTTTTAACTAATATGTATGAAATTAGATAAAATAAAAATGCTTTCTTGCTGTGTCACTTAATGGAGTAGACCTTGAGAGGTTCACCTCCAGCTGCTTGCAAATGTTTTCTCCAGGTGTGGGCATGGGAAAAGCGTTTTATTACAATGGTCGCTATACCTGCCCTTGCAGGGAGAAGTAATGGGAGCAGGTCACGGGATGGAAGTGGTTATGGGAAAAGCCAATGCAGCAGGAGGGACACAGGTTTCCTTCTTCTTGTTAATACGGACTGTTGTGTTTTCTGTCTTCTTTGCAGCAGTCCAGCACGGGGGACCTGAGGACACTGAGGAAAGGGTTGTCCCCGTACCACTCCGAGTCGCAGCTCTCCTCACTGCCGCAGTATCAAGACGCCCTGCAAAACGTAAGAGCCGTTTCCTTACCTATACAGACAGAACCGCGGGTTTCCTTGAAAGCGGCATGGATGGAGGGGGGCACAGGAAGGTTACAGGGAAGCTCTCCCAGCTGAAAATTCACCCCAAAACCAGCGGTGCAAACATGCAGCTGAAACCTGCAGCTGTTGGGAGGATGGGCGGCCCCTGGAAACCTTGGTCTTTACCTATGGTTGGGTCATCAGCTTCCCAGCGCAGGTTTTTCGGTTAACCGACAGTCACTGTTGTGCATCTTTTAAAGCAAGGCTGAGTCTTCTTATACCTGCAGCTCCTGCTTTGTAAAAGCCCTGTGTGCCTGCTGTCAAAGAGCTGGTGGTGGATGAAGCGAAAGATGGTTTGCCAAGTGCCTGGCAGCGTGTGGTCGGGGTTGCTTTCGCGATTAAGTTCTTAGGACTTTCAGTGCAGGTTTTTCTGTATCACAAATGAGGTTTATGTTTCCTAAGATTTTCCTGCGTTGCGTCTTCTCAAACAACAGAAGAATCTTGATTAAATCCTCTTGCGAAATATGGATTCTGTGCTGCTGTGCCAGGGCTCCTCCTGTCAGCAGAGCTGCGGGTACTGTAGGACCAATTGGCTGCGGGCTTGGGTAAAAGTCGTTCTGTAGGCTCAGCTTGCCTCTTAGAGCTGCAGAAAAGGGTGTAATAACAATTTAAGAAAGTTTGCATAAATAGAACTCCAGTCAGTGTGAAAGCAGAGCCCCTTTCTGTCCCTGCTGAACTGCAGGATGGATGGATGGAGACCCTCCAGACAAAAACAAGGGACAAAACCCTTTGTGCCCCAAATGAAATGGAAAACTGTGGCTGAATATCCACTTTTCGAACTTTGTGCCCCATATGTAAAGTCAGGAGACTTTCTAAGGAGGGCACAGGTGTATCAACCTGGAGATGTTTGTCTGGCTCTACTGGTGCCTTACAGTTTTGAGGACTTTGCTTCATTTCCCTTGTGCTCAGGCTTTGGATCCCCAGCTTGGTTTCAGGTGAGGGATGCTCGGTCGGCATGTTCTGGTTGCCCTGATGAGCACCGCTACACACAAATTTACGTTTATCTTGTGGGTCAGGCCGGGATACAGCCAGCGGCTTTCTGCAGAGGAGCTGTGCTGGCGCTGGGAGCCGGCAGGAGACTTCTCTGCCCGAGCATCGGGCCCCGCCGCTCACCGGGGCTGCGTGACGGCTGTCACCCTGGGTGTGTTCTGCCTTCTTTGTGGGAAGATGATTTAAAGAAAAACCCAAACCAGCTCTGGATCCAAATCCACATCGTCTGGGATACTTATGTAGCCATTTATTTATTTATTTCTACCAAAATCTCTTTGGTTTTGTGGCTTGACGTGATATATTAGAAAACGATAACAACTGCATGCAGATGTCTTCGAATGTCTCAGGCACCTCCCAGGCAGTGAGCGGTTAGACGTACCTGACTTTCTCTGCAGCCTTTTTTTTGACAGCAGGCATGAGTTTGTGAGAAATCGTTCCTCTTTGTGCCAGCCCAGGCTTCATGCGGGTGAGTGATGGTGGACAGTCGGTGTCGGCTCCAAAGCTGTCACATCTGTTCAGGGTTTCATCATCGTCACTGCCTGTGCAACTCTTTGGGGAAGTTCCTCAGCACATCCCTCACTGTCACGCAGTTTGCACGTAGGCATCACTCCAGCTCGCCATGGCCCTGACGCACCTCGCTTAATGAAACGGTCTGGTGTTTCTCATGGATCCTGGGTCATGGACACCGATGCACAGAATGGAAAGACACTCTTAATTGCAACCTGTGCAGTGTTTAGTCAGTGGTGCATCATGCAGACAGTGAATTATATATTTACTCTGTGGTCTGCAGCGGTTACCAAATATCCAGGAAAAGAAGTCTCCCAGGGGGTTAGATCTGACGTACAAGCCCCTGGCCATTGCAAGGGAAGGTGTGACATGTATGTCAGGTTGAACCGATAGCAGGCTGGCCAAACTCCCCAGCCCTGGGAACTGCAAACCAGAGTCGTCCCGTAGTGTAGTGGAGGTTCTCTGTGTCCTCTGGGAGGTGAAGGTGATTCCCTTGGGCTCAGAGTCTGAGCCAGACATGAGAGGAGGGTGTTCCCTTGGGATGAGAGAGGCAGGCTCTGGGGCAAGCTGGTTGGGCTGGCTCGATCCTTCCCATCACTGACAGCCTCCAGACCAGCTCAGCCTTGAGTCAGGTGATGTCTCAGGCATGGGAGCTGATTTTGAGTTACCTGTAGGCAGTGCACTGCTGAAGACCCGCTGGCCAGCCTGATGTCTGGGTGTCAGTGATAGAAATGATCCCACAGCATCCTTAGAGGGCTTGCGCTTGCTTTCAGCTAGCCTGAGCTGTTGCTGTGTCTTCAGTAATTTGGTCCTCCATGGTAGCTAGAACAGATTTTTTTCTCCCATGTTGTGTTTGTGTCTTACCTGCACTGCATGTGTTCCCTTCGTGGCTCTTCCATGGGGATGCGGCAGAGAAGGTGATGCTCAGCCTGTCCTGGAAACTCTTCCAGCTCAGTGCTTTTCTGGAGTTTGAGAGTACCAGGTGGGAGTCACTGACCTTCAGTTTTGTTTGTTGGCATTGTCCAGGGGGTTCAGATTGCCTCTTCGTATAGTCTCACCTCTAGTTAGTGAGACAGAAATTACATTTCAGTGACACTGAGAGTCTTAGAAGAATAACGCCAGTTTCAGGAAACTGCCATTACGGAGGAAAGAAGGAGCCCTTGTCGGCGCAGGGCTGGGAATCAGAACTGGGAGCTGTGCCTGCCACCATGGAAGGACTCTTCTCTCGCAAACACCTGCACCTTCTTTCACCTCTCCGTGCCTCATTTTTTCCCTCAAAGGAATTGGTTGGGAAATCACCCATTCCAGAGCATCGTTTTCAAGCAGTTCTTTATCACTAGGCTAAATAGCACTAAGTACTCAAGGATCCTCCAGGGTGCACACTAAAAGGCCCTGTTTAATTTTTGGAACAGTATAGCGTTGCTGGAGAGTTCACATGTTTCTCTCATGGGCTTTCTCCAGCATTAATCTAATGATGAATGAAGACTGGGAGGTGGGGTTGTCCACACTCGAGTGTCAGCATTCAGATCTCTCACTCTCCATAAAACTACACGACACAGTGCTTAACCTTTGGTCACAGCTAATGATAGCCGAGTCACGTTTCTGACATGGGGAGAATGTATAGGGGAAAAGGAAATTCCCCATCCACAGCGGTAAGGTCTTATTTTGTTACTTATAGTCATGTTTCAGCAATTCATTTTCTAGGAGGTAGAATCTCAGTAGCTGACTTCTGGAGCATTCGAGGGCCCTGTAGCACAGCCGAGGATGAATGCAAGTGGCTGAGGCATGGCCCAGAGCTTGCATCTCTGTCTCTTCTCTGATCCCTTTGGATCACCCTCTTCTTGGGTGCTCTGGCCTCCCACATGGACACACAGTCCCTGCAGCCTTGATGTTCCTGCCTGCTGCCCTGCGACTGTGCCCCAGGCATGTCTTGGTGCCCAGGTGTGGGAAGGTGGCCTGAGGGCTCCTCATGTTCCTACGGCTGGAGGTATCTTCACCTTGAGAAGCTCATAAGCTAGCTGCCTGGAGGAGCCATTTATCCACATTGGCATAAAACACCATTAAATATGAACCAGCCTGTTACTAGCAGTCGGAGCTAGCCTGGCTGGCTTAGATTTAAAATTTACTAGCAGCATTCGTGTGATTTGTAATAGGAATCTTGCCTTTAGTGGAACTAACTGTTGAGGTTGTTAATGGGAATATTAAGGTTAGTGTGGATGGAGTGTGAGCGGAAAAGCGTGTGCGAAAACACCAGCAGGGACGCCAGAGCGAGGATGCAGGGGTGGCCCGTGCTGGTGGCCAAAGACACAACGGACAGCAAACAAATGGGTAAACACTGCGGGATGTGTGGTTTGCGTCAGGACCAGGAGGGCTGCGATGTGATAAGGCCGCAGCACAGATGGCTCATCACTAGAAGACCTGCTCGCTGATAACGGCAGCAAGGTCACGCTGTGATGTGCCGTTGCGATTCCTGTGCTTCCAAGAGGAAGACTTAGATAAGGTGCCCGAAATGAGGGAAAGGAGGCAACAGGCAGCAGCTTTCCTGGGGTTTATGGGGGGTGAGTAAGCAAGACACTGAGATAAAGATCAGCCCATAATAACCGTTGACCCCTAAAGCATGTGAAAAATGTGTCCAAAACCCAGATCTTTGCTGTCAGTGAGGAGGGATGCCAGAGCAGTCATTAGGACTTGATAGCTGGAGTCCCTTGTCCTCTGCGTCACACACAGTGACGCAGACCACGCCACATGGACATCTACCTTCTGGTGAGCGCGTGAGGGTGAGTTTGTAGGTGTGTGAGTGTGAGTGACATGTTAGATGAATCAGTTTTAGGTTAAAATAAATATCGCTTTCCCCTCCTTAAGTTTTTATACTGAGTTTGTACGGTGGTAGTTTCCTGTGTGACGCCTTGCTGAGGAGCAGGAGCTCCCAATAGTGTCCCGGCCGGCTGTGGGGGGACGTGTCTGCGGGTGCTGTAGGTGGTGGCAGACGGAGGAAGGGTCCTGTGTTTATCTGGGGTTCGGAGCTGGGAGTCCCTGGGGAAAGTCTCTGCAGGTACACTCTGCAAGGGCTGAGCAGAGCTCCTTCTTTTGAGGGATGGTGGTGACAGTGCCATTGCTCAGCCTTACGTATATCCCTAGTGACTACTGTAAGTATCTCTGGGAAAAAGTGAGATTTCCTCCTTTAAGGTATTGAAAACTGCATCTCTCGGGAGTCTGTTTTAGACTGGAGGCCACGGCTGGGAAGAGACAATACCATTTCCCTCCCTCGATCTACTCCAGAAACTGTGAGATCCATAGGAAAACACAAAGAAGCAGGACAAGTGTGGTTATGTAGTGGAGAGGACCCGGCTGAGAGGACCACCGGGTTTCTGCCTTCCCAGCAAGTGGCTCTCAATGCATTTTTCTCCAGTGCCTGTTTCATGCAGGATGCAAAGCCTGGGAGGTGGCTCTGGCTGCCCGGCGGCAGCACCGGCTCCTTCGGCTCTTTCCGTTGATTCCCACCACCGCTCTGTCACAACCAGCCGCGTTTGGTAGCTCTGCCTTGTAGCGGTACTTGGGAGAAGCGTTATTTCGTTCTGCCAGATGGCACGCACGTTATTACAAAAACAAACCCAAATGTTTGTGGTCTGTAGGTGTAAAGAGAAGCCGCTAGATGGGGTGGGAAGGGATGATAAGAGCGTCCTTGGCTGACGCTCTGGCTGTCTCCTGAGCCTGTGGGAGCCGTGGTGAGGGCAGGAGATACAAGGCACGTAGTAGCTAAACCCAGTGACAGTCCTGTCTTCCTTCTGGCTGGAAAGATGGTGTCTCCATCCTCTTCGATACACGAGTGCTGAGGCAGAAGAGAAGCGAGAATGTGACTCGGTATCTCGCCCTCAGCGCCCCGCAGGGGAAGGACCAAGCTGGCTCCTCTGCCAGCCTGGCGTAGGTGGGGACATGTGGCTGTGGCCCAAGCATGGTCTCGGTGGGGGACCCAGAGCAAGTCTGCTAGTCCCTTCCTCAGCCTGTGTGGGAGTAAATCTGTTCCTCTCCGGGAGGAGAACTGGATCGGCTTCTTAAAGCCAACCTGACTTTTAAAATCAAGTTTGAAATGGCCAGAGACCGCTGTTCCCATCGTGGTGCCCAGGAGGCGCACCCAGAAGAGCCAGGGGAGCCCTGTGGGCATTGCTGTCCCCACAGAGTCACCCTAGCACCTTAGCCTGGCCCCAAGGTGTCCCTGCACAGCACAGTGACCCTGCCACTGCCAGCACGGAGCCCCCCAGCCCTCTCTGTGCTACACAAACCCTGCAGGCACGGGGGTCCCCGGGCTGCCCGGTGCCTCTGGCATCCCCAGGGCTGCTCGTTGTACCTTCAGCATCCACGTTGCAGCCTCTCAAAATGCCTTCAGCCCCTTCTGCCGCTCCACCAAGCCCATCTCACGGAGCTCCCTGATGATCCCCTGCCTTCTCCCATCCATGTGCCTGTCAGTTGGGCTGGGCGCTGCCGGCGTGTGTCGGAGGACAACCCCAGGCCTGTTTCTCACCTTCCCCAGGCAGCGGTGATGGCTGCGGTCCCTTTTTAGGCAGGGGGAAAACAATGATCTAGGAGCGCGGCAGAAGGCAGCTCCTTCCCGCCGGCAGCACCGATACCACCAGGATGCTATTGAGCAGACAAAGAGAGAAATTCGAGGCAGCCGTTTTGCTGCTGCAGCAAACAGCGGCTGCGGAAGGGAAAGTAAAATGAAACGTTTGTCAGGATTTGCAGCCCGGGGAGCGCTATTGTGAAGCTTCAGAGTGTATTACCAGCAGCTGAGAACAAGCCGATCCATTTTTGAAGGCAGCTGCCCTTCATCAGCAGTTATTGCAGCAGCTCTGAGCGGCGGGTGGCTTTTTTTCCCCACGGCAGCCAACCGGCACAAAGTTTGGCAACGACAAAGTTTGGGGATTTGATGAGCGAAAGAGACACTGACAGGCCGTGTCCATAATCTGCTTTTACAGGTAACTGCAGGAGGCGAGAAAAATTAATCTGCTTTGAGGATCTGCTGTAGGTTCTCGTGTTCGCTGCTTGTGTGCGTTTGCGTGGGGCTGGCAATGGGTCAGGGGAGAGATGGGGGCATGGCAGCCCCTCTCTCTGCCCCAGGCCTGGGAGAGGAGGCTTCCCCAGTGACGCCCAGGGCAGCCAGGCTGAAATGGAGAGCGGGGGGGGGCAATACAGATGTGCGCGGTTATCCTCCCGCACCTGCGTGCATCCTCCACCCACCTGCGCCACCCCCAAATCAGATTTGCTTCAAAATCAGGGAAATCTCAGAAATAACCTGCTGTTCCCTTCTGAAATCAGATGTGCTCTTAGGAAAAGAAGGAGCACCTCTCAAAATACTTGTGCTGACAGTGCCCCTGTGAGTCAGTCGCAGTCAATGCACTTCGTCCGCGGGCACAGCCTGGGCTCGCTCTGCCCGTAGCAGCCAGAACTCTTCATGTGCCAGGTGGTTACGGGCTCAAACTGCTCTGAATATGCCACGTTGGTAATAATTTCACAGTCTGGGGTGGGGGGCGGGGGGGGTGTGTGTGGTGGCAGCTGATGCTGTCGGTGGGGCTTTTTGGAGAGCGTTCCCCATTCCAGCTCCGCAGCCCTGTTCCCCACCCTGGCGGCGGCCGCTCTGCTCCCCCTTCCCGCTGCCCGAGGGAGCTGCCTCGCCGGCTTCGCACGCACCGAAGAGCTTCCCAGGGCCGGAGCTGCGATCTGCTGCTCGCGCGGTGCTGGGAAAAGACATCCTTCCTCTTTGCAGATGAGATGCAGTTGCGAACAATGTCCTGACTTTGTTTATTCTGTCTGGGGCAGTCCCAGAAATCCCCCCTTTCCTTGGGTGCCCCAGCACGGCCCGTACAGGCAGCGCTGTGCCGTGCCTGCCGGGGAGAAGAGCTATTCTTTTGTTGGGTGTCCTTGATATTTGTGCTCAGAAAGCAATGAACGGTTAGATTGTTTCTTTATTAATCAAAAGAGCTGCTTAAGCCCTTTGTGTTACTTAAGCAGATATCCGTGAGCGCCGCGGAGGCTGTGAAGATGCGGGAGGTGGTGGCTGAGCCGTACAGACGGGCTCTGCTGGGCTCCCGTGTGGACCCAGCGGTTAATTCATGGATTTGAGTGTTTACATGACCAGCTGCTCTCCATGATTAAAGGCATCAAATTAAGTAATGCCAAAGGAGATTAGCATCTGCAATAAAGTCCCTTGATTTGATAGGGAAGATGCTAATTCGGAGCACTGATGGCTCCTGCGTTCACTCCCGCCGGTGGCCGGGATCTGTGTTGTGCTGGGGAGCCGGTGTCTGTCTGTGGGATCTCCCCCGGGTTCCTTCTCCTGTGCCTGGTGGCCGGGCGTCAAGCGCTCGCAGCTGCAAGGCAGCCCGCTGTGACTTCGGGGATGTAGGGCCATGCAGCCATTTAATCGCACAAGGCGGGAAGTGGGTGGTTTGTTTGGAGCTGGATGCTGGCAGGCTTTCTGCGCGGTAGGCACGGAATAACAATAACCAAGTGTCATCATGGCTTTAGATCATCTGCCGGGCGGACCGGGCACATAAGGGACCTGGGTGCTCCCTGGCTCTGGCGAGGGTGTCCTGTGCTGAGAGATCTTATGAGGACAGGCTGAGAGAGTTGGGGCTGTTCAGCCTGGAGAAGAGAAGGCTCCAGAGAGACCTTATAGACCCTTCGAGTACCTAAAGGGGACCTACAGGAAGGATGAGGAGGGACTCTTTATCAGGGAGTGTATTGATAGGACAAGGGGAAATGGTTTCAAACTGAAGGAGGGTAGATTTAGATCGGATATCAGGAAGAAATTCTTTACTGTGAGGGTGGTGAGACACTGGAACAGATTGCCCAGGGAAGTTGTGGATGCCCCATTCCTGGAGGTGTTCAAGGCCAGGCTGGATGGGGCTTTGCGCAGCCTGGTCTGGTGGGAGGTGGCCCTGCCCATGGCAGGGGTTTGGAACTGGATGATCTTTAAGGTCCCTTCCAGCTCTAACCATTCTATGATTCTATGGTTGCCTGTAGCGGGGTGGGAAAAAGGCCAGTGTGGTTTGCAGAGGAGCTGGCGCTGATCGCTTCTTTGCGCCTCTGGGAAATCTTCTTGCAGCCAGTGAGGAGCCCTGGGGCTGCTGCCGGGGTGCCTTCCCGTAGCCGCGTCCCTGGGGGGCCCTGAGAGGAGCTGGACCCCTTCAAGAGCACCAGGCGCGGTGGCGATGGAAGAGCTGCCACGGGCATGAGAAGATGCATCAGGGAGGGAAGGGGCTTGGGAGGAAGGGAGGGCGAAATGTCAGCCCAGAGTCACGACACGCTTCAGCGCCGCGCGGCACCGTGGCTTTGTTTCAGCCATTAACCCGCCTGCAGCTGCAAGGCAGCGGGAGACGGGAAACATGGCCCGGGATGCAAAACGATGAGGGATCCCCTCTGATCTGCCTTTGTGGGGCCCAGGGAATTTCTCAGGCTGGCGGCAATGGGAGATTATTTTTTTTTTTTGGGGTGTGATCTCCTGGGGATGCCGCTCATCTCTGGGTGAGGGGAGATTTCTCTTTATTAAGGGGCTGGCTGCCTGCATGAGCCCGGTGCTTGCCCTCGGTGGTGCCTGTGCTAACATCTGTGATGGGGATGCTGCGCGCTGGGGATTCGGCATCTTCCCTACAAGGGTCCAGGGATGCCCCTCCCAGGCCAGAGGGTCCCTGTGCTCTTGATGTTTGGTTTTGCTGCTGATTTTCTCCAACTTCCCCCCCGCCCCAGCACCGTGTCTGGATGGAATGCTCGCTGGGGGGTTATTCAGGTACTTTCTAAACTCTGTTGCCAAAAGCGTGTTCACGAAATCAAAATATGCTGGGCCCCCCCAGCACGCTGGGGCTGGAGTGTGCAATCAGACACGGCACATTTCCATGTTCCTGCCTGGCTCTGCCACCTGCTTTCCACGTTTCTGTGGGCATGGCACGGCCTCCTGCTTGTCCCTTAACAGTTCCTAATTTACACGGTGGCGTGGGCACCTTTATTTATGTAAACCACCGGGATGGTGATGAGTGCTAAGGAAGAGGGCCCAAGTATAATTCAAACCTGGCTAAACAGGCTGCAAACAAAACCACTGCGAGATAAATAGACGTGCCTGGGAATTTTATTGTGAGTTCTCTGGCAGTGCCTGCCTATAATGTAATTTTCCTTGTTCTGTCTCAGCAATAAAAACTTCACAGTGTCTGATATGACTCCATTTAGCTTTAATGTTGTCTGAGGTATGCCATTAGAAAAGCGTGGTTTATTTAATCGGGTTTGAATCCTAAACGTCTGCTTGTTTTTTTGAAATTGTAGAAAAAAAATTAATGGAAGGCGAGGAGAAGATGTGAGGTTCAGAAGCATTAGCGCTTGCTCTCATGCTCCATATTGGTCTGAAGCATCCTTAGTGCCTGGGCTGTGACTTAGGTGAAGTAAAATCAGCGCGGCGTTTTCCTCTGGGTTTTGAAACTTAGTCTTTTTGCAGTCTTTCTGGCGATCAGAAATAGCTCTCTTGGAGCTGAGGTACGGAGAGCATGTCATTAAAAGACAGAATATAATTGAGCAGAAAGAGATTGAAAACTGATGGCAGGACCAAGGTCTCATGTCTTTTGAGATCCCTGGAGGAATCAAGGAGAAATTGTTTATCGCAATTTCTTTGTTCCTTTTTGAGATTTCCAACCCAAAACCTCTAAAAGAGCAGACACCTGTCATCCCCAGTTAGGCTTTTTCTTCTTGGGTTCCACAGCATTCTCACTGTTATTAAGAAATGTTCATATTTTAAGCCTTATTTTGTCTCTGTGGAGGCGTGTCATTATCAGGAGTTCCCAGAATTCCCTGTTACGGAGACTCCTATTAATTTTGTTCCTCCAAACACACAGCAACGGCGTATCGATGGCGATGCATGTCAGCATCTGTGCTGGAGCACATCCCATGAAACCAGACAGAGCCAGCAAGGACTCATTAGGCAACTTGGTCCTACACACTGGCAGTGCCATTGCGGCTCGATACAGAGCAGCAGATGTTCTCCAGAAGCTGTAAGTTGAGGCCACTGCTCTTCATTTTTTTGGTGTCAGATTAAAAAGGATCATAGACAGTGTTTGTGGACTTTGGATTTGCTTTCTCACATCCCACACCAGCGCTGTTGCTGCGCTGGTGGTCTTTGAGTTCTGGGGCTGGGTCAGTGCATAGGGATAGTTTGATTTGATTTGTTTTCTGCTTTGGATTTGAGGCTGTCACCAGGTCAAGCATCATTCTTGGCAAATAGAGAACTGGAGGGTTTATCCCCTGTGCGTGGCATATTGCCTCAAGGATGCTCTGGCATGAGAGACTACAGAGTTCCTCTCTCTTTTCTTAGTCTATTAATGGTACAGCTGGGCTGTGCCTCTCCTTACAGACCTGGGGACTGAGTCACAAGCCCTACAGACTCTGGTGAGAGGCTTCTGGAAGTGCCTTAAACAGAATTGGGCTTCTTTGGTGGATTTGTGGTTTGGGCTTGCATGATGTGAGGCTGGCAAGGTGGGGAGGGGGCTGATGCTGCATGGGAGCAGTAGGTCTGAGAAGGGTATTGGTCCCATCACAGACACCGGCAAATATCCAGTGCTGATCTGCTTGAAATGGAGGAGCGGGTGAGGGCTGAAAGGGAGATGTGTTCAGTGGTGCTTCAGTACTGCTGTCTGCACAGAGGCGGCAGAGGAATCGCTGTTGTCGTGGTTTCCCCACTGGGACAGGGGCTGGGGACGTGGGTGCTTGGCACTTGCCTCCCATGAGGGATGCAGAAGAGCCTCGCCAGGAGCCTCTCTGGACACTGCAGTCCCAGGGCTGTCCTGGTGGCAGAGATGGGGCTGTTCCTCCCAGGGCTGAACTCATCGGAGATCCACACTACAGCAATCTCGAATGCCACAGTGGTTTGCAGAGCAGCAAAAGCACCAGCTTCCCTAGGAAACATCGGATGGGTCACACATGGCTCCACAGCCTTTAATTCCCTGGGACTTTTGCTTCTTAAAGACATATCTTGGAGAAGGGTCTCTGCATCTCAGAGGTGCAGTGGTCAACAAACCCTGTGCATAGGGAAGATAAGGTGCTTCCTCCAAGCACTCAGGAACTCCAGTGCATCAGATACGTAACTTAGAGCCTCCACTCTTAATTAGGCTGGTAATCTCACCGCTGGGCAGCTCTTTCGTTTGGCAGCGTAACTGTGGCTGCAGATGAAACAGAAGGCGGTGTGCGGTGTAATTCTACCCAGGTGACCATTTGATGCCACAACATAGGAGCACGGTTGTTTTCTTTTTGAATTACAAACTCCTTATGTAAGTGATGAGTTAAGCGCAAGCTAACTTCCAGTCTTGTCTCTGCTGCCGTAGAGCTGGAGCAACTGCACAGCTAGCTGGGGCCAAAGAGAGTAAGAAACTTTGCATTTTGAAATGACTCAGCTTCCTCATTCTGCTGAGGTTCAGCCTCAGCAGAAGGAAACTAGAAAAACAGATCAAGATGGTATTTCTCAACAGCTTTATTATAAATATAATGGCATCCTTTTGGGTGACTTCTGAGCTGTCTTTTAGCACCATTCATTTATATCATTGTGTGATGCCTCAGCCACATGTCTGAAGGATGACGGCCGAACCATCGCTGAGCTACCAAACGCTATGAAAACCTCGCAAGTGGAAAAGCTGGACGTCCATCTAATACAGAGAGTGTGTGTTTGACAAAACCAGGCAGGGACAGGAAATTGGGAGTGATGCATGTCCTGAAATACACCGTATTGCTTTTTGCCTATATGGACGATTTCTGCTTCTTAGGATGTTAACCAGATTAACCTTGCTATTATTGTCCGTCAGGCTGCTGAGTCAGTCGTGTTCCCATGGCTGTGAAAATGCCAGCTATAGGGAATGGGAAGGGCATGGGTTTCTGTAGCGATGGAGGTCCTCGGAGTAGCTGAGTTAGATTGCGGGGGTGCAACTGTGGTAATCCTTACCCACAGTTTCCAAACACACCTATTTTAGGCATGAGGAATCTCCTCCATCTGTGTGATTTCAGCTACTACCTTAACACTGACTTCCTGAGGTTTCCCCCTTCATCCTGCCCTCCTGCCCTTCTTACAGTCTCCTGTCTCCTCTCTCTGGTTCCCCCTCCCCTGCATTTCATCTCAGCTGGTTTCCTGCTGGGTAAAATGCACATCCTCCTCTTTCTTCCCATTCCCTCCCTTCTCTCCCACTCTTGGCAGTTTTCCAGTCCAGCAACCTTGACCTTATCTCCAGTTCCTTCCATTTCCTCCCCTTCAGCTAATGCTATCGGTGACCTCTGCCTGTTTTCCTCTCCTCCAAAGGCTGGCCATGCATCCTGCTGGATATGTTGTCATATCTTTCCTTGCTGACTACAGTCCCTTCTTTTCTGGCCTCTTTCATGTATGTCTCCGTGCAGGAAGCTGATAGGAGTTTGGCTGAAGCTTTTTTGTGAACCATGCTGAAATCGGTGGGAATGAGCCCCTACCTCCCTTGATAAAAGTCTGTCTCTCTGTAAGTCTGGAAAGAGCCTTTCTAAGGGTGCAACTGCACAAAAAGCACTAAGTGTAATGATAAATTTTAAGCCACGCTTTGCAGGGGTGGGTATTTTTACTTGCTGCATCCTGCAGTTGTAAAGAGCGGGGATGTTGGTGAGATCCTTGCTCGCTTCCCCACTTTCTTCACGTGCATGTTTGGCCTTTTGCAGTAAGTCTGACGTGGTGGGGAGGTCTCTGTGGCTTGGGGCATAGCGAACCTGCGGCGTGGTTGTTTGGTGCACTCGCCGTCGCTGACGATGGCACTCAGAAATTTGGACATCTGTTCCAGTTGGCTGGGGGTTTTGGCTTCCAAGCTAAGGATCAAGGATGATGCCTGTTTTAGAAATGAACTCATCTGTTACTGAGACTCCGATAGCAAGTTCTGGGTCTACCTCCTTTGTTGCAGCCCTCATTCATTAACATTTTTCTCAAGTCCAGTTCTCTACCTGGAGCTCAGTTGATTGCCCTTGCCGAAATTCAGCCACGCGTCCAAGAAGGGAGGCGAACCTTTGAGTGGCTTTTGTGTGATACGATATATCCAGTGCATCGCCATGCTTGCAAGATTACTTTTATCATGTCGGTATGGTGAGCAGTTAAGTATGATCAAGCTCTTTAGAAAACACTTCTCTTTAATCACTCTGGTTTCATTTGTATTCTGTAATAATTTTGAGAGTGATTATGATCATGGAAATGCTTTGTAGCTCATTAGTGACTTCAGTTCTGTGAGGAGAGGCTGCTGGCTGCCTGTTGTACAGAAGACCTCATGATCTACTCTAGTTTGGTCAGAAAACTGTATTTAAAGTGTTGTCAGCACCAGGATTCAGCAGAATTCCTTTTACTTTGTCAGATTACTCTCAACTCAGAAGAAACGGTGGATGTTACACCTTTGCTTGGTATTTCCTGTGTTACTTCTAAAGAGGGCCGTGGGGGAAGATCCATATCAAGTATGGTTCGTGGCCACAAACTCCTGTATATTCTACTTTCAGTTGTCAAGATCTTGGTCATTGGTGGAAAGAAGGCAGCTTTCATGCTGAAGCCAGAGGAATTACACACGTATTGGTGGTTTTGACCTCTGTGGGAGGCTGTGTGTGGAAGGGCTCTGTTGTATTTACCAGCCTTGTGAGAAATTTGTAACCCATTTTGCAGTCTTAAGACACAGCTGTAGACTGGCTGGACCCAGTCCCTGGTGCTCCCTCCCCAGCCTCTGCCTTTTCTGTGTGACATTATGGACGGGATGGCTGAGGACATGTCCCCAGGTGGCCTCAGCTCCAGCAAGCTGTAACTCTCCAGCTTGCAGGTCCAGAATCATGCCCAGCCTGTGACTGTCTCTTGGTCTCTGTGCTTTGGCAGTCTGTTAAGTCTCCTTGGAGAATTACTGCGGAGTTACAAAGTCTAATTTTCCTTTTTCTGAGATGCCCGCCTCTCAGAAGAAAGTTTTTGTGTCACCAGCAACTCAGTTCGTGGAAGTCACTATTATGATTAAATGACTGTTGGTCATGGCATGGGTTAAGCAGAAATCAGTGGCCCAGATATGAAAGTCTCCATGCCTTTCATGCTATTTTTGTCTGTAGCCTAATGGATTGGCCCATCTTTTTCTTTAACGTACGCACATGAACACTTTTATTAGTAAAAAGGCCCCCACAACTTAAAACATTTGGAAGAATGAGAGGTGGCAAAGTGCCCCTCTGTTGGTCCTCCTTTCTGGCACGACTGGCTTGGTGGCCTTGGCTTAGAAGGCAAAGCGATGAGACGAAGCATAAAACATGCTGTGTTTTTAAATGTGGAAAAGATGAGAATGGAGCGCCTCGTGTGTCGTATGTGAAAGCGTTCCTGTGATGGTGCTACATGCCGCTCTGCCATCCTAATTTGCTTTCAGCGGCTCCCAGTATAATCATTCTTTGTGTTTCCTAAGGGATGTGAAGACTAAATACGAGTTTGGTCAATGGTTTCATTGTTGATTTCTCCCACCGCTACAAAGCAATGCAAAAATATTAGGGACAGGCAGGGTGCATCTCACTGAATAAAGATATTGTGTCTCTCATAATCCAAGTCGGATGCCTTTAAAAAAGGAAAACCCTATGAAAAGTGCTTACAAGGCTGTTTGGACAGTAGAAATCTTTTGTAAAATGTAATTTCGGCATCTTTCCCAATGGGATCCTTCATGCAGGAGGACTGGCCAGCATTTTGGAAACAAACCCAGCCAACATTAGGTTTGGACATCTGCTTGTTTTAAGGTTGCCTTCACAATTTTCTCTGTAGCTGAAGATTGGTACTTGTTGTCTATGTGAAAATGTTGCCAGAAAAGCAATGAAGTAATGCCAACGGTTTCTTCCGTGAATGCAGCTTCTTAGAAATGTCCGCTTTATGCTGGAATCTCATCTTGTTCGCATTGCTCCCTTGGCTACAAGGATGAGAACCGTTTGATCTTGTCCCTGTACAAAGTTATCCTAAGTGAGCAAAAAATGTTTCGTGAATCAATTTAGCTTTAAACCAGCGTGATCTCCTGCCTGAGTACATCTAGACTGAGTGATGGTAGGCTTAAATGGCATTAAATCAAGTGACTTGTGAGGAAGAGGTAGTGATGTCTTTTGTCTTTGCAGGTGGCTGAAAGGGGTTGAATTTGAGAGAAGCTAGTGCTCAAATTTTCGGGATATTTTCTTCCCCCGTTGCTTGAATCACCCAAAGGGAATTAAAGCGTATCTTCTCTTGTTTCAACAGGGACCAGCTCGCATGACATCTGATCTTGCGTCTTCTCCTGCAGCAGGATATGTCCCTGTTGGTCAGAAACCAGAGGCTGTTGTGCATGCTATGAAGGTAAGGATGCCGCACTCGGCCGTGCGGTACGGTGTGGTACGGTGCGGTGTGGTGCAACAAACACCGACGTGGCAGAACAGGATGTTTGCTCTTCTCGTGGAAACACAACAAGTAGAAAAAGAGAGTTAGCACTCGGGCAGATTATCAGTAACCAGCACCTGTATCACGATGAATAATCATTGCATCAAATAGTTAAGCAGGATCATGCATGACTATTTTTTTGGGTGGGAAACCTCCAACAAAAGCTGCTGATGCTGAAGGTATTGGTTACCCTTTCTTTTCATCAGTCCTGCGTAAACTGGGTCTCTGGGGTGACAGCGGTGACCAAAATGCTGTTTTTAAAAGGGACAGAAAAACTGCAGTTCCTCCATATATTTTGTTACTGAAAATCCTGCAGCAGTCTTCAAAGGAGAAAGACTTTATTTTATGTAAATACACAGCAAACCGTGGCATCATACCCATGTAGATATGTGCATCATCAGTGGGGATTAAAGTGAGGACTGTCGGCAATAAAAACCATGGGACATTGCCTAGCTGAGTTCAAGGAGAAAACTTGCACAGCAGTTCTCAAGTCCTAGTGACCATCCATTAGCAGGAAAAATGTAACACCCTGGTGTTACATGTTTAACGAGTTAAGTAAATTACTTCTGAGTATCTGAGGGACACAGAAACACAAATCCTTTCCAAGGTGCTACAGGGACGGCTGGAAAGCAGGGAGTATAGTGATAGGATGAGGGGTAATGGTTTTAAACTGAAAGAGGGGAGATTTAGATTAGATACTAGGAAGAAATTCTTTACTGTGAGGGTGGTGAGGCACTGGAACAGACTGCTGCTGTTGGCTTTTTCTTCCCAAACTGTGGGGTCCGTACCTTTCTGCTCCTGCTCCTCGTTGCATTTGGTGAGGGACAATATTAAGCAGAGTTTATAATGTTTTCAAGTTACAAGATCAAATAGTTATAAATTGATTATGAACACATCCTGGGGGGAAATTAGGTTCCTATTTGCTTTAGGGATTACGGGACTGAATTTCTTAGTAAGGGCAAGAAACATAAATGGTTTTAAGGTGCAGTTTGATAAGCCTCTGGAAAGGATTGGAAGTTTAATGAGGAAGATTCTTGGAAACTGGAAATTAAGTTTGGAACATCTGGCACAATGATGCATATAAAGGAGTTGAAAGGAAGTTGGATGACTGGTTATTTGCACATATTATTATTATTTTTAATGCTCCACTTCAGAGCTTTGTTGATCACTAGGAAGGGCTGGAGGAAATTCTCCTCTGCAGTTTCATAATCTGCCCGGTGGGTACGTTTGTCTTTCTTCAAAACCCTGGAAAGTGCCACGGCTGGGGTCGGGAAGCAGGTGGCATGGCAGGCACATCTCACGGGGCAGAAATGATCTCATGTGATGTGTCCTGCTCACACGCTTAGGGTTAAAAATATTCTCACATTTGAAGCGAGGAGGAAATTCTCTTATAGGTCTGTGTGGCAGGGGGGGATGAGGTGGTGTTTATTTTTCCATCCTGTGGCCCATTTCCAAGAATCAGCTGGAAATTGAAAAGGCTGAGGAAGCTGGTCATGGTCTCAATCTCTCCTCCTCCCTTCTTGTGGCACAGTGAAATTGTGGCTGTTGGTCTCCAGCTGTGGATCTTAAATTGGGTTTTGGACATGTTTTTTGGCCGCGGCACGCTGTAGCATATGGAGTAGGTCCTGTTTGCACCCTGCAGGACTGGGAAGCGTTTCCAGTGCCAGCCCCTGCATGTGGGAAACGGGATGCAGCCAGCAGCTTGGACCCTCACCGCCTGTGGTAGAGCTCATGACCCTCCCTTGAGGAGGAGAGTAGCCTACAAACAAGACTTGGTGCTTTGGCTGTCCCACGTCACATATTAGAAAAAGCCCTTCTTGGTTGTTTAAAGAAGTCGCTATGGCTGTAGCAGGCTAGCTCCTTACCACGAGGAAAGGCAAGGACAGTTGGAAGTTGGCTTCCCTTGTCTTGCAGGCTGCTTGAATGCAAGTCTGTCCAGAAGCCGTGTGGCTGCAAGGATGCAGCTCTGTGCCCAAGGGCCACTAAGGGACAGTGCTCTCTGCACGGATCTGCAGGGCTTCTGGATTGCCTCAGTCTGCACCCATCTATGTAATGTCCCCTAGGCTTTTTCCTTGGCTTTTTCTGGCAGCTGAACGCTAGCTATGTGGCTGAAGCGTTGTCTGCCATTTAGCATAAGTATGTTCTTCCATTAGCACATTTAGGGGTTTTCTTTATTTTTGCTTCTGAAATAGTTTTTGTTTATTTGCGCCTACTAAATAAGGAGCAAGATGACAGGTTGGCACTCCTAACAGCTGTTTTTGCTAACGAGAATAAAAGGTACATATGCTACAGCTCCATATCTCGCTGAACATCAAAGCACTTTTCTTAGGAATTGAGCAAACCTGCTAAAGACGCGGGGAGGTGAGGAGGAGATGAATGTAAAAGTCGACGTTTAGCCTATAACCCTGCTCCCCCTGCAGCACCGGCCTGGACCTCTCCCATGTGCACAGAGCCACCGAGCGGGTGATCCATCACTCCCGCTGATGTTGGGTAAGGCAGGATTTGGCCCTTCCAAAACTAGGGAAAAAGTCCTAGCTGGGCATATAGACTGTTCCCTTGCCTAAGCAGGTTGCCACGTTCCCCAGTGCTTTGTCCAGCTGACTTATGAATTAATAAAATCAGTGAGGCTTGCACCCTTCAGAAAGCATCCCTCGATCTCAGAGCGCTTCCTGAGAGTGCTACCTCAACTTTCAACTCCCCTTCCAAAGCTTTACTGCAGTCATTCCGAATCTTTGGTGTTTGTTTGGGTTTTTTTGTTTGTTTTTTCAATGCGCATTGTGTGGTCATGCCAGGCCAGTACAGCAAGTCAGCAGGGAGGTGGGTGTGATGGACCGGGTGACTCTTGAGGTGACACTGCCTTGGTCACAGACGTCAGTGCAGTCACGAAAAAGAACTAAATATAACCGAGGTGTTCCTCACAGTTTACGTATCAGCGGGGAGAAAGCCAGACGAGCCAGTGTGCTCATCGAGAGGAAGGTGCAGGTTGTCTTCAGGAGATGCATCCCCCGGCAGAAGTGCAGTGTTACCGGGTCCAGCCCCATTCCCCCGCACGGGGAATTGCCCCGTGCCCGAGCGGGGCAGCTGCTCTCGCCGGCTGGTGTTTTACCCAGGGAGATCTCATAGCACTGGTGCATCCACAAAGGGCCAAGTGCTCTCAGTGCAGCTCGATGAAGAGCAAAAAAGAGGGGACGGCGTGAGCCGCTCCCAGCCTGGGGTACACTTGTCTGCTTTCTGTAGGCTCCTGGGTTGGGATGTGGCAGGAATCACAGGAGGATATACCCCAGTATCTTAGATCCAGACTGAATCCACAGTCCTTGAGCTTCAGCGGAGCCACAGACAATTTATGTGAAGGCACGTCCATAGTCCCCAGTGGTGTAATTGGAGGAACATTAACCTGGTCCTTCTAAACAGCTGAGGCGGCGCCTGGCAGGCTCTGAGGATGGCTGGGTCTGGGTCAGCACTAAGAGGCCTTCCTGTCTTTCTGCAGGAGGTGATTTCACTCTTCTGACTGTATTTTTTTCCAGCATGCCTTTCCAGGGTAGGCTGTTGAGTTTTATCCCTCCGAATCCCTTTTTCCCATGCCTAAGGTGCTAACGCATCTTTACAAAGTGCCCACCCAGACATGGTGTGGGCCTGGGGAGCGGGATGGTTTCCCGGGTAAATGAGTCCCAAGCCATTCAGAAATGAAATACAACCATAACTTCTGTTTGACCAGCTTTCAGCTCCAGCTCCGCCTGGTTTACACCGTTAAAAGACGTTTCCACTGAAAGAAACGGGCTGCACCACCCTTCCACACCTCCTGGACTAGGGAATGTGCTTTTAGTTTAAACGCAAGTCATAGAAAAAAACAGTTTATTTTTGTCCGCTGAGACTCTTGTGCCTGCAAGATTGATGGCTGGTGGAGGGAGAAGCTGGAGCTGATGTGATCTTTAACTAATCTAAACTGTGGCTGTCCTTGACACTTGCCCTGTGGACAGAGCCGGCATTCCGCACGGGGATGCCATCCTGCAGGCTGCTGCCTTAGCAGCCAGGCGTCGGAGGCACGCTGACTCCAGACGAGCGAGTTCGATGTGCGAGTCCGGCTGGATCAATAATTAATTCCCCCCTCTTTAGCAAAAAATAGATGCTGTCTCTGTCAGCACGTACATGCTTTTTGCATCCCTCTTGCCCTTGCTCTCCTCTGAGAAAGGATGTGGATAATTCTTATTTGTGCAAAGATTGGTCCCAGCTATGTTGGTTGAACTAGCTGGTGCTTTTTAGAAGTAGGTTAAGGGCCCTAGGAGAATGACCTATTTTTGTTCATAACGCAGTTCGAGTACAGCAGGATAGTGCTGTGCCGAGGCAGACCGGGGGATAATCTACCCCCCATACCCCGTTTCGTGGAGCAGCTGGTGCTGTTAGACCTCAGCAAAGGGTGAAACCCATCCTCGCACTGCATCTAACGCTGCATTTCCCTAGGAGGTGTAGGAATATTTGCGCACACAAATACACCTGCTGTTCAGCGTTATATGCATGTGGGTGTATCGTGGTGAATCAGACCACGAGCTGTTTGGTGGCGTTGGGTGATGCCAGGAGCTTTGGTCCCGCACACTGGGCTGAGCATGCTGCTCATCAGTGGCAAAGCCCTGGGTGGGCTATGTAGGTCAGCACAGATGCAGCAGTGGAATCTCGAGGCAATCTGTTGCCTCGAGGCAAATTCTGTTCCCATCCCCTTCGCAGCCTGGACACATCCGACTCAAAGAGGGAGTGGGTAAGAGCCGGGAATCAAGTCAGGATCTCTGAGTCCCAGGGCTCTGTGCTAACAGCCCGTCTCTTGCTCACTGTCATCGTGGGCCTCCAAGGGATTCCCTTGAGAAACTAAATGGGTTAGGAACAATTTTCAGCCAAAAGGTGAGTGAATTGGCCATGTCTAAGATCTGAAAGTTCATGACTGATTGGAGACCACACACTTGAGCTGCACAGTGGGCAATACTCTGCTTTTCAGTGGTACAAACCTCTGTTTGCCTCTTTCCCTGATGGCTAAAACCCTGTTAGACCGAAAAGCTGCTGGCCTGGGCTGACCACAGTTGCCCCATGACTGGGATTAGTAGAGGGGAATGGAGAAGCTCCGCTCCTGTGAAAGAGGGGAATGGAGTTGCTGGGGGATTGCCCTGGGGAAGCTGCCTGGAAGGTGGGACCACCAGCAGCCTTCCTGGAAGAGATGTGTTTGTGGGAGCAGGCAACTCGCTGCCACTTACCACAGGGTCCCCCCAGGACTGTGGTGGCAGCCACACCATGCAAGTGGTGGGACGGAGGCATGCCATCGCCAGGGAAGGGAGAGGATGGAGGCGCCCAGCTTGATGTTGTGCTCGTCTTCACAGTGCTCTATCTCTCAAGGCTTTGTGAATCCTGCCAATTTAAATACTGGCTAATGAGTTTGTTATTTAGTGTTAATTATTTGAGGAGCATAACGCTTTTGTAATATTGTTTTTTGTAGGTCCTTGAGGTCCATGAAAATTTGGACAGGCAAATGCAAGACAACTATGAAGAAGACCTGAGTGAAAAGGAGAAGGCGATCGTTCGTGAAATGTGCAATGTAATAACTCCTCTCAGCAACTCCAGGGGTTTATTTCGTGGTCTTTTGTTAGAAATTTGGAGGAGCAGGGGTCTGCTGCGTACAAGCCCTGTTTGATGCGAGATCCACAGGCCCAAGGGAAGAGTGGAGGCTCTGCTGACCACCGCTTTGGGTGTCAGCAACCCGAGTGCCCTGTTCACTGCACGGAGCAGCCTTTGCTCAGCCGATACTTCCCACTCTGCTGCCTTCAAGGGTGCAGAGTCGTTAGTCCAGCTGACCAAGAGCTGCACAAAGGGCTCTCCCTGGCTTGGAGAGTCCTCTTAGCAGTTGACTCCAACTATGTCATAGAATCATAGAATTGCCTAGGTTGGAAGGGACCTTTCAGGTCATCTAGTCCAACCATCAACCTAACTCTGATAAAAACCATCACTAAACTATATCTCTAAGCACTATGTCTACCCATCTTTTAAAAACCTCCATGTCTTTAGGGCTTTGGCTGAGCAGCAACTGGTTGCTCTCTTTAAAGCTGTACAGCCTGAATGGGTTTGAGCCTAAACCATAAGGTAGGGAGGGAGAATATTCATGTCTGAAGCCGTTGAACCTGTTGGAATGGGTCCAGAGGAGGGCCATGAAGATGATCAGAGGGCTGGAGCACCTCTGCTATGAGGACAGGCTGAGGGAGTTGGGGTTGTTCAGCCTGGAGAAGAGAAGGCTCCAGAGAGACCTTATAGACCCTTCGAGTACCTGAAGGGGGCCTACAGGAAAGCTGGGGAGGGACTCTTTGTCAGGGACTGTAATGATGGGACGAGGGGTAACGGTTTCAAACTGAAAGAGGGCAGATTTAGATTGGATAGTAGGAAGAAATTCTTTACTGTGAGGGTGGCGAGACACTGGCACAGGTTGCCCAGGGGAGTTATGGATGCCTCATCCCTCGGGGTGTTCAAGGCCAGGCTGGATGGGGCTTTGAGCAGCCTGGTCTAGTGGGAGGTGTCCCTGCCCGTGGCAGGGGGGTTGGAACTGAATGATCTTTAAGGTCCCTTCCAGCTCTAACCATTCTATGATTCTATAACAGCATCATGGTGTGTGGAGTGCTTTTAGCACTGCCAACACGTTGGGCATCCACACTGTTAACTGAGCTTGCCACGTCCTGTACGGTGAGTGTTTGTACCAAACCTCTGCTCTGCGGTGTCTGCTGCTGTGGCACGGCCTCCAGCTTCAGAGCACCTTGGCCACGCTTGGGCTTTGAAGAAAGAGTTTGGGATTTCTGCTGGAACATGGCTCGAGCTGCGCGTCGCCTGCCATCGGGGATGTGCTGTTCGGCAGTACCAGCAGTGCCCACAGCAGGGAGGAGGATGCTTGTGGAGCCTTCTCTTTGAGACCTCCACGTTGGAGGTCAGCCCAAGTGGCATCGTTTAGTGCCTCACGGCAGCAGAGAGGAGCCGAACCCTCCGTTTAAATTCTGAAAAGCACCTCAACTCTAAAAAGAGGGTGTAAAAAAACACAAGCGCATCTTGCAGAGCTAAATCGCTGCACTCATCCTTGGCAAGGGTGGAGGCTTTGGTTGCTGGATCCCTATGAGTAAAGCCAAGACCAGCGTAAAGGAGGGCCTGCTTTTTAGGATATTTTGCCTGCTTAGTGCCACATTCCCTTGTAGCCATGCAGGGGGAAAGGTAAAATGCTATAACTTCATCCTCCTAAATAGACTCATTACTGTTTGTGTATCATCAGCTGTTTTTTCTTTAAAATATTCACTTTATGGCAGCTATGAAGTGCTTTGCAGTTTCTTATTTTTTAAAAAATAGCCTCCCTTACCCCAGTAGGCCCTAGATAAAATGTATGTTTTTAGAAAGTCATATATATAAAAAAAATATATATAATTTTAATCATTATCTTTTTCATTATCTTTTCTGTTCACGGTAACATCATTTCTGTAAGCATGGCAGGGTTGACCTACCATTGAACTTAACTTCTGAACCTGGTGTATTTGTTTTATACTATTACCCCAGGCAGAAATGGTTCTAATTTCAAGGGAGACTAATTAGAAAAATGCATCAATTTTTTTTTCCCTTGGAAAGTGGTGCGCAGATGCCATCCAGTGGCTCTGCTGAGAATTACAGCCCAGCTCTAGGACACGGCTTTTTTTTTGACGTTCAGGCTGCAATTATGAAAATACTGCAATTCACCAGGGGCTTTGGGGTTTGTTTTTTTTTTTTTAATTCCTGTCTTTCTCTCCCTCACCCCTTTATTTTTTCTTACAGGTTGTCTGGCGAAAGCTGGGTGATGCTGCGAGCTCCAAACCCTCCATCAGGCAACATCTTTCGGGAAACCAGTTCAAGGGTCCCTTGTAGGAACACCGTCCCGGGGGCTGGAAGGGATTGATTCTGTGAAGACTAAAGAGGCAGAGCTCGGCCTTTCTGGCTGCCTGTTCTTTGGGAGTTGGGGTTGAGTTTTTTTCAGGGTTTCCTTTTTTCTTTTCTTTGTCTTTTTTTTTTTTTTTTTTTGTAACAATAGTGTAAATATGGCAGCTAAAGGCCTGATTTCCAGGCTGTGGTGCTCTGGAACTACTGTTCAATGGGTAACCATCCAATAATGCCAGACTTGCATCATTTGTATTGTAGTTCGAACTTGCTTTGTTGTAACGGTCTGTTTGTAGAATTAACTAACTCGAAGAGAATTTCTAAGAGGAACAAGAAGAACCCTTAACCTGCGGAGAGAAGTCACAGTTTGTATCGCTCCGGTCTACCCGCTTGTCAATGATTCATAGCTGGGTCAGTGGCTCCAGGCAGCACCTTCCAAGGAAAAAAGCAAGTGGAATTCATCGGGTTCCTGCCTGCCAAGCTCCTGAGCTGCTCACGCTTTTTTTTGGAGGTCCTTATTTTGAAAGAATGCCACGCAACTGTGTTCACAAGGCGCCGTGTACACGATTGAGCTGCGAGCTAAAAACACTGGTACCACCACGCTGTGCGTTGTGCGGTGGCACTCCTCACACCAGCGTACAGAAAGACTCCGTATCAGCTGTTAATGAACTATATTTTCATGAACAAATTGACACAGGATTTCTGCAGTCGTAATGTGAATGAAGCCAAGTCACTTAGCCACACACCAGTATTCCCTATGAATATGGCAACACTTTTCCTGTGAAGATCTTACTACAAAATAATTCAGCAGAAAACTGCCGTCCTAACAGTGCTTGTGGCTTTCACGGGATCTTCGAGAGCAGCTCATCTTTCACATAAGGAAGATTTGGGTAGGTTTTTTTAAATATTCTTGCTGGATCCCTCACCTTTCCTGGTTCCTGTGTAAGGTAACCAAACAACCACCTTGCAGAGCTGAATAAAAACTCCATAAACACGGGCTGTCGGGTGAGACTGCTTCCTGCCGTTCAAGCTTTATTTTTGTTAATGAACCAAAACGAGTGGGTTTTTTCCTTCTTCGAATGGTTGTATATAAAACAATGGGACTTATATTTTGCTATTGTGGAGTAGCTGCTTGTATAGTTGTAAGAATTTGACCCCCTTCTTTTCCAAGTTGTCACAGCAGCTGTCCCTGTATTTTACTAGTTGTTCTTTCCCAATAGTCCAAGGAAGCGGGGCTTGGTTATTAAAATAATTGGTGTAAAATAATTTTAAAGACAGGCATGTGAAAAGATCAAAGCCTCCTCTTCAAAAGTTGCATCAATTTTAGTGATTAGGTCGAAGATTTCATGACCTCAAACACCACCACTTTCTTTTTATTCTCTGTAAGAATCAGTCCCATTTACAGACCGCTGGATGAGCTGCACAGGTTCTTCCTCTTAAATGAATTTGTTCTACCAGTTGAGTTCTTGACTTGTGGTATTCTATTAACGCAGAGCACCGATATAATATCAAGGAGCCCATGCTGCAAGTTATGAAAGGGAGTCTGTCCCACGGTATACAATAGTCTAAGCTGCCTGGGTAAGGAATTTGGAGTGTCAGAGCCGAGATCTGTAACCAGTATAAAAACCTGGAAGGAATACAACCACGAGACATACTAACCAGTAAGAGTAAGCACCGCTTCGCTATTCGTAGAAGATGAATGAAATAAAAATGTAACAGGCCAGATGAGTAGGTTATTTGAAAGAAAAGCAAGAACCGCCCCCAAAACACACACATACTCTCACTCACACACTCACTAGTAAGTTTATTTCTTACGACTGCTCAGTCAGAGAACGCTGAGCTAGCTAACTCTGGTAATATTTACATCCAGAGTCTCTGGAAAAATCCATCCTAGAGTCTGACTGTCTCCTTTAAAATACGGCATCTTTAGAGGATTCCAGATTTCCTCCTCTTTGCTTTTTGTTTTGACCTCCAGTTTCTAGTCACCCTTGATTACTTGTCTTCCCTCCTGTACAATTTCTACCTTGAGATTTTTGTACCAGAAAAGCTGATGTAAAGCAGAGGCATCATTCTTCCTTAGCATCTCATGTCGCACAGAGGGCTACTTTAATCTATCTGCTTGAAAGCCCGTTTTAATTTTGGTGGCATCTTATCACTGGATTAAGCAGAGATTTTAAGCAGATTGGGAACAAGGTTAATTTACATCAGTGAATTTTAACTAAGGCAATGCAAATGTTGCCAGCACTTGTAGAGAGTTAATTGTGTTGATGACGTGCTTGCTATTTTAGGAGTATATTAGACTAGCAGGTCGTCTCAACAAGAGCTATAGTAATCAGATTACTAGTCTCACCAGCTATGTAATTCTCATTCGGATATTCCCTGCTATCAAATCTCTCTCTCGGCGCCTATTCAGTGACTCCAAGCAAAGCTTGTTTTGTTCCACCTGTAGGTCTCACCTACAGCTGAGGTCCATCGGGGCTGCAACTCCTCAAGAGCCAGTCGACAGGGTAGCCAGTAGTTCAGCTCAACGGTCTGGATGCTCTTTGGGTATATCCCATTTCTTTAAGATTCTATTTGGCAGCACAAATCTTCGGTGCAAGATGGGCACCATCGATTTCGCAGAAGAACATGACAGTGCTGTATGCTGGGGTGTTATTTTTTGAGGGGGTTTAGGCTTGCTACTCTTCATACTTAGCTCCATTTGAGCTATAAAGTGTCTTCCTGAGGTAAAATGACGCTCAATGACTTTACAGAATGACTTGGGTGCTGAATTTTCAGTTGTCTAAAAAGATGTTTTATATGTGTATTTAAATTCACTTACCCTAAGCACTAAGTCTTCAGTGAAAACTACCTGAGGAGCTTTGTACATTTAAGTTGGAGGGGAGCATCCCTTGAAATTGCCGCCATTAAATTGATATATTTGGGGCAGCAGTCCAAGTTAATTTCCTCAAGATTGAAGCCCTGGGTTCTGCAATCCTCTGGCAAAGAAAACATCCACTGTTTACAAATGGACTTTGCTTGCTTAAGGAAAGTAAAATCACATCCTTGACTTTTGTTGGAGCGACCGAAGCGAATGGCATTTCCAGAAAGGTTTCTGAAATGCTGTGGTGTGACCAGCTTCAGTCGGCTCTTTGCACCTTGCTAAGACTGCTGAGCACAACCTTGTTTTGAGAATGGCACATTTTTATCCAAATATTAGATATTAAAAGAAATCAGTGTTAAAGTGACCTTTTATCTTTTTAGAAACTGTGGGGGAAGAGTACTACTGATCTTTTTCAAAGTGCATGACTGTAAAGTGATAAAATTGTATATTTTTCATAATGTGGGGAAAGTCTATTTGTGCTGCTTTAGAAATCAGTTTAAAGTTTGATTTCTGTTAAACCTGTGATCTTACAGCCCTGCTATATTTTCTGTATATGATCTACAAAGAACTGGAAAAGTTAGCACCTGCTGTTGTGTATATAGCAAAATTCTTTAGACCTTAGCACGCGTTTTTACCTATTATTGAACCACTCTGGCTTTTTTGGGGAGGGAAAGTAACAGTACAGATTTTTTTGATAATGTGTGTAAAACATTCATTTGAAATATTTTAGTAAAAATGAAGTAAGAGATTGATTGTGATAGTGTATACTTCTAGTTGAATAAAATAAAAAAAAACAACCCAAACACATTCTTTTTAAATAAACTGATGAGTAAGATTTGGGAGACCACTGCTGAAGTATCTTGCAGTAAGCACCACAGTTATGAATTCTGAACTAATACGAAAAACCTGGAAATCCACTAAATTCAGAACCAATTTTATTTGGGTAGATGTGAACGAAGTAGTCCCATTTATAACCAGGATGTACATCACAGTAGGTTGTTACATTCAGACTTTCACACTTAGAAAATATATATATTATGTACAGGAATTTGCAAACAGGTGTAAACATACAATACTTTAAGATACCAGTACATTCCAAAACAAAAATATCAGCAAGGCAAACACCTCAAAGTGATTCCAGTCAGCTAGCATTCAGAATCTCTCTTAAATAAAGTAGCTTTTATGCTTGACATCGTGTTGTTATAATTATTACTAAAAATGAAAGTTTCTATAGATCAAATTCCATGGTATCTGGCTATTTTGATACTCAAAAATAGGCACCGATTTCTAGAAGGAAATTTTCTTCTTACTGTTATAGTTGAGCCAATATGGCTGGTTTTGCTAGTACAAAGTAATCCAGTGCTGGAATAACTCAAGACAATTTAAACTTAAGTCAAATGTATAAAGTTAGAATAGATACTGCAAAGCTGATTAAAACCTAGAAGCCTATATAACTCACCATAAACAATACTGCAAACAGATCAGCTAAATTTTCATTTCACCGCCTCATTTCTTCATCTAAATTATACAAATTACCCTCCTCTTCATCTTTACAAAGTAGGTTTTGGCTAGCTACTCCTGCCTACTCAACATAAGGGGATATCGTGCAAATTACCTCATGCTATCTCATCCACGTAGCACGTCCAAGTCCTGCTACAGGTGGCATACCAGGTGGTGGGATTGGAGGTGGCACAGGTGGCTGTCCACCTGGGGGAACAGTAGGCGGGGGGTAACTAGCTGGTGGCATTCCCAGCCCTGGAGGCGGATGAGGTGGTACTGCATGAGTTGGAGGCAGTCGCGGAGGTGGGAAATTAGGGTTGTATGTAGGTGGAGGAGGATATCCAGGAGTAGGAGGTGGAATATTGGGCGGGGGGAATGAAGCAGGGGGTGGAGGTGGAACTGGTGGTGGAGGGTTGGGAGGATAGACATGAGGATGATATGGTAGATGAGTTGGTGGTCCGTAGGCCGGTGGTAAAGCTCCGTAGGTTGGTCCTTCTGTTTTCATCATTGACTGGAGACTTTGATAACCCTCCCCTGACATGTAAGAATTTGTAGTAGACATCCCTGTAATATAACTGGTGGGGGGTGGGGGTGGGGGGCGATGCGGCAGAGGAGGAGGTTGATGCACTGGGGCAGGATGAGCAGGGGGAGGGATCTGGACCTTTGGCATATCTACTGAGTCCACAGTAGTAGATTGCTCTGCTTCTCCCATTGAAACTGCAGTTGTCAAAGGAGGCTTGCGCTCTGGAAAAGAAAATTCGATTTCTTTTTTTTGAAGGATAGTGGCAATAACAGCTTCTGAATACTTCATCTTTTTCTTCCAGTTAACGTGTCAAAAAGAGTACTCAATTCTCCAAGTCTCTGAATGCCATGTGGTATCCAGTCAGACCTTCCTACATCACTAGGAGATAACTAAGCTGCATAACAAAGCTCCAAGTTCAGCTTTTTCCATTCTAAAAGTTAAATACGTCTTCCACTCTTACTATTATTTTCTTAGGATTTAAATACTGTTCTACAATCAGCAGAAATTAGCAGGCTGGATGGACAGAATCACAACTAGCAAATTTAAAAATTGATGGGACCCAAGATACCAAAAATCTTCTGATCAGTACTTCAATCCTCCCTTCTACCTCTTTTATACTCCAGAAAGTGGCCTGGGATTACCCTCTACACTTCACTTGCCTCCCATTATTTGAGAATATGGGCCAAAGTCTCAAGTCTTTAACACTCAGTTCTAAACCTGTTTACCAAATAAAAGAAAACCGAAGGGTAAGTAAGAAAGTACGGCAGATTGCTCGGGACATGAAATCGGATCAGCTTTGTTCCACTGAGTAGTTTCAGGGAACTCAGTACCTGACAGTCTGGGTAAGTTCATGAAAAGGTCAGAATTTTACAGAATTGTACTTGGCCATTTCTGGGAATAACGTGCTTTAAACTGTCCTCTCTTTAAGTAAGAATCTTAGTTATTATAACGTTTGCATTAAGAGGAAAAAAAATAAAGTAAGGAATACCACAATACGACTGACCTAATGGTAACATCTCTGTATGGTCCTACAGTCAGTGTTAAAATGCCCAACAAAAGAGTCTGGGGCATCTTGACATCCATCCTGCGTGTATATATAAAACATCTAAAACATTGTTCAGTAAGAAAAGTTATTTAGAAGCAGATATAGGGCAGTCATTTCCAGTGGCATGCACAACTAAACTGACAATGCTAAACAGTATTTGAGAGAAATCAGCCTTCTAGTACTTCTGCTCATTTGGTCAATAAACATTCTCAGTTTTCACCTGATTTTTCCTCAGAGCCCCAAAAGACAACAGTTGGCCTCTAAAGACGGTTCTTAAAACGTTTCAGTGCTTATAAAATTATTTGCTTGTATAAACAAATTCTACAAAGAAAATTTTCGATAACAAGGGAAGCAAATCTGTTACCTGCCTAAGTAGGATTTACCTTATATAAGTTATAATTTTAACATCAAAATTGTCCCTTAGGACAGCTACATAATTAGATCATGCAAGGTGGGCATGCTGACTGTGGTACCTATGTTTTCAATAACTCCTTCCTCCTGAATTATGGCAGACAATAATTGCCCCATTTGCTCATTTTCAGAATCATTCTGGATGCAAGATGTGCATTCAAGATTTAACAACTGAAGGAATAACGAACATTATTTAGAAGAAACTCTTCATTCTTAATTAGATTTTAACAAACCGGGAAAAATGGTCCTACTATATTTCAGAGCACTGTTTTTCTCTCTTGTAATTCCCTGTTAGAAGCTGCCATCTTACAGTTACATTATGGACCATGCTCTATAAAATATTTATGTCATATTTACGGGTCACTGGAAGGACAGCTAATGCATCAAGGCCCTGAAAGCACATTTGTACAACAGCAGAGTTTATTTTGCAAACATAAGGCATGTGTGCAGTGTTAAAGTTCTCTGGCAGATGAAAGTCCTCTTTTGGGACAAAGTATCCCCCTTATTGTTCAGAAGTTACATACCTGCAGAATTTCTATACTAAAGACGTAACATGGAGGACTTCTACAGGTTAGTTGGAAGCTACTTTAGCAATGTAAGATGGCGTCTGCCATCCTTTTGAAAACAGAAGTCCCTTTTTGCCTGCTAGTGACAATTAGTTTTAGTCTTCTAGGCCACAGCTAAGTGTCACAGCTTTGTTTTGCCTTTGTCCACCTAGTATAGTTTTGTTTCCATCATAACTTTTTTGCTTCTGCCTGGAAAAACCTATGCTACTAAGATGAAATGCCCTCTAGAGCTTATCTACGTAATGCTTTTATGTGCCAAGTTGATTAATCAACCCCCTCCCCCCACACCACTACCACCATCTGAATGAAAAACAAAGCAATCAACTGCAGGACTAAGTGTGTTTTAGAAAATAAAAGCTTACCTGGAGGTGGATGTGCAGGAGGTATTGGTGGATGTGAAGTTTCAATTTTGGGAATTTTCGATGGTGGTGGTGGTTCTAAAAAACATTTGGAAGTTCCTAATTAGCTATTGCTCTGCAATATTTTCCAAAGTCCATCTCTAGTCTCACACTAATGATTATCATAACATATTACACTATGCAAAAGTAGACTGGAAATCCTATATACTCTGCATGTTTAATAAAGAAAACTAAAATCAAGACCTTTGTATAAATAAAGTGGCATCAAGTATCACACGTCTTCCAAAACCACACATGCCTACAGATTCAAGCTATGTATTTTATAACTAGAGACAAATTGTCCCAATAATGCCATGAATGTGCAGAGGGGCACACATACATTTTCTAGCATAAAACTGTAACTTGTAAATAGTTAAAACAAATCTCAGGAGAAGCTGAACTATGCTCTGCAAGGTGAACGTGTCTAGAAACCAAACAAAATGGCAAACGCACAGGAGAGAGGAGGGAGAACAGACAGTTCTCTGGAATCTATCTGCGGAGCCAGAGAGGGAGATGTGCCAAACTTGCTTCAGAGAAGGTTACAGAATCACATCCTAGCTATCCTAAAATATATTGTTTCAAACCAGCAGAGCGAAGAAAAACAAAACAAAACAAAAAAACAACCCAAAAACCAAACACAAAACTACCGAACCAATGAAAAAAAAAAACCTAGATGTGATCACTGCAGTGAAGCATTTCTTCAGTTAGCCATGCCAACAACCGATTACAAATCTCACTGATTACCAACGGACTTATTATTAGTGCAGCTATTTAGTGACACGGTACCTTTAGTCACTTCAAGGTCGCACAGCTTACTGAGGAACTACTCCAAACGATGCATGGAGTTATAAATTGAGAGTTGAGTAGTTTAGCAGGACTTCTACCGAATAGTCTGTATTAAGGGACTCTTGGGGCACAGCTACACTCCGTTTTTTCAAGTTTTGCATCAGAACATTTTAGAAATAGTTACACTATATATTTAAAGACATTATTAGGATCAGAATAGTTGAGAACTGCCAAGCCTGTAAGCAAACAAACTAAGCACATGTCAGCAAATGACTTACTCTTGTTGAAACAGTAAAGCGAAAGTGATATGAACCGAATATTAACATTTACCTGCTGTCTTTGTTTCCTCTTTCGGAGATACAGCCTGTTTAAAAAAAAAAGAAAAAAAGGATAGAAATAAGATCCCTGCAAAATACAAAGCATTTTTAAATAGTAACAAGCAAGCAAAATAGGAAACAACTTACAGCCTGCTGAAGAGCTTTTGTACAGATCTGACTAAACCAGAACCAGTTTCCAACTCAGAACCAGTTTCCTCCTCCCTCCCCTAAAAGGAGGCAGGACAAACCCTTTATTTGTTCCTATATTTTTACTAGAAGGCTAATAATGTCCGATCTCTAGACAGATGCAACACAAACACTGAACAAAGTCAAATCATATTGGGAAAGCCCAGCTAAACTGGTAGAATGAAAGGACTGAAAAAATAGCAGCTATTTTAGAGACAGCATTTCCTGCTGTTCTCACTGTTGAGTATTACATCTCGTTCAATTTATTTATCATCCACTGCACATATGTCATGGTTCGGTACACTGCTCATTGAGCTGAAAGCAAGAGACTTGGTCTCTGTTCCCAATTCTGCTTTGACCTGTCATTCAACCATTGCCAAAAATCACTTCAGGCCTTTATGCTTTATTTACCAGGACAGGAGGGCAGTAAAAGTGTTGCTCAGTGTAAAACATTGCAGAAGGCTTCAGATGGAAAGCATTGTATAAAAGCCAAACGTTATGCTAGAAAAACATTTATGCACACTGAACAAAACCCACAAAACCTCACATCATCCTTCTAATCACAAGTTTTTGGCTGTTTTTTTTTTTTTGTTGTTGTTTTGTTGTGTTGGGTTTTTTTAAAGAATCACACACGAGGGAGTAAGAAAAATCTTTCCAGGTTACTTAGTCCAACCAAGATGGCTTTGAGAAAAGCAGAAAAACCTAACTGAAATTTTAAGTACAGTAAGTTTAGTTACAAATGTATTTAAAATTAATTATAAAAGTCAGAGGGGTACAATACATAGCTTCTCTTGTCTTTTGAATAAAAGGGTTGGTTTTTTTTTTTTAAAGACTATTTACCTCTAGTGGGTTTGCCTTCACCAGCTGTTGCTCAGTTCCCATCAATTTACTTTCTGCCACAAGAATGGATTTGCATTTCACTCCAATTTGAACAGGGAATTTTCCTTAATTCTGATGGGTATTCTCAAGATTTCTGCTGTCCATTACAAAGGTACCCAAGGCCTGCTTGAGGCTACCTCATTCTTATATTCCTTTGATAGACGTTTCAATTCACCTTCAGCCATCTTCTGGCTGCTTTCCTACTTCTTAAGGACAATCTTTATCTTCCCATTCCGAACATACCGCATTTCTTGGTGACTCTCACAGACTCATCTGCTGCCTTCGTTTTACTTGAGCAGTCTTTTCTCAATTTTCTAGCACTAAATTCCTTTTCTGTACAACTGAATGTAAGTATCAGATCTCCCTGCACTTTCAGACAGAAGCAAGCCTCCACTACTTGCAACTTTTCCAAAAATCACTCATTCTGTGAAGTTAGTTGATCACTTCAAGCGGCAAGCAATTTGGTTATTGTGCATTTATTAAGATGGAGCAATGTTAAGAAAGTAATGTCATTAAGGTATACCATGAGAACACAACAAGCAACTGGAGCCAAATAGCTCATGTGACAGAAAAACAAACATCAGTTTAAACTCTATTTATGCTAAAGGAAAAAGAAGAATCAAGAAGCAACAAAACCAAAGCCTGTAAGAATTTAAATCACTTCTCAAATAATGGCAGCTGCTAAAATATGGACCAGTTGGAGCGAGTCCACAGGAGAGCAAAGATGATGATCAGAGGGCCGGCGCACACCTCCTCTGAAGACAGGCTGAGAGAGTTGGGGTTGATCAGCCTGGAGAAGAGAAGGCTCCAGGGAGACCTTATAGCCCCCTCCAGTACCTAAAAGGGGTCTACAGGAGAAAGATGGGGAGGGACTCTTGGAAGAAATTCTTTACTGTGAGGGTGGTGAGACACTGGCACAGGTTGCCCAGGGAGGCTGTGGATGCCCCATCCCTGGAGGTGTTCAAGGCCAGGCTGGATGGGGCTTTGAGCAGCCTGGTCTGGTGGGAGGTGTCCCTGCCCACAGCAGGGGGGTTGGGACTGGGTGATCTTTAAGGTCCCTCCCAACTCCAACCATTCTATGAATACAGATGAGCTTTTTTTTTGGTCCTTCTACTGCACTGTAGTTTGTATTGCTCCAGTCATGACATCCCAGGGTCAACATTACCGATTTATCAGCATGCTGATTGTCATTTAATACTTATGTAATAAGCTTAAACCATACCACAATGGAATTGCTCTTTCAGTGCTGTTTCTATGTGCGTTAAAATTGTTCCCACTAACAATTTTTAGTTTAATCAAACTGAATATACATCTAATGATTCACTGGTATATTTTTAGTGAAGTCAACTGAACATTCAAGAGCTCTTCACCACCAGAGATGTAGAGGATGTGCAGATGCTTCAGACATCTGGTATGGGTCTGTAAGTCATGGGCCAATGCCTCAGCTGCTTGAAAGTATCTTGGCTCAGTAGAAGGTAATGGAGTTATAAGAGTTCACATAAAAGGAAAATCTGGCCTCCAGGAACAAACTGTATTTATGTTCTGTACAAACCAAAGGAGAAGTCATGCAAAGCCCTATTTATAGAAGGCGGCAAACATTTTAAGTAAGGTTTATGTACATCTAACTGAAGAACAGTTTAGAAGCACCAAGTAAACTTCTCAAACACTACAAATCTTGTTCTCCTAGACTGCTTTCTGAAGAAAGAATTATTTCAGATCATCACATTTGCTTTTCTCAAGTTCATGCCGTTTTCCTACAAAACTCGTCCTGTGAGTCACCCTTTGCTTCATATTTGTTCTGGATGCCTACGGGGTACCAGGACTTACCTTTTTATCTGTACTATTCACTTCCTTAATTATTACGTAGTGGACCTCAAACTCTTAATTTCAAGAAAAGGTAAGTTGCTCTGAGGGCTTGACCAGAGGTGATTGTTAAAGAACAAGATACTATTCATGCAAAAGACACCACTTTTTTTTCCCCTGAGGTAGTTCATTAACAGATGGGATGGGGTGAAGTCAGTAGTACTGTAAAAATAGAATCTTCACCTGAATGAACAAGCATTCGTAACAACTTACAATCAGATGGACATACACAGAAAAATACGAACTGTTATTTACAGTATCTGATGTGCCAAACTGTCCCAGGCATTTTTGTTGAAGAAAAATAAGTTCCCTGTCTGACCAATCTGACAACTCAAGATGAGTTTGTGCTGATGGTAGAAAAAGTATGAGAAGAAATACATACTACCTATAAAAAGGTCTCCCAATTTTCAAGCCAATTAACACATTTTATCAGCTTTCTATCCTGAACAACTCTATAGTTCAGTGCAAGAACTATATATTTCACTGCAGATACGTTCCTCTAGTAGTAGGCTACATCTTGTAATTACAAGACCAAGGTTTTAGAGTTGCATTTTCTCATTTTTGCGAGGCTGCTATCATGAAGATGCTGCATCCTTCCAATTCCATTTCATTCTAGCATTTGTTGCTTCTTCCCGGGCTTTTGGTTTTGTTTGTTCGGTTTGTTTTTTTTCCCCTTGATGTCTGTTCTCTAGTTTGGGCATGTGTTAATTACAAGTTAGAGCAAAAACTGTAAAAGCTGTACAAAATTTACTTCCTAAATGGACTTGTTCCAAAAATTTTACTTCTGCAAACACTCTTCTTGCTAAGTACAAGCAAGAAGATCTGGGTAACGCTTTAACACTATTTTTTTAAAAATAACTTACAAGTGGAAAAAAAACAAAACACAAAAAGTGTAGATTAAGGTCTGAAAGCTTCATTTGGTCTTGATGACTGTGGAAAAGCACTCGGAGTACTTGTGATATTATCCAACTGCCAATGTACTTTCTTATTTTCAATGACGAGGTGATAACACAAAGCGAGACCTTAATGTACAGCGCATTTATAGGCTTCTACTGTTAGTATTTTGAAAGATGACTTCTAAGAATTTTTACATACTTCGAGAAGCCACTATCCTGTTAAATTTGTCATCAAAGACGAGAAAGTCAAATAATGTCTTCATCAGCATTGTGCACATCTCTACGTTATGGTATGGCACAAGAGACCTTCCCTAAATCAAGCCTGATCAATAGCAAAACCAACAAAATTTGATAGCACAAAACCACAAAAAGAGTTAAAGCCTCAATAGTTCATGCCGACTTAAAAGTCTCTCTGCTGGTTTTGCCTCAAGTGGAACAAGAATGTGGTACACCAGAATCATAAAGGCTGTTCTACACTAACATACTTGCCATATAACCAACAGAAGTCTACCATTCAAAATTAATCACCAGGCTCATTATTAAAGCTCATTTTTAAAGCAAACACAAGTATGCTGCACACTGCAGTCTTTAAATCCAGTAAACATCAGATCAGCCCGAAAATAAAATGCAAGTTAAAGTTCAAAGTTAAACTTACTGCTGGTCTTTTAATCTGTCTAGGAGGACTTGACTGGGGAGAGGGCTTTTTAGACTGCTGTGCTTGTGTTTGCTGCTGCTGCGGCTGTTGTTGTTGTTGTGCTGACTGTTGTGACTCTTTTTGCTGCTGAGTCTGGGATTGCTCTGAACCCTGGGATTGCTGGGATTGCTGTACCGTGGGTGCCTGGGGTGTAGATTGAAGAGATGGTGGCTGCTGCAACTGGTGAGGAGTATGATGAGGCATTTGCTGTTTTCCCTGTGAGTATAGATCCAGGATCTGATGACAGATGTCTTAAAAAAAAAAAAAACAAAAAAACCCCAGAAGATTATACACCCATAACGTACAAGTGTACATTTAATACACAATAATCAACTAAGCTGTTTACTAGAGATCAACTTCAGAAAAATTCACTGTAAATATTACTCATTATAATGACCACAGATATGATTTTTGAAACTCAAACTTTTTCAATTTATACTTGCATTTATGAGTTTCTTCTCTGTATGCTAACAATGGGTAGATACATATGCATACCTTCGAGAAGAAGAACAAAGTGTCTTGGTATTAATATACCGTATATTATTATTGCGTGCTTGGAGGGCCAGGTAACAGTGTAACAACAGGATAGTAATATAGCAAGAAAGTGAGTGAAGGAAGATTGTATGTTTTACATCCAGTTAGGCCAGTCAAAAAAGTTTCAGGAAACTAAGGACTAGTATTAAATTCTTCTTCCACCACATTAGGAGCAAAAGGTCTGACAGAAAACATGTAGGACTAACTGACAACCAGGTGAAACAGCATCACTCAAGGAAAAGAAGACCTTTCTAGAAAAGCTAAACGAGTTCTCTCCATAAGCATTCACTGATGCAGTAGCAGAAACTGGAGAGACTCTCATTCTATAACCCTCTTTGGCAGGGATTCAGCAGAGATCCATCTGAAACTGAAGCAACTCTGAAAAACGCCACGATACAAAACAGAGCAAGTAACCATTTAAGAAATCACCAGAACTGTATGATACTCGCCTGAAAGTTCTAAGAGCAACAAAGGCTAAACCACCTGAACAACAATGCATACTGTTTCATTTAAAACTTCCTTAGAATCAAAGGCCAGATTGTGACAAGCATCAATTTTTAAAGACGGTTTCTAAAGCAATTTATGGAACTAGAAGTACGCTTAGCCTGACATCTGTACCAGGTAAGTTAGTAAAAACTTTAATAAAGACATATTAGTTGTCACATAACCACAATTTACTTAACAGGAGTCGAGAGGTCCTGCTTTATTTTATGAACTTCCTGGGGTTCTCCCAAGAGGACAAGCAGCAGGTAAATAGGAGCAATATATACACACAAAGGGAATAGTATTAAGTTATCTGTATTGATGAAAAAGATCCACAATTCATCCCCTACCAGAATTCACCCACACCAGAATTCATCCCCCATAATCTGTTCCTCAGTTGTGGTACACCATAAAATGTGATTCCAGCCCTAGCATAATTTGGTTGAAGAGCTCAACCATCAATGAGAAAACCACTGGAAACCAGGCTCCATTAGTTCCAGTGTTTGTAGAGCTGATTATTTAAAATAGGGAGAGGGATCATTAAAAATATTTTAAAAAAAACCAAACACCACAACAATTTAGAGCTAATTAGATGTGTAATAAACTAAACAAGTAGTAAAGCAAATATTAACCAGAAGACTAACCATGATAACTAAAGACAAAGCCAAAACTAAAGACAAAGCACATACGACCTGAGTTACATCCTCCAGACGTGATTATTTTGACTAAAACCCAGATAGAAAGCAATTTGCATTTACCAATGACCTAGATCACACAGTTAAAGGAAATACTTCTCTGTTTGCAGCACATGTTTTTCATACCTTCCAGAACATCAACGGGAACATCTTGGACAAATTGCTCCCACCATCGTCTGTACATTGGTTTTGATGTCCATTCCTGTATTTCAAACTTACACAAACGGCCTGCTAAGTACATAACAGCAACAGCTATGATCTCAGGTTCCCACTGCAGTGACAGTGTAGTGCAGAGACTGGAATATAAAAAAAACAAACAAACAACAAAACAAAACACAACCCTGAAGATAATTCTGATTGTCAAAGTACAACACTTTAATGTACAACAGCTACAATTAACAGGGTATAAAAATCCCACCACACTAACGCCTCAGACAAATTTAATCAAGAGCTTTGTTTAACAGGGGCTTAAAAAACTAAACTGTTTCTGCACTACTGCAATCATGAAACAACGTAATTTTACATAGATAATGCAAAGGGCATATGTCTACAGAAGCAATACACCACAAAGGAACATCAGGTTTGGAGTTTAAAAATAGAAAACCTTACACTACATGGGTGTGGAAGAGGAGGGAAGACAGCATTATATTCTAACTATGGGCAGCTACATTCCACTCTAGCCTCATCTGTAGCATTAACTAATACAGTGTTTGTGTCCATTGCTACAGAAGTGTGCTGTCGCTGCGTTACGCTGGTTAGGAAATGATGTGCACATCTGGATTTTAGAGTTTCCAAGTGTTTTTCAACAAAATGTAAATAAGTACTAAAAAAACGCCCACAGAAGAGCCAACACAAACTTGTAAAGCAACTTGTCAAGCACAATGCATGTTTTAGATCAAGCTGTAAAAACTGTAAAAGCTTATCTCTTGAACAGCCTTTGTTAAAGCTAATGCTAAAAATTATTGGTGTTATTGATACTAACTAAGTTCCCGTCATAATCAAAGTTACTGTTTCCTGATATTAATTTTAAATTTCAAAATTTGTTTTTTTCTTTTCCCTTTTTTCTTTTTTTTTTTTCTCCATAGATTCTGTAACACAGGATCTGCCTAAAGAATTTTAGATCCAGCTAGCTAGCTAACTTTCTGCACATTCACTGATGAATTCATTATCATGTCCTTAAATACATCAAAATAGTAGCCTAGACAGTGGTTTAAATCCGTTTTTTCTCCTGTGGGCTACACGTAACTGAAGGCCAATGGGATACTTAAACACTGGCAAAATCAGGTCAGCAGTAAACAGAAAAAAAAGACAAAAGAACTAGCTCTTGAAAGACTGATTTCTTATTATTACTTTAATGATTTTACCTGGGGGCTTTACTGTGGCTGCATAACAACAGAACCCCCTATTCTAAAGTCCTGTAGTGCAAAGTACAGAATTATTTTCCCAGGACCCCAGAAAACAAGTACACTTCTAATATGGCACCTATTAAGTAAACACAAGACAGACTCTCAAGAAGAGAGATAATTATTATTTGAAACAATCACTTCAACTTCTAATGTTTTCCTGAAGTGCATTTTCTTTAATTATTAAATTTCTTGAGTAATTAAACACCATCTAATTCCAAGTACAGTACTGTCCAAAGTTTGATGGATACATAACACAAGTTTTCCCTGACAAACCTAACAGTGATACTCAAGCCTGTAAGATCACCACCTGCAAGACTGACAACAGCTGAAGTAAACTTGACAACCAAATACGCGAAGCACCTTTTGCTCAAATTAATTTGGAGAGTTTAGTTGGCCCACACTGGGCTACTTCACGTTAGGCATATGAATAAAAATGCATCTCTTTTTTAATGGTGTTCTACTGCTATAGGTATGACTGAAAGCAATGTGCTTAGCATTTCTGAATAGTCAGGGCACTTACACATTTCCTTAAGGGTTTGCTATGGAAATTAAAAATTACATTTAACTGTCCTTGGTATATTAACCTGCCCAGCTCTCCAGAATCCTCCTTAACAAGACCGAAGTGTATCGAGTTGCTTTAGTTTTGTTTTCCAATATCATACTACACATGAAAAGTGTTTCTACACACACTCCTGTTAACTGATGTGATCCTCATATTGCAAATCCATTCTCTAAGCAATCGCAAATCTAGTGCTAAAAACTGTATTCCTCGCTGAATTTAATGGCTAGTTTACTATTACCAAAATACTGCTTTTAAAAAAAAAAAAAAGTTGACCAACATGATGGAATTGGGAAGCCATTTCTTTCCTCAGAATGTGCCACGTACCTCAGACTGGGCAAAAAGCCAGCTTCTATCCCAGAGATCTATGATTTGGTTTGGCCCTCTCAAACAGTAACTTTTTGTTTAATGAAGCATTAAATCATTACCACAAAATTACAAAGGTCTTAACGGTCTACTTCTATATTCCCCCTAGATTCCCTACTCAATGGAACTATCATGGCAATGATGGAAAGAAAAACTGGTGAACATGATCAAGAAAACATATAACAAGCAGAAAACATATAACAAGCATTTGTCAAAGAAATATCTCAACCCAGAATAAAGTAAGCAACAGTAACTATTTCACATTCAAAAGGTTTCCTAGAAGTATCTTACCTGTCATTGACAAATGTCCATGCCATTTGAACCAGTTTTTGAATTTTATTTTTGTCTCCTGCAAATCAATCAGAAAAATTGTAAGAAATAGTTATTACAAAGGACAAACAATTTGGAGTAGAATACTCTTACACTGTCAATGTAAATTAAGTTCTGAAAAATTAATAACAGGCATTACCTGCTCACTCTGTAATATTTTACCTTTGAGTTGTTTGGCATATTTAAGAAGAAACTGGTATGGATGTTCCACTTGCAAATCAAACTTTATTGTTTGTAGTAAGATTCTTTCGAGGACCATCACTTCTTCCTAGAAAATGTAACAAGGCAACCACAATATTATTCCTTCTTTTACTCACTAATATTTCATGCTGGTATAAAGCATGACTACGGAGCATCTCCAGGCAAACGTGTTTGTCTGCTTTTGCTTGATTAGGGTTTGTCTCCAAGGAGAACACAAAACTCTCCAACTTAAAACATTATTTTAAACCCAGATACTTTTTCTTCAGATTTATTTGGGGCAGGAGATGGGATGTGACGTTTAAGGTTCCTTTTCCTCCATGGAGGAGATAACTGAACCAGATACAGCATGGAAGTGCAAAATATACAAAATCACAACAAAAAGAGAAGCTCTCACCACATTTCTCTCCCAAGTTTCAGATCCTTCTGCTATTTATAATATGCAAATTTTGAGAGAAGCATAGTTTTGCTAAGTCAAACACTCTAAACAGGAAACTTCTCAATACTTTGAGATGTAGTTCTCTTACTTGACTTAAGATTTGCTATTAATTGCTTCCTAAAATGACATTAAAACTGTCAAATATGATTTATGCTTTGATGATATTTCTAGCTCTGACTGGAATTACTCAAATTTACTTTAATTTGCAAAATAACATCAGAATTTACAAGAAATAAAACGTAAATTTTTTATACAAACAATTATCCCAGTAGGCTCCCAAAGCTACTTATATTAGCAAGAATTATTTTCATAGTTACCTATCACATTAACCAGAAGAGCTATAAATGCTTGCTGAACACATAATTTAATTTAGAACAACTGAAAATCAGCCAGTGCTCTAATAAATGTATGTCACACTGCTGGAGCACAACAGGATGAAATCAATTTCAACGTGAGTATTTTTACCTTTGGATCATCTCCAAACTGTCCAAACTGTACATCATTTAGCAAGCTACGAGCTGTTTTAATTATATCTTTACATTTCTTAGGTGTTTCTTCAACTTTCCCTGCCAGGAAGAGACAGCAGGCTCCTGTCACCTAAAAAAGAAAGTGCTTTCAAAAAGTTGTCTGCAAGTAGATATGCAATAAAGTAGAGCATGGTATAAAAGTAGTCAGTTTCCCTGTTGAAGTTTCCCAGGAAAGACTTAATAGCATATTAATTTCTTATTTTATTATAGTGTTAAACTTTTACTTTCTCAAAGGAAAAATACAGAATTTGGAGGACTGTCCACTTTATATAACTTTATTTCAAGGTCAGAAACTCAAAGCAGAATTTGTACTGGTTCAGCATTGTCTGTCAAACAGTTTTAAGATGGTATTATGCTTTTTTTTTTTGCCAATACAGGAGAACCAGCACTATAGCTGTTACTCTTTCTAAAGAACAGTATCAGCAAGACATACCTGCAACGTAAATATAAATATGTTTCTAAGCATAAATAGGAATGTGTAAACAAGTAAGAATAGTATATTTTAAGATGTAATGATTAAAAGATAAAATGCTTATTTTTCGTCATTCAGAGCAGTGGACAGCAGTACTACCCAAGTGACTTATCATCATTTCAAACAGTCTACACCTAGTGCAATCACCGTATTAGGTCATCAATACTGTAAATACTTACATATCTTGGGAATTGTTTGAAAGAATGAAACATATAAAACCGATGGAAATAAATTATTCCAGTTGCTAGAGTATCATAATGTCTGTGGTGCAGAATAAGGACTTTCAACCAGGGCATAAAACAAATTAAAAACCAAACACGCACAAAGGAAAAGATACATTCTGCTGTATCAAGTACCTCAAGCAATTGTCTGTTCAGTGACCAGTCAGAAAACAGTGCAAGTAAAACAGGAGCTTTAGGGAAAAAAAAAGAGCTACAAACCCCCTAAGGCTGTGTAAATGCTATGATTCAGCCCAAATGCAGTTGGTAACTAAAGGATTTATTGGAAGCCTACAAAACCCCGATTATGTTTCCAGGAGGATCCACTCAAGGTCATCCTCGTGTTAAGCCATACCTGCTTCAGAGAAGGTCAAAACCAGCAGCAGGTACATGAAGGAACAGAATAATTACCACTTCACATTAAAGTGTTGGTGTGCAGGAAGGTTAATAATTATTCACACCTACAAATGCAAATAATACCTGAACATGCTCCCTACTCCTTTCTTTAAGAAGAGTAAAATTTCATCTTTACTAGAGTTTTATTAAACTAAGAACATTAAAAGCAGCACAGAAATACAGGAAGCAAAAAGTTTAAGTGGCAGTCTATGAGAGAAGGACAGCAGAGAGAACTTACTAATATTTACAAAGTCGTAAATCCCAACGTAACAAATTAAAAAAAACCCAAAACCAAAAAGTGGGGAGGCAGAGGTCAGAAGCTTCAGATGCAAAATATGTAGAAAAATGAATGCAAAATTCAAAATTTGAGAAGTTATGTAGATTCATGTAGTAAGAGACCAAGTCTGATAACTGCCAAAAGTTATTCTTAATTGGCAAGTCTGTATCACCTCACTTCTCTAGAGTCAAAGGGGTTCAGTTGAAACCTTGCTTACCCAATGAATGGACAAAAAATGATGTAGGAACATATTACATCAAAAGGCAAGTAAGCTCAAAAAAGATTTTTGATTAGTGATTAAAAAAAACATTTGAACAGCTAACTAAACACAGAATGACATTTCTTGTACATTTTATTGTGAAAACCCCCATTCACAAAGACATTTATGCCAACATGAGTTGAAAGGATACAGCCCTAAACGTGTTCCCACATCAAATATGAATCTGGCCCCCTCCCTGCGGTATCGTGCCTCAGTAGCTGGGTCAAGCCCTTCTAGCTGCGATGGTGTATGCGCCAAGTCTTTCTTATCCCAGTACCAACATGGCTTTGTATGGTCCAGGTTTGCCAAGTTTACAGAAGGGCTGGAGTTTTCTTTATTCTCCTTCATTTATTAAAACAGAATTGTTCTTGCTTTTTAAGTTTTCAAAAAGGAAGTCTTCAGATAGTCGCTTCAGAACCTTTAAAAAAATAAAAAACAAGGGATTTCTTTATAAATGGAGGGGACTTCCCCACCCTACCCCCGCGCTCAAAAATGAGTAAAGAGGAATGGTATTTAACCTTGCTCATTGCAAGGGACTTTTTCCATGCTCAAAGACAAGTAATATTTAACCTTGCCCTTAACCTCTGTCTATTTCTTTGAATTGAGTTTGCAGTATATGGGGAAGTTATCTTTGCTATTAGCTGTTCAATAAAGAAACTTCAAGAATGCATTATCAACAATATCTGCTACCTCTTAGTAGAGCACTTTCACCTACTTCGTGACCAAAATAGTCCATAATTCAGTGATGGTAGCAGCAAGGTTTAAAAAATTGGGGGGAGGGGGGGGCGGACGGGGGGACACAGGCGGGACAGACTAGACATGATGGAAATCAACTCACTATTCATAGCTACAAAACACGCTCATTAGGTCAGTCTCAATAGCAATTTAAATACCCAGTTGGTCTCCCAAATATCCCTGAATGGTAAGATAGCAGCAACCACTTGGTAAAAAAGCTTCGTAAAGTGATCTGTACTTGTCTTCCTTGCAGAAAAAAGGTAACAGAAGTAATATTCTTTCACATACCAAGACTAAGACATGTGATGTGAGTCTGTAGGATAAGGTACCATCTAAAATTGTCCCCAAAACAAGTCAGTTGATTACATTCAAATAGTGTGCTACTTTCCTGCGTTGACCAGCACTTCATATATGTATATTTACATCACAAAGCTCTGCAGGCAACTTTCTGGTATTTGAGTTCTGACTGATGTTCAGTCATGCCTCAATTTAAAGACAGAATGAAGACTGTCTTGCTGCCTTTATTTCTTTCAGCCACAAAATTACTCTTACTGTAATTCAATAAACTACATATACTATGCACAAACTACTGCAGTCACCTGCAAAGGTTTGCATAACAAATAGTGATTAACATATGATGCAATATATTTGCTCAAAGCAAAACCGTCAGAAGATGACCCAAACTTAAAACTCTTTAAATTAAGCTGTTCATTTTCCAGAGGTTTCCCGTCCAAAAATGCAAGAAAGATCACATGAACTGCCAGAAAAGCCATGCCTGCAATCACCGCCTCGCTCCACTTCAAAAGGTTTTTCTTTTGCAGAATGAAGGAAACCAACTTTGTTCCCCACTGGGTTTGGAAAAACCTTCACAACTAATGGCACCAGTGACAACCCAACCCAAGTTCTGCCACAAATAAGTGATCGGCTAGTTAAAACTATTTCCAGCGCCAACGAAACTGCTCTATGCCACGGCCACACACTCCCACCATATTTACCATGAAAACGTTCTTTTTACAACTGTTACGGTTCTTCTTCTTTACAAGTGGCTTTGTTTTTTTTTTTTCTTTCTAACGCCCTGAACAAGTTAAAACCCAGTTAACACTAAAATCGCCCGAAGCGACGAGACCTGCTTCTATACGCAGCGAAAGCACTTCCGAATAAAAAAAAAAAAACAGGAATAAAAACCATCAACCCGAACACATCCTAAACAAGCCCCCTCAAGCATCCCCAATGCAAACCGTAACGACCGAAAAGAATAACGCAAGTTTCTCTATTGCCTTTTATGCATCCCATTAATACAGGGAAGATTTCAGGAGCTCGATCCCGGCATTTTTACATCCTACCTTAGACGAACCATCCGACTAGGAGCCCAGCTCCGTCCCCTACAGTCCCCAACCAGCCGGGGGGGGGTGTGGGGGGGTGTTCAGCTCCTCCCAGACCCGGCCCGCCCGCCCCAGACGAGGCTGCCGGTGCCTGGGGAGGCGCTCGCTCCCCACCTCAGCCTTCCCGCTCCCTTCCCCTCTTCCCCAGGCGCCGGTTCTCGCCAGCGGGCAGCCCGGGAGGGCAAGCTGCCCCGGCGGCCGTCGCCCCGCGGACCCACACCGTCGCGGCGCACTCACAGGCCGGGCACGGGCAGAGGGAACCCCAGCGGAACAGCGGAGCCTCTAACGACGGCGCAACCTGCGCGCCGCCATCTTGGGAGCCAGGCCAGGCCGCTCGCTGCGTCATCACGTCGGCGTCGCAAAGGGCGCCCCTGCCTCCCAGCGACCAATGAGAAGCGGCATCCCCACAGCCCTCTAGCCAATCCCGTCTCATTCAGCAGCAGCGACGCGCGAGGAGCGGGCGGGCGACGTCCTCCCGTCGTCTTGGGGCGGACCAATCATAAAGCCAGGAGGAGATGATCGCAAGCTGCGGCAGCCAGTATGAGGCCGAAGGCATGGTTAAACCTCAGCCAATGGGAGAGCGGCCATGCCCTTCTTTTTTTAAGGGTTGGTCGCTGGGGATTGGCTGTCAGGGGGTGCGGAGGGGGCGGTGCCTTGCAG
>VYZM01022260.1:129898-147965 GCA_013398915.1 Dromas ardeola | reverse complement strand
TTGGTAAATGCGTGACAAATTTTGAATACTCACTCCTACTCCTTCAGCTTTCCAGAGAGACTCCCCGAACTCCGGCGCTCGGGGTCTGGCTCAAGGAGCCGTTTCTGCTGGTATCTGGCCCCTCAGGGTCCTCCTCTGGCAGGAAGAAGAGGCCTCTGGTTTCTTTCCTTTTCTCCCCCAGTTCCGAAAGCTGTTTTAATAAAGGGAGGGAAAAAAGGTGGGTTTTAAAATGAGAGTGAATCATTTAAACCGTCTGTCTACAGGGGTGTTACTCCTCAAACAGCCTAGGTGTTTCAGCCTCCCCCTGTTACTACAACAGCTGCTGAGGCCAAACTTCTTGTGGTCCCTTCCTCATCGTTCTTACCCAGCAACACTTGCTCAGTGTTGCTTAAGCTGAGGTTATGCTTTGCATTTGGCTTAATTCTTAGCAACTTCCTGAATTTTGAATTTAAGTGGCGTTTGGGTTTTTACCCAAAGGCAGCATTTAGCTGTCAGGACAAACTCAGTTCTTCCTTTTGGAAGTTGTCGCTCGCAGCTTAGTTCAAGGTTGGTCTTTTCCCGAGCTTGATAGAGACTTGGATGGACTTGCCCCTGGAACCTAAGCTAGCTCTTGAGATAAAGTTGAAAGCAAATTGTCTTTTTCCCTTCTAAGAACAAGTAGCGTAAGCACTTGTCTTTTCAGGTGACAGCTGTGTTCTGTGAATATTGCTACTAATGTTAGTTTAATTTCTTACAAGTGTTTTCTGCTTTCAGTTGTTGTAAGCTTGTGTAACTCTAAAGTGAAACCTAGTATTTTGTAGGTGAGTAAAGAGCTGTAGCATTCTGCGTGTCCAGTATCTGGTTTCTGGTATAAAATAGTAAGCTAGTGTACAAGTTGTTGGAGCAAATGGCGTGATGGGCACAAAGGCGGGGGTGTTTCCAGATATTTTTGCTCAGTTAAGTAATTTAATATGGTAGAAGTTCAAGCATGCCAGCTTGTGCTTTAATAGAGCTTTCGGTTATGTTTAGCAAGCTGGATTGAAATATATGTTGAAGTACAGTTGAAAATACTTCCATGGCATGGTGTGCCTAGAAATAGATTTAAGAGTCTTGGGGGAAGAAATGCCACAAACCCTGAAATCATTTCTAATCTGTGTGTTACCGTTGCCAGTTAGAGATGGCCTGATCTGTACACTGAAGTCAGATCTCAGTCTTGAAATAAACAATATTGTACATAATTTAAAAATAAATCACATAATGTCTCTCTGCATAGAACAGTATACATCTTAATAATATTTTATTGTAATAAATATAACAAGTATATCTACTGTATCTGAAGTATTACATACTTTATCATAGTGATGCTGATTATACAGTTAAACTAACATACTGGGTACTTTTCAGCAAGTAGGTGCTTTAGTGGTTGCTCTTTGAAAGAAAGCGGCAGTTTGGGGATGTTGGAGATCTTGGGGGATCTGTATCTTTACTACTAGAATGTCGTTGTGTTAAAGGGCATATCACAATGCCCATGATTTAAGCATCAAGGAGTTTTGGAGGCCTGCACTGTTGCGGTAGCTGTGTGCTGGTGACTGAAATCAGTGTGACTTGCTTCGTTCTCAGTTAGGAGTTGTATTTTATGAAGCGAGGTTAGTATTTTCTAAAGGAAGAACATATTTAGAAACATGCAAGTAAAAACAGTAAATTAGGGTTGGTTTTTTTTCATTCTGCTCAAAAGGAATTTGGAGGGAGAAAAGTCTGGGAGTCCTCAGGAGGAGCTAAAAACTCAAGCAAAGAAATGACAAAAGTAGGTTGGCAAAGTGGTAGAGTTTAACAGTCCATTTATTGTTTCTTTTCTTCAAAGAGTAAATATTTTTTCTGGCCAAATAGTTGTCTGAGGAGCTGGTTCAGAAGAGGAAAGAGGGTTATTAATCATTAAGAAAAAATTGTTTTCCTGTGTGGCAGCTAGTAAGCTATCTTCCCTAGAAGATCAGTGAGGTATTTATAGTAAGAAGCACTCCTTCTGCCTAAGAAAGCTTTAATGGAAGGCAGGGGGATGTGGGGACAATCCTGTAGTTATTAGTATAATATTTCAGAATTAGCAGCTGATAAAAGTGATAGTAATTACGAAATAAGTACTTTTCTTTGGGTTGTCTTGGATGTAGCCATTTTTCTTTGCCCTTTAGCATTTTGTTACCTTCAAATTAATAATTTCTTACTAGAAGTTTATATTTAATTTATGAAGCAGTCTTGTATTTAGTATATAACTAGGTTCAGCTGCAATAGGGGGGAGCGGGGCGGGGGCGGAACAGGGAGAATAAATGTCAAACTGACATATGTAATTCTGGGCTCTTTCAGTAGATCTAGGAGTATCTTGAGCCTTCCAAGTCAGAATATTGTCAAGACGTGTTTTCTTTGATTCTAAGATGAAATGTCTTTGGAAGTTGCTTCCCAACAGTTAGCTCAATTTGTTGGAGTTGGTGTTTTTTGTAAGTGCATTGAATAAACATTTAGCTGATTTTAGTAACTTCTTTTGATGTTCTTCTGCAGAATGGCTTCTTCCTAGTATCAAAGTAATATTTATGTACCATCATTCTTTCCTTAACCTAAAACCAAAATGGGATTAATGAAGTTTGTTCTCTGCAGGATAGATACATGCAGTGTATACAGCAGTGATTCAATCTTCCCTCTTGTCCAGATGCTTCAGACTTGTGCTAATGTTGGCAAACCTGTGATGGTACAGCTTTTTATAGCAAACGGGATTATTAATTTAATTCTGACGATCCTTTGCCAGCTGACTTATTAGAGACACTTCAGCTTCCGAGGCCTGGTTTTAGATGTTTAATAGTTTTAACCAAGACTACCAAGGGTAAAATATGAGAAGGGACCTCTCAAATCTAAATAAAGTACACTAGGTGTTCTGCATTGTACCATAAAAATGCCCCATTAGTGTTGCCGGGCTTTAGTCTTGTGTATTTGGAGCTTGACTTTGAAGAGGCTTGTGTTGTAGTAAGTAAAAGGCAAGTTCAGTGCCCAAGAGTGTTTTAAGATTGCTTTGCATTCTTGCTCTTGCCCTTCCTCTGCTGTAACCTTCTTTGCTCCCTTTTTTTGTTTTTAGCTACTCTGCCCTACATTGGCACTTGCCTGCATCTCTTCCACCAAATGATTATTCCAGTTGCTCTGTCTCTCCCTGTCTGTCCTTTACCACTTCCCATACTGTTCAGCAAGTCTGCTAATGCTTTTTATTTCTTTGAAGTAAGAAAGAATTAGCACCAAAGTCTTGCATTTCAGTTCTGGGATCTGTTAGCAGGTTAGAGCAGCAGACCTGTCAGCTGCAGGGAGGATTCCCCATGTCTTTGTAGCCTGGGCTGAAGCTCGTTGAGATGTGAATGACTGTGCTTGAGATCAGTTTTGTCTCCTGTGAGTAGCTGCAGACAGGTGTTTACATGCGCTGAAGTTGGCCACATCTAAGTAATACGTAAGGCAGACGTAAAGCAAAAGGCACGTTTCTGAAACTGTAGCTGCTAATATTCTATTAAGAATCAAAACAGAAAATAACTATAGAGCCCAAAGTTATAGGCTATTGAATATTAACGTATGACAGATTAGTATCTACTTCCTGTTTTGTTTTATTCTTGGATGTCTTCTCAATATCTGAAGGAATTGGCTGACCTGTCCTGGAAATGCCTGAACAGCAGTGCTTGAACCACCATGGGTTTCAGCCAGTGTTTTAATGTAGGCCAAAATTATCCTTGTAGCTGAAGATGGACTGTAAACTGTATCAGTTCTAGTAAGTTGCCTTTCAGTTGTTTCTGTTAAAAGCGTGAGCAACCTGCGCTTGAAAGGAGGGGAGTCCATCTCTGGGGCTGTTGTGTTAGCAGTCTGATTATAGCCTTTTGCCTTTGGATCAATTTTTAGGTTTTGCTTTTTATATATATATTTGTATATAATTTAGGATATGATATATAGTGATGGAATTATGCAACTCTCAATAAAACTAAGTCTCTTAACATTGCAGATGCTGCCTGTATTTCTTAGCAAGTAGTTAATAGAAATAGCTGAATCTTCCTTTGTCTTCAATGCTTTATAGCACTAGCACCCAGAGTTTTCACACGCTATTGTTTTAGTGGAGTGGGAAGAGATTGTGACGTTCCACTTCCATGGAACCTGTGTTGATGGTCCAGTACCTCTCATATGCTGGGTTTTGCTCAGTGTGCTTATACTAATGATAATTTAAGGACGGTGGCAAGAAGCACAAGGTGCAGGCTGTTTCCTGCTCCTGTCAGGCCTTCTGGGAGGCTGGATTAATTGTCTTTGTGGCCACTCTTGGAGCCGTTTGGTTGTCTTTACTTGATAACAAAGTGTAACCACATAATAACTTCAAGTATTGAGAGAAGGAGCTTTTGGATTGAAATGGATTGAAGCTTTTGGATTGAAGACCTTTTGTATTGAAATATTTCTGACAAGAACTTATGAAAGATCTAGCTTTGCAGATTTGCTTCTAGGTATTTCAGCGAACAGTGTCTTAGCGTCTGCAATTACTTAATTTGTGCATCTGTCCTATTGTCCAGATCATCAGTGAAGATGGTAAACAGTGTTGGTCCCAGTTTTATTCCCTGGGGTACCCAATTGTGACTGGCCTCCAGCTGGACTTTGTGCTGTTTATCACAACCTTTTGAACTCAGCAGTGCAACCAGTTTTCAATCCACCTAACTGTTCACTTCTTTAGTTGGTACTTCACCAGCTTTCCTATGAGGATGTGATAGCAGACAGTGTCAAAAGCCTTACTAAGGTAGAGATGAACAGCATCCACTGCTCTCGCATCAAGCTTACAAGGTTGGTCAGGAGTGACTTCCCCTTCATAAATCCATGCTGACTATTCCCACTCACCTTGCCCTTCATAATTTTGGGAATGGTTTCCAAGTTTACTTGCTTCAACAGCTTCCCTCCTCTCAGTACTAGTGAGGCCATACCTGGAGTACTGTGTCTAGTACCTAGCTCCCTAGTGCAAGAGAGAGATGAAGCTACTGGAGAGAGTCCAGTGGAGGGCCACTAAGATGATTAAGGGACTTTTCTTGTATGAAGAAAGGCTGAGAGAGCTGTGACTGTTCAGCCTAGAGAAAAGAAGGCTCAGCGGGATCTCCTCAGTGCGTATAAATACCTGAAGGGAGAGTGCAAAGGCGGCAGAGCCAGGCTTCTCTCAGTGGTGCCCAGTGACAGGACAAGAAGCAACGGGCACAAACTGAAACAGAGGAAGTTCCCTCTGAACATCAGGAAACACTTATTTACTGTGAAGGTGAGTGAGCGCTGGCTAGTGACCGAGTCTTCATTCTTTGAGATATTCAAAAGCTGTCTGGACATGGTCCTGGACAGCTGGCTCTAGGTGGCCCTGCTTGAACAGGGGTGTTGGACAAGTCGATCTCCAGTGGTCTCTTCCAATGTGAGATTATTTTTTTTAAATTAGTTTAAATGTTTCTTTTCCTGATCCTCTTGCACTGAGGGTAAGTCTTCCTTACATCAGGTCTCAGGGCCTGGGATTCCTGAAGGCAGTTCTTACCAGTGAAGAAGGCATAGAGTACTGAAGTCTTTTTTGCTGTGTCCTTTGTCACCAGGTCGCCTGCCGCATTCAGCAGCAGGCTCACACCTTGCCTAGTCTTGCCTTCCTTTAGCTGCTGATGCACCTGTAGAAGCCATTCTTACTGTCATCTTGTCCCTTGGCAGATTCAACTCCAAGTGGGCTTTGTCTTTCCTGACCCCATCCCTGCATCCTCAGTCTCTCACTGCTTCCTGAGTTACCTGGCCTTGCTTCCACCTCTTGTTTCTTTGTTTGAGTTTTTTCAGGAGCATCTTGTTCATTCATGCAGGCCTCCTGCCGCCTTGCTTAATGTCCTGCACATAGGGATGGGCCATTCCTCATGTCCTGGTTTGAGGTAAAACAGAACCAATTTTCTGTTCAGTAATTTTACTTTTCAGCTAAGCTTCTTTTAACTGAACTCTCTGAAATTAATGGCATATTTTTCAGATAGTGTTGGCTTCTAGCAGAGATAAGGCCTGATGTTTATAATTAATACCAAGGAATGGTACGCATAGAGGCTCTTGCTTATGCTTATTGCTATAACCAAGGTCAGCTAACTGTTATTTGCCCCATTGGAGGGTTGAAAAGCTTAGAGGGGTCACACCGGCAGGGAGGGGCAGACAGGACAGGTGACCCAGAACTGACTAATGGGGTATTCCATCCCACCTGCATCATGCTCAGTATAAAAGCTGAGGGATCAGCCCTCTTTCTTTAACAGCTGACTCCTTCAACAGAGGATTCTGTCTGTCTTTGATCCCCATCTGTGTGTTCCAGAATCCAGTTCCTGTCCATCACTGAGTCCAGTCTAGGAATTTTCCAGTTTCTGCCGGTGATGTGATTGTCATCCTGGGAGCTCAATATGGTTTTGTATATATTGTATATATTTATTTTCTTTTTTTTGGCATTATTATCTTTTCTTTTTATTATTCTACTATTAATATAATAATAAGTGGTTTAGTTTCTTTTAAACTCGTAGGTCTCTTTCTCACTCATCCTTCTCTCTCTGAAGGGAGAGGTGGGGGAGAGCATCTGTCATTTGTTTCAGTGTCCAGTCCAGCCCAAACCATAACATGTGAAGTTGGAGGAAGTGGTCATTGAAAGTCCCACCTCTTTACAGTTCGTAAAAGCGATGGAGTAGTAGCAGAATAGCTTTCTTTCCATCCTTCAGTTTTCAATTGCATGCTCTTAGAAGAGGTGAAAGTAGTAGGCCACTAGAACATATTTTGTAAAACCGAGAACAGATGCCCAAGTTAGCAAATACCAAGTTATCCTCTTGCATCAAATCTCTGGTTCCGGGAAGCTATATAAGATTTGTGAGAGCATTTTTTTTTTTAATAAATACAACAGACTATGATTTATTGCTTAGAAAACTTTCACCTAATGGTAAAAGTGTTCTGTTTAAGCATGTGGATGATTTTGTTGCATTTTAACACTTGTATAGGCAGCATTTCAGTGTATGTCAAAGTGGTTCTGTTTTACTGCTTTGATAGACACTACAACTTACTTGGTTTTTAAAATTACTTTTTCCAAACTTTCACTGGGATGTAATAAATTGTTGCCAATATGCTCCTCCATTGACTATTGATGGAACGGAATAGAGGTTGATATTAATATTCACAAAGTTGGGCTGCTTAATTCTTCAAAAACCAGTGATGAAGTGTTCAGATCTTCAGGTCTTTGATGATGCCCTGCACCTATTTATACAGGTTTATTAAGTTCTACCAAGTGAACCCTTGGTACAAAGGCATTTTTTTAATGCATCTGCATAGGTTTTTTTTTTTGTTGTTGTTGTTGTTGAACATGTTACTAGGACATAGCTACTGGTGTGTATCTAAAAGCCTGTGACCTGTTTGTCCAGGTTTTAGGGTTTTTTACATAAACAAAACTGACTTTTCAAGATAGGCCCGCAACCTTCTGAGTCAATGCTCCATTGCCTTGTACAGGCTGTGGCATTTCGTTGGTCTGTGAGAGTCCAGGTGGCATGGCTAGAGTTGCTAGGATTCAGGAACATGATGAGACCAATACATTTCAACAGTCTTTTTGTGGTACTCCTTTGCTAACCTCTGTAAGCCCAGCAGCACTTTTATAAGTACTACTGCTCAGTGTGGAGGGTAATACTGCCTGGGTTTGGATATTCCTGGTATGTCTTAATGTTTGGAGGCAGTCGTATATGTATCTGTGATCTCACAACTGGATAGTCTTTTCTTTGGAAGCTACCTTCTCCAAATAAAGTGGGTCTCAGCAGGAAGCTGGGCTGTGGATGGATGAATTTCTTTACTTGAGGAACTTTATGTGCTGGAACAGTATTTTTAGACTTGCAGAAAGTAGCAAGGGTTGCCTGGTGAAGAAGGGAGAATGTCTGCTTTGGATGACCAGCAGCAAGCTTTAATCTTCCACTTTGCTACGCAGAGTCGCATTGATAGCATATTAATATATTAACTCTCCTTAAAATAGAGAAGCATCCATTCCCTCTGGAGTATGCTGCACCTGATTCTGTCAGTCAGAAGCAAGTAAAATAGGTGTTGTCAGACCAATTTGAGAGGCTTTGTGTGCAGATACAGTGAAGAAGCTAATATAACTGTAAAGCTTAGAGCTGCAGAAAATGACTGTTGGATTTTCATGTGGTTGTCAGATTCAGATTGGTATCTGTTCTTTGCCCCTTTTTCTAAAAGTCAGCATTCAAGCAGTTATTTCTCACTTTGATCCCAGCTGATGCTTGGGAATAATAGTGAGCTCTATAAGGGTTCATGAGATTACAGTTTTTTGCATTTCTCAATGCTGTATTAAAAAAAATAGAATTCCTGCGTCCAAGACAATGACAGATAGTGTTGTGATTTCCTTCTGTCACAGTAGGATGCCTGGCTTGTACAGCCTATTTCTCTGGCTTATTAAATCTTTTAATTGATGCCTGAATATAAAAAACTGTCCCATTGCAGTTTGAGTTTGGGCATTTGGAAGGCAAAAATGAAACAACAACCTAATGTGAGAACTGCTCGCTTTATTTGGTGGTGTCTTGTAGTTGGTCCCTGCAATTGATTTGGAGGCATAGCACAGAGTTTCATATAATGATCTGAACAGCCAAAAACTTTGCGGTCTCTAGGAAATGGAGGTCACCATCTTAAAGGTACAGTGTATGCCTACTTTGAAGGTGGGAAATTAATGTAGTGACGCAGTTTTAATTTGTTTTACTGGGGTTTTACTGTTGTACTTGAAGAAAGCAAAATTCTGTGCAACTTTGAGGGAACGCTTTACCTTTTACAAGGATACAACTTCATCTTTTCTAGAAAACTCTCAGAAATGCCACATCAGGTTAATAACAAAAAGATGGTTTGAGTGCATTTTGCAGACTTCTACCCTGACAGCATGCGACAAGTTGGCCTAAGGCATAGGACATGAGCAGGCTAGTTTTGGAAAGTACTGCTGCTCCCAGAATGCATCTTTCTTTGGTGGAGAGACATGTACCAGTATTTCCTGCAGCAAGATGTCAGGACTGGCTTCTCCATGATAATAGTCACGGTGTTTGTGTTCAGTTCTGCCCTTTGTGTTCTGTAAGGAACAATTGGTCAGAGTGAAAGTCATCTCTTTCTATCTAGAAATTTGTCAGACTAGTAGATAGTGGTTCTATTTGTGGAAGCAGAAAACTCAGCTACAGGAACTGGGAAGCAGAATATTAACAGTGCCAGCTACTCTTATCTCGAGTCATGCTGCTGTTTTTTCCCTTGTTCTTGAGATTACATTACCTAGGAAAAAATTTTCATTCTGGGCTGATGGATATAAATTTCATCTTACAGGTGTTTCAGATGTGGCTTGCTGGTTAATGCGATGTTTAGTTCATGATCCTTTACTGCAGAAGAAGAAATGACAGTGTTGCTGGCGAAGGAGACAGGGCTGTAGCTGTGGCAGCGGGCTCTTAAAGCTGCTTTCTGAGCTGTGCCTCTTTGCTGTGGCACAGGAAGCCATGCAGGTCTAAAATCAGATTGAAAGGTGCTGGGTCTCCAGAGGCCTGGGACTGCCGGAAGTCCAAACCGCTGGAATCTGAGGCAAGCGGATTCTCTATGGTGGCTGTGCAGGAATGAGATAGCCCCAGGAAAATAGGGATGCAGGTAGTTAGAAATAAGAACATTGAAGTCTCAGTTTGGAGGGGTCGGAGCCAAGAGATACCTGGGGTTTGTAAGGGAACTATAGAAATGGTCGCAGCTCCTTATCTGAACACTTTATCACTCGTAGAGTCTGGTCAGCCCTACTCTTGGTTTTGATGCATGGCCTGCCTGCGGGTTAGACAGATACGTCAATGACATGGCTGATTTTCAGCAGGCATGTTAACAGTGCATTAGTAGACTTGAGGCAGTTCTTTTGTGGAAAGATTCTGTTCAATCTTTCTCCCTTAAAACAGAGAAGAAGGCTTTGTTCAGAAAGTGGCGTGGTCATCCTGTTCGTGTTCTGGGACTAGAGAGTGCAATGCATTTATTCTGTAGCGGGTGTGCTAAAAAAAATGTTCAAAATATTTCTGCTTTGGTCTTTTTTGTCAGCTGCAAACATACAAAATAAATATGCTACCAAGCAGTTCTACCATAGTTATTCTGAATTGTGAGGATTAAAATTTCTGAGAAGCTGCTGGCAGTTTATAGTGCCTTGTGGTCTGTGTACATTTTGGTTATTATTTTATCAAACATTTGAAAGCTCTTGGTGAAGCCAAGTAATACTTACTATTGCTGCATCTTTCTTGGGCCTGACAGCCCAGTAAATGCCCGTATTAAAAGCCTTCTTATTTCAAACCACTGCAGTGTCAGTAGTTTGCGTAAGCATGGAAGAGACTCTAAGGGCTCAAGTTGCCAGCTATGAATGTCAGAAGATAAAAAGGGGCTTGGAGGAACCTGCTCCTTCACTTCCAAGGTCTATAATAAAAATGTCAGAAACTGCAGGTATTTTACCTGAAAATTCTGGTCACACTTTCTAAAATAGTCACCACTTTAACCACAAGATGGGGAGTGGACTTAAGGCAAGTGGGTTTGGAAAGTTTTCCAACTGTTAAGCCCTCAATTACATCACTTATCAGGCATTCATAGAAGAAGCTTCTTAATTTTTTTTTTTTTTTTTTTTTTTTTACAATACACATAGCACTTTAATGTTGTCAGAATTTCCTTTCTGAACTGTCAAAATAGTATTCTTTTGAGATTTAGAATTGCTAAGCGCATGGTCTGCTCTGGGTGTTTTCAAGGATACTAAAATTACAGTAGCTTGAAGTGTAATCATAACTGGGCTTAAGGCCTGTCATCTCTTCAGTGAGGGTTCCCCAGCAAAAAAGCCCCTAATCATCAGCACCTGCTATTGGGCAGGTCTATAATAATTTTTTTGGGAAAGTTTTTTCTTTGAGCTATTAAGAAAAACTCTGGAGGTGCTCTGTTTATTGCTTGCATTGCAGTAAATCTGTGCACTGCTGCAACTTAGATGCTGGCAACCTTACCATATAACGAAGAGCTCAGTTTTCCTCAAACTTTACATGGGTACATATGGAATGAACGATAGTAATGCTGATTCATTATTTCCAAGAATGACCAGTGATATTTTGTTTATATACAACCAGCTGATGTCACTCCACACCCAGAGCAGGAAAACAGGCAGGTGTACTATCTGGGCGTGAAAAAGCGCAGCATGCTTTCATGGAGCTGGGGTGCCATTCCAAACTTTTTTCCCCTCCCTATACTAGCACGAACTCAGTCTTCTTTCAAAATGAGCTGTCTGCCATCTTTCAGAATTGTACAAGACTCATGATATCATTTAACAGCAAGCACATTACCTAGCGTTGATATTCCCACATGTCCGAGAAAGGTAAAGAAAAGGCATGCAAATACACACTGCAATTCTCCATACTGTTATCTTTGCCTTGTTCACACTAGTCTTTATTGCACTTCCTGGCTGCAGCCTGGAAGTCCTTGGCATTGATTATGCATTGAATAATACACTTCTGTACTGTTCAGGTGTGTTTTGTTCTTCGTGGGCTGATAGTGATCCCAAGCACTGCTGGTTGAGGTGAAGTACCAGCAGTACTATCTCTGAGCACACTTTCAGGGGTTTAATCTGCTGCGGACAGAAGCTTGATGGAACAGCTGTGCTTCACTCATAGCTAGAGAAAAATACAGCAGTTATTTTAAAACTGCTTAGATACTCTTCTGTAAGGACAGGGTATTCCAGGAAACAACACAAAACTGTATCTGAATTCAGATATTTATAACTTCAAGCACAATTTAATTGTGCATACTGGGTAGTGTCAATTCAGTGTCCAAATATAGGTCCTTAAGCTTTTTTTTTTTTGGTTCCAGCAGTGAAACATTCAGCCAATTTAAGTTGTTACAAGACATGAATGTATAATGAAACTCATTTTGAGGGCAAGAATCACATATGCTGCCACATAGCATAGGCAGGTCTTAAAGCTTGTAGAAACGTGTTCTGTGCTGTGGGTATCTTCTTTCCTTCCTCCTTTTCGTTACGTTTGCAGGATGGTTTTTGTCACTTAATGCAAGTATTGCAAGGACTGTGTGGGTAAGAAGTCCTTTTGAATAAGAGGGATGGTGGCATATCTGATGTATGGTTACATCTGTATCACATAGCTGCTTGGAGGAGAAACTTCAGTGTGTGGATTAGTGACATTAGAAGGGCACAGAAATTGTGATGGGTGCTTTTATAGGATCTGCTGCCTATGCTGTGTTTGGAGATGTGGTTTGTCAGTGTGATGGCCCTACATAATTCACTGATTGGAAAGGAGCAGCCTAGCAGGCAACAGTAAATCGTATTGGAGTTGCAATACGTGTAGAAAGCAGAGGGTAGGAAAAGGTGTTAAGACAAAAAGTAAACAGAACTGATAGGAGAATTTTTCAGTGCACAGAAATAATCATGGGCCCACTTGTTACTAGGTTGCTTGAGGGCATTCCACTTAGGTGGAATTATTGTTGCAATTAAACAGTAGTCCTTGGCATTAAGTATCTTCAGCTTTAAATGTCTGTCTTGGAGACAGTCCTGTTAATTGGAATATATGTTTTTGCCTAGTTTTGTATTATTTATGCCATTGATTATAATGCAATTAGAAAAGGACTTAAAAAAAAAAATCTATGCAGTGATACCCAAGGAAATGTTTTTTCTCTTCAGGCAGGCTCAGTTTCTTCTGCTATAGCTGTGAAGCCGATGCAGTAACATATAGTGATATATGCATCCAGTCATTTCTGTGTATCATAGAGAATTTATGTATGAAATATGTATCTGATGTTACACATTTATTTTTTTTTTCAGTAACAAATAGAAGAATGGGTTAACTTCTTGTTAGAAGTTTTTCCACCCCTTTAAAGGGTGCTGCCTCTTTGGTGGTGGTTAAAATTATGATTCTTTGTGACTAAAAAGCAGTTGCAGGGAAAGCTGACCTATGTGAAATGTACATTTTGAGTTAAAAAAACAATTCCCATTGAAACGATGTCATATATACCGTCATCCTAAAGTTTTCAATTGCATCCAAGGCTCTGTCAAAATTTCAAAGGACATCAGCTGTCTTGAATGGGGACTGAACTTCTGCTCTTAGTTGTTCACTTTGAGGCAGTGTAATGAGTGCTGTACTGTTTCATTACACCTCTATTAACATAATATTGCTGAATTTTAACACTTGCTCATGCCTTCATAGTCATCAGCAATGACTGATTTCTCTTACTGTTGTCACTTAGTCTGTCTCTAAGCAAAAGACTAGAAATGGTGATAAAAGGTCCTAGTTCTTGGTCATATAAGTCATCGTTGATATTAAGGTTTACATACAGTAGTTTTACTGGCTATGCTGTATTTACCTGTGAAGTAAGTACACTGAGCGTGCTATCATGGTTCAAGAAGTCACCATCTGAAATGATGCACGAAAAGTGATTTTGAGCATTACTGTTACATTGCAATGGGAAGTAGGACAGGTTGTGTTAAGCCATCACAGGAGCTATTTTGGAAATTTATGGAACTTTTGGATCTTTACAAATTGGTTTAAGTACAGGCAAAGGTAGCACAGAGTTACTAGTTCATATTTTAGCATATGAACATTTGAAATTAAAGATTGTACAGTATGTTATTTCCTCATGTATGTGTACAGGATAATAAATAAAACCAAAGTAACTTTCTAACTGTAAGTCTTTCATAGCTATGATATACTGGCTAATAAAGATTTGGGACAGCATTAATATTTCTGTATTTACGGTTTTACAGTTTGGGGAAATCTTACGTTAGCATTGGGAGGGTAGCTGTTGACAAGAACTAATTTCGTTCTTCTTGTGGACCAAACCTTTTTAAAGTTTCTTGTATATGTTGAGGGGGTTGCTTTTGGGATTACACAGTCACAGCAAACAGCTCTTCCAGCATAAAACATGTAAGCAGTGTTCTTGCAAACAATCAAAATGTATTTTACATCTGGGTTTATTGAACCACAAGTCAATCATGCGACTGTCTTGTGCCTTAGTAAACATCCCTGCTATAGAATTAAGTAAAAGCAGGATCTTATTGAAAAACAGGTGCTTTGCATAAACTGAATTTTTCTGTATAAATACAAAAGCAAAAATGTTATCTCACAATGTTTTTTTCTTCTTTTTAGTTGAGGTTAACTGTTTTTAAAGCGGTGATAAATGCATATACTGTAACTGTACTCAAACCCATCCTGTAGGACGAGAAATAAAGCATTTTTTTGGAAGCATTAAGAGTATTGGCATATATTTCTAATGATTTTTTTGACAGTAAGTTCTTTTCACTAGCAAAACTTGAGAAACGTTTTCAGTATCGGTCTTTTTTTTTCCCCTCTAGTAGTTTTTGCTCATTCAGTGTTTAAGAATTTATTTTTAATCAGTTAATTTTGGATGACTGTACTTTTGATATTGTACTGCACCTACTCTAAGGAACAGCGAAGCTTACAACCACTGGCTTGTTAGATTTCTTGAAGAAAACAGATGTTTGGGAGAAGCAAGTAGCCCAGAGAGTGGAGACAGGTAAAAGGTACCTACTTCCAGAATGGGATAAAATCCGTCTGCTAACTGATGTGAAAGGAGAGAAGAGGCATGGGGAGGAATACCTGGATCAAAAAACATGAGGCTTGCAGAGTGCCTATCTCAGGAAGATTTTTCTTCTTAATAAGTCACAGGGACATATGCTTTGCCTGAGAGAGGAAGTGTGCGGAGTCCCATTACAAACGGGTCATGTGCCTAAATCAGGTCTTTGAAAGGAAAATAAGCCCGAAATTCTTTCTGAAGTAGAAGCTGACCTGTGTAATTTCACAACTTCATGAAGAAGGGAAGCTTATTGCATTGCAGCTTGGACCACAAGAAGCTGGGTGAACATACTGGAGAAAAATTCCTCTGTTGTGCTTTTCCTGTAGCTCTCTAAGTACCTGCTCTTGGTTGCTATCGCTACTACTTTTCCTCTGGTAAAAGACAGGGTAGGGGGGAGAAGAGAAATAAAGAAGACTAAGATGAGAGTGAAAACTGTGGACTTTAAAAAGAAACAGACCAGAGCAACTTCTGTTCTCCCTGTTGCTTCAGGACATAGTGGATGCTGCTAAGTGCTGTTCTGTTTCTGGAGACAGGAAGATACTAGGGGATGTGGTAACTGTGTTTTAATCAAAAAGACTGAGGAAGAAGTCCTGTGACTTCACGGGGTCTTGATTCTGGGGAGCAGACACTAGAAAAAAAAAAAAAAGGGAGGAATGGTAAGCAGCATCTCCTAAGATGGAACTGGAAGAAAACTGCAGTGTGTACCCAATATATGTGTGCCAGGATCTCCCTCTGCCTGCAGAACGTGCATTTCTGGGGCTGTGGGCTGCTGCTGGAGAATTCTTGACTTGATGATCAGATGAAAAAAAAAAACCTGAACATGGCAGTCCTTATGTTATATTTTACATAGGAGAGAGTTTATAGTTTCTTAACTAGCAGGAAAGAACTGCATTTGAGGGGTGCAGGTTGTTTTGGGAGAGCAGAAGAACCTAGGGCACTCAGTATTAGTTGGGCTGTGCATTGGACTGATTCTGGGTACAGCATTTTGCTACAAGGAGCAAGTTTATCAAAACTAGCTCTTAAAGAAGGAAATAATGTAGGTTATGGCTAAGGGAGTTCTTGGGAAACATAAATTTACACTGTATGTTAAGTGGAATGCAAGTGGCTTTTCTATCATTAAACTTATTAGTGTGTTCTGTTGATTATTTTTGTCAGCATTGTCATCAGTGTTATGGCAATACTTCAGATCCTGTTTAAAAAAAAAATAAAAAGGCTGCCTTGTTATAAGCACTCTATAGTCACAGGAGGTCCCACTTCCAAAAGAGCTTAGAACTTAAACAGAAGAACAGAAACATGCTGCAGAAGGAAGGTACACAAACACAGCGCACTGCAATGACATTATATTTCATACGGCTTTTAGGGAATAGAGGAAATGAAGAAATGGAAGAAAAAGGAAAGGGCAGTGGTGGGAGAGAAGAAGTAATAGCAAGAAGAGAAGGGGTGGAGTACAGAGTAGGTGAGAGATTGAGAGCTGGGGGAAAGGGATTGACTCAGTAACTAATCAGTCAAGATTAATACTTTAGGAGTGATGAGAGTGTTAATGTGGTTTCCAAGTGACATGATGTAGGTGGTTTTCACAAGCAAACATAAGTGTTCATTGTAAATGTATAAACTGAATTTTTCTTAAAGATCACAGATCTCTTCCTCCACCCACACTGTTCTTACACTTCTTGATTTCATGCTTTCTATTTGCTATAAAATGTATTTATCTTTTTACCCGCAGTCATAAGATTCAAGTTTAGGAGGAAAAAAAGCTTGATCGGTGGAAGCAAAAGATCACATTCCCTGTAAACCTGGTCATATCAAGTGTAAAATTGTGTTCTCCCACATACAGCTTGGAGAACTTCTGTCAATTGCCTATAGGCATTAAGCTTGTCCCTCGGGACCCTGGCTGCTTAACATATGTTCATACAAGATGATGATACACTTCCCTCTCTGAAGTAGAGGGGAATGTGACTTAGTCTAAGGCAATCAAACTAGAAAAAAATTACAAGCCTGGTTTGGGTGCATCCTACTCATCTGTCCTCCCTCTCGAGGCAGCCAAGGAACATATCCCACAACCACCTACTACACTCACCTCTCCGTGCTCTTTGCATGGCTTGAGAATTCCCTTGTCTTCTCCTTGTCTGCCCTTGTCGACCTGTATCTGTCCTCCTAATACTGATTCTAGATCTGTGCCCCTCACCTTCTGTGCTAGTCTGTGCCAAGGAGATGCGTGGGGTGGAAACTATTATGTAATGAGAACATAATGTAATTAGCATCTATAAGGATCTGAATTAAAGAAGATACAGTGTTAAGAAACTGCATTGGAAATATACTGAGTCCTTGAAGCAAAGTTAAACTTGAACAGATAACTCTTGCTGTGGGAATTCCGAACTTGGTTGTTACTGTGAAAGCTCAGCAAATTTGTGAGTAGCTGGTTTGCTACTCTGTAAAGTAAAAAGTTACAGCTGAAGCGAATAAGACTTATAGGAGTGTGTCAGTTCTGTCTGGTGGTTGGTTCTTCCTGCTTCACCCATCAGTTTGTTNCTTCCCCCATCAGTTTGTTGGGTGTTTTTAATCAAACTTGACAGAGTGGGAGAACTCAAACATAAGTTGCTTCACTTGCTAGAGGAAAAGCTGTGTTGAGAATAGTTTATCTGCTTGGCCTGTTAGTCAACATGTGTGCTGATGTTTTTGCCCAACATGTGCAGTTGTATTGAAACCTGCAAAAGAAGATGCTGCCTGGTTAATAAAGTCATGTGGGCGTCACGTCCCAAGGTTGGGGCAACTCAGGTTTGCGGAATTCCGATGTCAGAATTAAGATGAAATGACACCAGAGGAGTCCAAACAACAATTAACATTTATTAACCAAGCTAACCTTGCCTGAAGTATAAGTAAACTTGCGAGTGTGAGCATCGTGTCATTAAGCCACCATTTGAAAAAATGAGGTAGGTAGAGAGAGAGAGAGAACAGAGAAGAGGAGAGAGGGAAGGAGAGGGGACCACTGGAAAAGGCATGTATAAGAAGCGGAGATGTACGTCCAGAAGAAATCAGGCTTCATATATTCTGCATCATGTAGGATAAATTCTTTAAAACTAACACAGTTAAATACTTAAAAATTAATGTGGTGCTTGCTTAGCACAATGGTTATATTCATGGTGTTGCAACAAAGGTTGTGAGCTTGTATTTTTACCCGAGGAGTGAGAGGTATGTGTCTTTATAGTGCTTTATGATAGATTTTTTTTTTTTTCTGTCAAGCTTAACTGCAGCTCTGTGTAGTGCTGCAGTGAACTTCATGGTGGTCATGTGAATGTGAAAAGCTGGGGGGGAGTGTGTTAATGATTAAATGGATTATTTTTTTCTGAAGTATTGTTTGGGAAGATCCATATTTTGTCATCCAGGCTTGGCGTTGCTTCCATAAGGAAATGTGGTCTGTGATGTGGGGAAGTTCTCTTATACCATAAGTATTAGCTTTCTTGAA
>VYZM01022260.1:97697-117640 GCA_013398915.1 Dromas ardeola | reverse complement strand
AGATTGCTGGCTGTCATGGGCTCCTTTGTAGCTTCCCAGGGCATTCTGCTCACCATTCCCTGAGCAAACCCCAACTCTACTGTTGTAAGTCCAGAGTCTTTAGTCTGCTTCTTTCCTTCCTTTCAAGATCTTACACTCCCATTTCACAATTACTTCATCCAAGGCTGCTGTTGGCCACGATATGCATGAGCAGTTCTTCCTTATTCACAAGTATCAGAGCCTGTGCTACCCCTCCCCTAGAAGCCTGTTCAGCGCTAGCATCAAAAATTGCTCCCAGTGCATGGGAGAAATTCCCTAGATATTTCACACCCTGCTACGCTGCCCTTCCAGTAGGTGGTGTATGATTTAAGTCTTCCATGAGAACAAAGGGCTCTGAATATTGGAAAACCAGCCTAGGATGATGTTCTATTTATTATGATAACTGAAAATAAGTTTTCCTTGACTAGTTGTATTGAACCACAAGAAGCTGCTGCAAAGATATACCTACGATATTTTGATTTTATTTTGAAATGGAATACTTAATTTTCTATTCATTTTGAATTGCTATTTTAGGGCAGTTACGAATACTAATTCAGCTAATGTCTGCATTGCAGTTGATGAGGTAAAATAACCTGGTTTTATATAGCATAGATACTTTGGTATCCATAATAGTTGCTCATAACTAATTGTATAGTTGTTCATAACTAGTTGTAAGCGATCAGAATGATTTTTTTTTTCCTCTTCAAGATCTCTAGTTTCTAATACCCTGAGGTAATTAATGTGCAACTACATGAAATACTGCTTCTGATTGCACTGAATGTTTGTCTTACATTGAGGCCATACAAATAATACTTGCATTTATGTATGTACCAGAACCAACTCTTCATCCTCTTTTCTTTTTTTTTTTTTTTTAAGTGACTAATAAGAGAAGATCTTGTCCATTCATCATTATTGTATTTTGTTTCTTAGTAATTGGTGACAGTGTGCTGCTTAATCTGTTTTAGTTGGAAGATGGGGAAGAAGAGCCGAGTAAAAACTCAGAAGTCAGGTACAGGAGCCGCAGCGACAGTATCTCCAAAGGAAATGTTGAATCTAATTAGTGAGTTATTGCAAAGTAAGTTTCATTTTTATGCCTCTCTGGGAAAAGGGACGGTGTACAGGCTACTCAAAAATGTTCTCTTGTTGAAACCAGTGAATTCTATTCATTTCCTGTAAGTGGCCAAGCTTGCTATTTCAGCCTGCTTAACATACTACACTATGTATCTCATAGTGTCTGTCTCTGATAGTATATACCATTATTGGTTTATTTAACTGCGTAGGTATTGGACATACAATATTTCTGGCAGCTTTTGGCTTTACATCTCAATAGAAGCATAAATACTGGGTGAGATTAGATTAAAAAAAAACTACTATAGATAACTTGACATTCAAACTTTGTAAAAAATGTTTTTCTTTAAGCCTCAAGAATTGCATATTTCTGTTTATCATTTGAACATACTTGGAAGAGATACTAGAGAAATTAACTGTGGAAAGCAGGACTATAACTCAGTTCAACTGCACTGATATTTTTGTTGCTTAAATAATTTTTTTTGTTGTTATTGCTGTTTGGAAACTTTGTAGTGCTTAGTTCTTGTGTATCGACCAAAGACTGTATCACTTTTTGAGGAACGTGGAACTCATCCATTATTTCTAGTAAATATGAAAAGCATAGGATAATTTCATGTGACAATGCTAAAATACTGTTCACTCTTTCTACTGTCAGTAGTAAGTGTGCTGAGATGTACTTTTTGTTGAAACACAAGTCCAGATTTTCATATCCTGGACACATGTGAATGTTGCCTTAGAAAATTAGAATTTTTCTTTAGCATTGCTCACAAAGAGGAGACAAGGAGTTGGCAGAGCTGTTTGATGCTTATGCTACAATTGGCCTCTGCTTTGCAACCAAAAATAAAACGTGGATCTCATTTTCTAAGCAAAGACAAGTATCAGCTGTTCTTTTTGTCAAGCTTCCATATTTTATTCAACACAAAAAATTTTCAAATCAGTTGAACAAGGTAATCTTCAGCTGTCCACTTGGATTTATGCGGCTTAGATCAAGAAATCCACACACTGGCATTTAGCATATTGTCAGAGACAGTGTGGATATAATCTAAAGCTAAAGCTAAAGCTTGGCTAAGTGTTCCTTTGCTTGTCCTTCCAGTACGCATGCTTCTATGAAAACCGTATTGACTAGGCAGGTCAAATGTATGTACCAGCAAATTTCTCAATTATTTAAGGTAAGGTCTGTGCTGTTATCTGCCTTCATTTCAGCAAGAACGATGGCAAGCAGGCTAATGTAAACAGAGTGTTTTGCTTGGATTATTGAAAACAGAGACTATCTACTTAATGGTCTGGTTGTTTATCTTTTTTAAACATTTGATGTTTCTTAAAACTGCACGAATAGTAAAAAAAAAAAAAGGAAAATAACTTGAAGCAAGTTATACTGTGAAAATTTTAAAAGTATCTATTAATTACATGTCAAAGAATGGGATCTTTATAACAGTGGAGATTATAGTGTTTACCATGTAAACATGTTTGAAGGACAAGTAGTACTAAGGCTCAGTTAAAGTTGCTGTGAAACCATGACATTTTCTCTGATGTTAAAATACCTGTATATACACACTTTATTAAAGAAAACATTTTCATTTGACATTTTTATTTCCAGAATGCAGCAGTCCTACCCCAGGTCCTGGTAAGGAGTGGGAAGAATATGTACAGATTCGTTCACTTGTTGAGAAAATTCGCAAAAAGCAAAAAGGTAAATGTGAAAGACTGTAAGATAAGGGTGGCTCAGAGTATTGATTTGCCTAAAGAATTGTCTGTTGACAGCTAAAAGGAATATTTTCTTTGTTATTAGTATATAAATATCATGCAATCATATTATTTTGGGATAAAAATCTTACTTCTCAGTTGCTAATTACACTTGCAAGTGTTTCTGAAATATTCTGGTGGGCATGACTACTGGCATTAACCATTTTAATACTTACAATTCTGAGTCAGTATCACAGATGGGTGATCTTGTGATAATTCTGTTTGATAAGTAGAAAAGAGAGCTTGAGATTGTGATAAGACGACGATCTGAAGCACTGTAAGTAAAAATCGTTTGAGAATAAAGGCCTTTTTGATTCCTGATGGCATAGTCTGCCTCTCTGCCTCTATAAATCTGAACATTTTGAATTTAATTTTATAACTGGTTTATTTTAACCTGAACACCTTACTGGATATGGAAACAGTTTCTGCAATTCAACATCATGACATTATATTTAAAAAAATAAATAAAAATGCACAAAATAAATACGTCAGTTGTTTTATCTTTTATAAATCAAGCACATAATTAAAATAAAGAAATGCTTATGGTACCACAGTTACTTTAGAGTCTTATTGCCAATTTTCCTAAGTTTAAGGTATACTTATTTTTCAGATCAGAACACTTTTTTTCTGGTATGTTCTGCAACAACTTACTGTTGTTGATACTTTATTTTCATAGTAGCTTTGTTTTTATTTGGAGGTATGTTATAAAAAATGCTTTTCCTGTAATTTTAGTAAAAGTAACCTTTTTTTGACTGTTGTATTTTAATGGCAGAGAAATAACAATTCTTTCTCTTCTGATATTTATATGGTGATGGTAAAAAAGCCAGACTGCATTTAAAATGGAGTTTGAGTGATGATGTACTTGCTTGAGGGCTTCATGTACAAACTTGAGGCTTGAAATGTCCTTTTCATACCTGTTTTTAATAATTTTGACTAACACATAAGAATCTTACTTCATGAAAGGGCTAATAAACCTCTGAACATCGGTTATTGGCAGAGGACATATGGAAGAATAAATGATGCTGTTTGAGTGATTGCATCCTGTGGCTCTGTAGAGGTGAACTCAAGTCATTGTTTTGCTGTCCTGTGACTTCTGTAAACGTATGGTACATGTCCTGGTTTTTATGATGTAATACATGTGTTATGGTAAAACATAATTCAGGCTAACAAGAACAGAGTTAGCTTTGGGGTTGGGCTATACACTATATCTATCTTCTGTGCCAGAAAGATCGAAACATTCATGGGGAAAATGGCTGCTGGTGGAAGTGGTAGGATTGGTATAATAGTATTATGTTAACAGAGCATATTTTTTTCCTTGAAAGATGCAAAACCTACTAACTATAGCACTGTTGACATACAAATGGTTTTTAATGTAACATTTTTACAGACACTGTGAGTATGAATACTATGGTGTCTTTTAAAACTTTTTTAATGGAACATAGTAATTTATACTACATGGTTTTCAAGCTTAATAAAAGCTTTAAACAATTAGAAAAAGAAAGTATAAATTGCTTTGGGGAACTCTAAGATGTACAATTGAATATATATTGCCTAAAGTGTCATACCTTGTGCTTTTCTTGAATAGCACACTGGATTGCAGAATGTGAACTAAAATGATCCTGATTATATAAAACTCTTAATTTGAAAACTGAGTATATTTACTTTATAAAATTTTTCCTTGTTTAACTCATTAGCAAAATTTTAAATAAAGCTAATTTTTCAATAGAGATTTTCATCAGTATAGCTGTGTATTGTTCAGTATAGAAATAAATTGTTCCCCAATAGTGCTTGTAATTTAAAGGAGTTACTCTTCTCTTTAATTTGGAAAAATGTAGGAAGTATTGGACCACATCATGTATGAGGAACAGAGGTAGAATTTCAGAGATGCTTACAGAATGCTTCCAAATACAAGCTGCATGTTAAAAGCTTCCAGTAGCCCTATACAGTAGTCAAGGTTGGAAATCAAAAGAGCAAAGTCCTGGACAGTATAAGCACCTATCAAGTTCTGTAGAAGCTATGAAACTAGTTTTACTAGATTTGCGAGGCCTTAGCTCTGAATATATTCCACAGAAAACAGTATACTGAAGGGAGTATGAAATAAAGGAGAAATGCCAGCTTTTCAAAAAAATAACCAAACAATCGCCAAAACACCATGCACCATATTGTCATTGCATTCAAAAAAATACTTCATCAATAGCAAGTTTTTATACTGCATTGTCAAAGACTGTTCTTTTAGATGATACTTGCACTTTTGTGTTAACTGCAGATTTGATTGGTTCTGGGGCTTGAAATGCGTGATTTGGAGAGGGGGGAATATTTCAAATACACTAATGCTATTTCCCAAAATCCTTTTAATCTAAAGATATATTTATCACCTCTGCTTAACTGAAATATTTTTGAATGTAAGCAACTTTCTGATAATGTTTTGTCACTCATAAAATGGCCTGAGCATTCCAGGGGTGTTTGGACACTTTTAACATGATCTGACACTAGAGTTTGGGTTGAAGAGAACACAGAGTCAAAGAGGTAGGAAAAGACCTGGCTGAGTGTAGCCGGAAACTATAAAGCATAGGTTCAAATTCGATGACAGTAAAGGGGAAAGCTGAGGAAATAAATGAGGCTTGCAATTTCACCGGTGGACCACGTGCCTGTTGGAAAAGCAAAGTATAAAAATTTGGACGTGCTCTGTGATGTCAGGAGGATGATCAGTATGCTACAGGAAAAAGTTAACTGCCTTCTATGTGAGAGAAGGAGATTGAGATCTGCTTGTCATCATTTCCAGGGCTGAATTAATGAAATTGCAACTTGCCTCTCAAATTCCTCCTTGTGTCTGTATTAACATGTTGTGGTGATTGCATTTATCATGAATATTAAGCTGGGAAATATTTTCGCTCAGCTTATTTAAAAGGGGAGGAAGAGGGGAGCTTCATATTTCATCACAGCTCACTTTAGGTGGTTGTGTTTTTAAGATGTTGGTAATCCAATTTGGCAGAATATTTAAGTGGATGAAAATTGGGTATGACATTTGTATACTATTGAGTAACACTTAACAAAGACCAGTTCTGACTCGGCTACTTCAAAGCAGAACTGCGGTGGGATAGCAGGTAGCTTTTTAACACGTGGTTTTATATTGAACTTTTTTATCTTTCTAGATCCCCTTATTTCTGCATTTGTTTTTTGATAAATTGTGTATATAGGTTTGTCTGTTGTCTTTGATGGAAAAAGAGATGACTATTTCCCTGAATTGATAAAGTGGGCAACTGAAAATGGAGCATCCACAGAGGGTTTTGAAATAGCTAACTTTGAAGAGGAGGGGTTTGGTTTGAAAGCAACAAGAGAGATAAAAGTGAGTATGTGAACATTTGACTTTGATTAGAAAATTGTGTTTGGAATGGAACTGCAGAGCTCTGAAACACCACCTTTCCTTTCCCCTTTGCCTATGAAACTGCTGTTCTGAAATGCTCTCAACTCTGCATACTTGAGAAATAAACTTACTGATAAAAGTGGGTATTATTTTTGATGACTATTGGATAGTACTGTGAAATTTTTAATCAGTCTTTTTCTTTCCTCTGTGTTGCCTCAACTGTTTACCTAATCACCAGAGTATTCTACCCCATTGATGTATCCCTCTCTTCCATGATTTTAAACTGCTTAGTCTCTTATGCGCTTCTTTTATGTTCCTTCTTTTAAAGCACTGGTCTTTTTGCCTCAGAAAGAGGTATTTGCAGTACTTATTTTCCAGTGAAAATTGAAAAAAACAAAATTACCTGATAATTGTAAAGATCATCAGGTAAGGAATATAGACACACACAGTTAAAAAGTAAGCATTTAAGATTGCCTCTTACTATTCCCATTTTACAGGTGGGGAACAGCTTTGAAGAACAATCAGCTATTGTAGAAAAAATACTAGGAAACAAACATATTATATTCATTTTAAGGCTTTAGTAGCACATAGTTAATGAGTCTAGCAGTACTAGTTGATAAAAATCCTGAACAGTTCTTCTAAAATAAGAATGGGCAACGTGAAAAAAACCCTACTGTGGTAAAATATTTGATCATATAATTAACAGCAATATAATGTATCAGTATAATGGTAGCTTTGAGGTTGTGTGGGCAATCTACATGTTAGCAGTTCCAAACTGAAGCACTTTATTTTGTAATCTAAGTGTCATTGTTTTAAGCTTTGTGTAATGCAGATTGAGACATTTGGTTACCACAATATGAAACATACCATGTTTGTTTAATTTGCAGTGAAAAAGAAGGATGGTTTTTGATTCAGAATAATTTCCTTTTTTTTAAAATGAAAACAACATGTAATTTAAAGACAATGTATATTTGAGATATTTGGTATATCATATAAATGCTAACTGACCCTCTGTGCTTTTTTTCCTTTCTGTAGGCTGAAGAGTTGTTTCTGTGGGTTCCTAGAAAACTGTTGATGACAGTTGAGTCAGCTAAAAATTCAGTATTAGGTAAGAGCTTAACGAAGTTCTTTAGCAAGAAGTTGATATGGATGGGATCATGCAATAGGAGACTTTCTTTTTTTAGCTGATCTCCTTTATTACAGGACTTGCTTATCATGCCGACTGTCACGTTTGGAATACCTAGAAGCTTGAAGTGTCAGTGGAAAGAATTTAATTTTCCTCTTTGTTTCTGGCAGAGCACACTAGATATCTTCCAGAAGTGTGTGTGTTATTTTGAACACACATCATGTAGCTTGTATAACACTTGGAGATAAAATGTTCTGAGGTACTGAGAGTATTGTTCTAGTTTCTTCATGTCTTCCGTCATGCAATTGTACAAGAAGATTTTACTGTGTCGAATAACTTCCAGCATAATAAAATGGGCAGATAAATATTTTAGAAACCTGAAAAGTCTTTTTTTTGTTGAAAATTCTTACGCGTTATCTCATTGTGTTCATTTAAAGTTAATCCAGGATGATATTTTCCATGAACAATTAATTTAGTGCCTCACCTTTCTGGGTTAATCCAGGGTCCCTGTATTCTCAAGATCGAATTCTCCAAGCCATGGGCAATATCACATTGGCATTCCATCTTCTTTGTGAGCGAGCCAACCCCAACTCTTTCTGGCTGCCCTACATCCAGACGCTCCCCAGTGAATATGATACTCCTCTCTATTTTGAAGAAGATGAAGTGCAGTATCTTCAGTCAACTCAGGCCATACATGATGTTTTTAGCCAATATAAAAATACAGCTCGACAGTATGCTTATTTCTACAAAGTTATTCAGGTAAGCATCTTAAATGTAGTATATATGTTGTTCTCGTGATGATTACTGAGGAAGGTGTGAAAACAGTGATGCTAAATAATAGAGCAAGTGTATTGCTCTTAAAGGTTTGAATCACTAAAGCAATTTCCTGCTGTTTTTTGAACTTCTGTTAAAATTTCACAGTTCACTAGGCTTATGAAAATCTAAGACTGTATTTAGTTGGTTGAGAGGAGTGATTACTGCCCTTTGTTTGGCATTGGGTGAGGCTTCATCTGAAATACTGTACAGTTTTGGGCCTACCAGTACAAGAGACATGTTGACAAACTGGAAGGAGATCAGAGGAAGGCTATTAAGATGTCATTTGCTTCCGCCCTTTATCCATACAAGGACAGAGTGAGGGAGCTGGATTTGTTTATTCTGGGGAAAAGGAGATAAGGGATGATCCAATTATTGTTTTCAAATTGCTACTGGTAGCCAGACTCCAGAAGTTTGCCTGTGGGAAGCTGGGCTAGATGACCTGCAGAGATGTACAACCTATGCCTCTAGGAATCTTTGAAAAATGTATCTTTTGCAGTAAACAAAATTATAATTGTTTATTGACATAGAATAAAACCATTGCATATGTTGTGTTTCCAATGGCTGTGGATTAACTGTTGTTTTCTATTCTATGTAACATAATTATTTTGATTGCTTTCAAATACAAAGATAAACCCATCTGGTAACAATTTCAGTGTGGGGAGGCTTGAGGTGGGTGAACTTTTCATCATGCTCTGAAGTAATGATTAAAATTGAGTTTCTAAGACAAAACTGTTACTCTGAGCAATGTCTAGATATAATTGATGTTCTAAGTGAATGGTGATGTGTTGTTGTCAAGGTAGTGCTCAATGTCCAAACATCCAAAGCTTTTTGTGTCACAATCTAAAAAGCGTATGATTCCATGTACTGAATTTCCACAGTTGTGTGATCTAGGGAAATTTTTTTTGGCCAAAGGAGAATTCAGAAGACATAAAGCAATTCTATTCTCCTTTAACATTATCAGAGTTCCAGAGCTTTTCTATTAACTATTTTAAGTCAACAAAAGTTAAGTTTTGCTTAGCTGTTTAGTGTTTGAAGAACTTCCTATGTTTCAAACACAGTGTCAATTTGCCAAGTATAAGAAATGGAGGGGTACGTTTTGAAAATAGTAGGTGAAAACCAAGTAAGATGCACTTCGTTTTGAGGCAAGAGGAGTAGGGTAGGAAGAATGGCTTTAATATCAGGAAGGAACAAAATTCTTCCTTCCAGGTGTCACAATTCAGGAAATTATAGTTTAGCCAACTCTCTTTTCTTGCCATGTGCTGTTCTAAGCTGCCAGTCCACACATGACCTTCCAGCTTTCACTTTTTTTTCTCAAAGTATATTGCCTGAACAAACAGAACTCCTAAATTTTATTTCTTTAGAATATCTTTTTACTCCTAAATAGTTCTACTGTTTTTAAAGAGTTACTAGCAGAATGTAGCGTAACATTATCCAACTCTTCCAACTGCCATTGCTCATGCTTTTGCAGTACTTAATCAGATAGCTAAACTATCACTATGACTAGTTTCGTCATTTTCATTGACTAATCCTGCACTAGTAGTATTATGTGAGAGGTTATATGGTCACAACATTAATTAAAAAAACCCTGAAACACAGTTTTACAGAGAAATGAGATCTAGAATGGTACCCTGGATTTTGACTGCCGTGTGACTGCTTCTCAGTCATTGCTGAATAAATGTAGACTGGTATTAAAGTGATGCAAGCACAACTGAAGAATGTATATAAAATGGAGTGGTATAACATCAATTGAAGCATGAGATATCTATTATGTGAAAAGCAGCTTAAATGTTTGACAAAACTTTTTTTGTTTATGAAAGTTTTATGTGGCACATAATCTGTTTAAGGATGGCAAATACATGCTATTTCTCTTACTGTCACTTAAACCTAATCAAAGATCATTTGTATAGCATTTAAGCTAAAGTGGTCAAAGAAATGTCTCACTAACAAATAGTTTCTATTCCACATCAAAGTCCCTGCTGTTGACTCCTAAGAGTAAGCAAAGCTACAGTTTGAGCAAAGAAAATAATATACGTGAGTTGACTTTAGGGGCAGACTGCCTTTAGAACCCCAGTGATGGTGATGTGTTATACATGGTAACAAGCCTTTAATACTCTGCACTTAAATTTTCTGTTTTACATTTGCAATTTTATGGAAGCTGATATGGCAGCTGATGGAGAAAGACTTCTCAGTCTGATATTGTTGGGACTGATTGAGTTCAGTTTGATCTGCAGCGATGGGAAACCTTTGTGGAAATAGCATTTAAATAAATGGCAGTCTTCTCTTTGAGCTTTATGTTAGCATACCCAAGAAAGTGTTTAGTACTGTACTGTTGCCTTCTGTATGAATTGTTAAAAAGTAGGTTCTGATCGCTTGTGGTCAGAAATCTAGACTAAATTTTTTTTTTATTCTCCTGACAAATGCTTTTATTGCTTGTTTTACATTCTTGTATAATACAGCCGTTGTTTCATGTTGAATGTGAGCATGAAGGTAGATCAGGTAGGAATAATTTGCTTTATTTACTTGTTCTTTGGCGAATGAGTGGTACCAAATATTAGGTAAATTTTATGTGTGTTCTGGTTCTTTGCTGCCATGCTTCAGCACCCCCACGTAACCATGATTTCAGCTGGATGTTTCTTCAGTATTCAGCAAATGTCACAGTAGGAAGATACATAATTTCAGCTGGCTCCAGGAGTGCCATGGGAATGTACTGGCTACGTATTATAATGCTTTTGATAAAAACTCATGGAAAAGTTTTAAAACTTTTTGATTTCTGTTTCTGCTCTCAAAAATAAGAGCTTGTAATTAATGAAATGGTAGAGAAAAAATGTTCATTACCAAAAAAAAAAAGCCTTTTTCTTCTCTAAAGCAAAGTACCATTTTTCGTTATTCAGAAAAGCCGAAATGAATTTTAGTATCATCTTGCATGCACTCATATAATTTTATGAACAAAGTTGACCCACAGAATACTAGTGCTAAGGGTAATGTTTTTGGAAATTCATGAGCCATATGGAAAAGGGAAGAAGAGGTGGGGAGAGAAAAATTCATCATATAAATGAAAAAAAAGCAAAGCGAAACCACTTTCCTATGAAAGGCAGTATACTCTGTGAGCTTTATGAAAGTGAAAGTTAGATTTTTGTATACCATCATTTCATTTAGTACTACTACTGCTTTAGCATAAGCACTTCAATGAAAGCTGGCCTGTGTGACCAGGATTTTGATACTGCTTCAGGTACGCAGACTAATATTTCTTTTAAATTTACAAATACGCTTTTTTAATACAAAAATATTATATTTACTTTCTTGGTAGCTGTTCTACTGCAGAAAGTAAAACAAGTAGCATCCTGAAATAAAAAGTTGATATTTGAAGACACTGAAAAAGGGAATATTTTGTGCCGGCAAAATATTTTAATTCCTTTGCAGCATTTTTAGGCTGCAAAATGTTTCTAATGGCCAGGAAAATAAAGGGCTAACATATAATTTATTCAAATGCTTCATTTTTTCAAAAAAGATCGCTAGACTGTTATTAAAATAATTTGGCTTCTGATAGGTGTGCGGTTTTAAACAGTTTGACAAGTGCTGGTCTGTTTTATTTCCCCAGCTTTTCTGTAAGGGTGGCTTTCTCAGAATGCTGCAGTTCTCTCGCGCTCTCTCTCTCTCCAAGTGCTTAGTCTGGATACACATGAAGAATGGGCAGATTTATGCATTTCACAGCTGCTGCAAGCTAAACCGTAGTCTGGTCTGATAAGCAGAAACAGGTGGGATGTTGAGTAGACAAAAATAAACCCTTGAGGCATGTTAGCCAGGCTCTATAAACCACACTGACACCTTTCTAAACATATGTAATTTGATAACTAAAAAATAGTTAAAAGTTCTTACAGATGTACTTTAAAGGCGTATTTGGCCTCTGCATTGCTATTAAAATACAGCAAATGGTCACAGTAGTACTTTCATCGCAGCAGTCTTGTAGTTTGCAAGATGTTTTTGTAGTTTGTTCCAGAGAAGTTTTGTAAACTGCAGGGTTTTCTTTTCCCCTAGAAAGTACGCGTGTGACTTCCATTAACATTTATGGGCATTGCATGCTTACTGCAGGGTGAACAGAGCCCAAATATTTATGGCTTAATGTAAAACTTTTTGCGCACTGAAATGTGGTATAATAAGCACAAGAGGGAGCCATATAGTTTGCAGACATTCACAGTGAGTTTATATTCCTAAAGAAAATACAACCAAGTTGGAATCTTTTTTAAAAGAATATGCAACGGTCTTTGTGTTTGACTTTCAGTTGCATCTGAATGCCTGTTTGTAGTCTACTAGGGAGAAGTTTTTGTAAATCAAAACAAGACATCAAGACAAGGAGTGCTCTTAGAGGAGGTGGAAGTGCCTGAACTCTATTTACATTTTGCACCCTATGGGTCTGAAGCAGCGTTGTACCTTTCCCCCAACAATTTTATGATAATTTTAGTGAACTTTTAAAATCTGTTAAGTTGTAGGTGTGAAACTGGCAGAGCCCATTGGCTAGCCATAGCTTTTGCTATGGTAGCCAGCTGTATGCATTCAAGGGCAGTCTAGGTGTAAGTAGCATCTGTATTTGACTGCTTCTTATGGGCTGGCAAAAGCCAGTCGAGCTTACTTGGATCCCTGGGAAGGTGCCACCCAGTGGGACCGTGACAGGCTGGAGAAATGGGCTGAAGGTTCAACAAGAAGTGCAAAGTCCTGCACGTGGGGTGGAATAATCCTATGAATATGTTGCGGTTCAAGGTGAACATGGGCCAGCGGTGTGCCCTTGCAGCAAAAAGCGGTAATGGCATCCTGGGCTGCATTAGGAAAAGAGTTGCCAGCAGGTTGAGGGAGATGATCCTTCCCCTCTGAGCAGCACTGGTCAGGCCACAGCCAGAGTACTGTGTTCAGTTCTGGGCTCTCCAGTACAAGAGAGATAGGGAAGTAAGAATTTTAGAATTAAACTGGATGGAGAAAGCAAAGTCACCTGTTTAAGTAACATTTTAGCAAGTAAATTTAATTTTCTTTGACTCAGTTTTATGTTTCCTTGCTACGTTAATAGTCAGATACTTGCAAATGCTTTCTTTGCCTTCTGTCAAGGTACCGTTACTCCAGAAATACACCTTTTTTTTTTTAAAATAGAAACTATTTAGTAGAAGCCATACTTCTAGGTAGTATTTGTAGTCTGGTTTATATCTAGCATTCCACAGGAACACTCTCAATCCAGTTTCCTTCCTAGTGTGTATTGACATCTGGACACTGCTTGTGAAAGTGTTACTGGAGTCCCATTGTGAATACAAACCTTGCAGTAATCTATTCAAAGATGTTTTGATCTGTTTGTTTGCACTATTGGACAGAGAACTTAATTTCCTGGAGGCTGTAATCCCTTTTGATCAGATACTAAATTTAATTTATTATTCATATAAAATTTGACTAATTGATTTAGCGTGAATGAAATTCTAAAATCCAGTTATTAGCTGTTGGGCACTGGAATATCATTTTAGCTAGGACTTTTTAACACATTAAGTTCTAGATCTCAAAATAATATTATAGCATCTTTAAAATCTGGTATCACGTTTGACTCTTCAATATTGGGTATATTAGGTGAGATTTCACATCTCTTGCTTAATTTTGACACCAATTTTTGAAGTTGTGATGATACTTTCAATATGACTTATGCCACTCTTATATTATTTTTCCATAGTTTCTAATCTATCGTATTCCAATAAGCATATGATTTTCCAGGTCAGTGTGAAGGATAACGTCTGGTCTCTCTCTGTACTTGGCTTTAAGATACCACCATTTAACTCCCATGTGCTAAATAATGTTTGAGTTATGCAGACAAGTGTACTGATTAACACTCTAAACTGTTCATGTGTTTGGAAGTTGTTTATTATTTTTCAGTTGATATAATAGAGAATGTTTTAAAGCTTCTAAAGAATTCAACTAATACGCAGTTAAAAGCAAATGTATTTGGAAGCAGAATACAGTGTTGATCACGTATCAGGTAGGTCCTTAGGGTTCTCAGTTTTCCTCCCTACTTGATTTATACTCATTGGCATGCCAATCAGATAGCTTTTTTCAGAAGTGATGTCCGTGACACTGTAAAAAATGGGTGGAAGAAAGATGGCACAGTTGTAAACCCTATCAAATCTTTCCCTTTTGTTTACTTGTCTACTATACTTGTCAGCTTAAGGGGAGATTTAAAATTCCATTGAGTGGGCAGTTACAAAGGTAAAATAGTGTTGCCATTTAGATTTGCTTTGTCTGAATTTCAATGCCTGAGTAGTTCTGCTTAATCAATAATAAATCAATAGGCACTTAATAACGGAATATATTTATGCCTTTCTGTGTTTTTCCTCTCTGTGAGGGCCAAAATATTGTATTAATCTGTTTTGCTGGCAGCAAACTGAAGATTGACTGTATGCTTGTATGTACCACTTAGCGTATCTACCGTAAGGTGGTTTAGACTTTGCAAACAGGTGCCAAATTCCTGATTTCTTTGTGTCACTTCTGGTATATCGCACCCCCAGCTATGATGAAAGTAACGGCAGATCCTGGGGCTTCGTTGGGCCATTCCTGTGGCTGCCCCTCTCCATCGCAGAAACAGCTCCAGGCTTCGCTGGGTTGCATCTGTCCATCTGAGGCAAATGAAGAGCTCAAGTCCTTGCGTGGGCAGGAGGTCTGCTGCCTTCTTCCCCCGTTCCTTCCTTGCCTTCCACAGGAACACGGCGACAGCTCTGGGCTTGGAGCCAGCCGGACACAGGAGGAGGTGTTTGGCTGTTCGGGCAGCATTTGCTCCTCAAACAGCTGTTCCCTATCTCCTCCAAGGAAAAGGTGGCAGGCCATATGGAGGCATCCTGTGGTCCAGATTCAGCCGATAGGCGCCAGTTGGACTGTGCTGGCCTAGATCGAAATACAGGCACGTCCCACTTGGTGTCTGCTGTTCCTTACAGTGAGAATATTTTAAAGTCGGTGGAGGACAGACAGGGTAAAACATATCTTTCATTTTAGATGTAGACGTTATCTTTCTTTGGACATTCATTGTTAAGATCTCCTAATCAGTAGGTTTTAATTTATTTTATGTTCTGAATGGTTTGGATTCTGTTATGCTAGCCTAAACGCCCTCTTTCCTCTAGAGAAAGAGAGATGAACTGCAAAGCGTGTATGCCAGTGCTAAACAAAATTTGTTTCTACACAGTTTAAACCACGTTTGGGAGGAATAATACGTTCTCTTGTTAGTATCACGGGCTTTTAAAGCATTTTTTTGGAAGATGGGGGTTCTCAACCACTCTCCTAGTTGAGAATGCAGATAAGCATCTGTTTTTACAGCCAATAGAGTGGAGAGGGGTTTTTTTCGTTTGCTTTTCTTTTGTTGCTTTTTTTTTATTTTTTAACTGAGTTTCACTTTCTGGGGCAGTTGAGTTTATCCCCAGAGATGTTGCCAGCGTCTTTTGTGGAAGTGAGTGCCTCAGCAGACATCAGGAGATCATCATGCACTTACAAGTATACTTTCTCATATAAAGTTTGTACTTATTGTGCAGATTTAATATTTTTCCTGATATAACAGCAGTTACAAATGTTCCATAAATTTAAAATATGATAACAAGCTGATGTTTCTTAGAGTGGAATACTCAAAGGATGTATTCTTTAAGCACTGCAAAATTATACAGGGGACTTATCTTTGTTAAAATTAGTAATTTAACTAAATTACAAAGTGGATTATCCTCTTCAGTCAGACCCAATGCTAATACTCCACACAGTAGGAGATTGATATGTTGCTAAGTAAACCAAAGTTTATTTTCTTGTACTATGGTTTGAATGCAAGTTGAAGAGGAAGTGATAAGGTTTTTAGCTTCAGATGTGTGTGTACTCTAGTCCCGGTACATCTGGTTTCGGGACTTACAATGCCCGGCGTTCCATGCTGGTGGTGCAGCGCAGTACCTTGGTTATAAGATGATCGTGATCCAAGCTTCCACCTAAGTGCCTCCTGGTATGATTTATCTGTAAACTTGAGTAGTCGATTCACAGGTAACAAAACTCTGGCCGTACTGCATGATATTCATGCTTGTTAGGAAACTCTTTGGATGTGGAGTGGTTGTGAATATGAAATATTATCGCTGTCCTTTTAAAGCAATTCACTTCAGGCTTTCCATCACGGCATTTTATTTGTGGCTTGTGATTCACTGAATTAATAGTAGAGTTGAGTGATGAATTTGTGCACGAACATAGTGCACATGTGTTGCACTAAACAAAATGAACAGGGTAAACCTTGTACCTCAGGAGGAGCCTAAAGAGTAAATGGTGGGTCCTAGTACGCAGGCATAGACCTTTGCAGGGAAACTCTTTACTGTAGCTCTCTTACTGGACCTGTGTGAATGAAGTACTACTGTCTCAACCTGTGACTCTAAGGCTGAACATGGACACTTAACTCCTATTTCATGAGATTTACCACAGGAGATAATGGACCTAGGATGTCTTTCTGTTACGTGAACGGGAACAGGAGGGACTGGGGAGTCTGTCTCATTGCAGAATATGTCCAGTCTCAGCCCAGCTTTCTCTCCCCCTTCAGCCCTTAGCGGAGCTGCATTCCACTCTGATTTTGTGGAAGGGCAGGAAAAGGTATGGTAAACTTGGTCACTGATTTAAATGTCATATCTGAGTGCCTTCTTTTCTGGGAAAGATTAGTATTTTAGAGTTCTGTATGTTAAGAAGTATTCTGTAAACGGAGTGATCAAGAAGTGGCTGTTAACAAGTCCATCACTGTCTTGCTTCTATTTAACAGAGGAGAAGCCGCAGGGTTGTAGGCAGGTACTCGTTTGCAGTCAGTTCAAAATTATTTCTGTGTAGTCTGTCAGCCAAATGCTAATGTCCACTTTGCATGTGAAGTGGGTTGTCAGTCCTTCAGACCCTTGAGTTGGTTGATGTCACGCTTTGCGTTGTCTGTTATGCCACTGCTGTCTCATTAACTTAAGAACAATTTTTGCAGGTAGAAGGTATGGAAGAAGGGACTGTGCAGTTAAATTCCATTGCACCAGAAGGAGTCATTCCACTCTGCTTCCGCTGCATGAATCCCCTAATAGTCTGGAACAGTGTTTTCTTGTGCATATTGGCAGAAAGTAAATAAAAATTGCTGACATAAAGAATAAGCAAGAATGTTATTTAGGTTTAATAAGTTTCAATCCTGTGGTACCTTTTTAATTTTAAGATTCATTCTGTTAGATTTTGCGAAGTAGGATGATCTTTCTTCCACTGGAAAAGTCACATAACAGCACAGGTTTGTGGTCGTCATTCCTAGTGCTTCATGAATTGAGCTGTTTGAAAATCCCAGAGCATGCCTCTGTAGTTATAAACTGTTATTATAAGTAAAATAATCTTTGGCTTTGTCTCCTGTCCTGTACAGTGAACTGGCTTTCCCTCGTTAGGTTAGGCAGCGTATGTCCAGTGGAAAAACTGAATTCCTGTTTCCCTATAGATCGCTAGGATCCTCCATTCTGAATTCTTTATTTTACTTAGCTTTAGGGCAGTTAAAGCCTCAGCAGCTCCACAGAGAGGAGTTTCTCTTCAAGGCTGCTGCTTCAAAGGATTTACAGAGCTGGGAAAGGGACAGTAACCAGCAAATGCTGACAGATCTTCCTGCTTCTGGCCCTGAAAGTGTGTGTGTGTGGTGTGTGTTTGTGTTTTTGTACACCTACACATTGGCCTGAAACCATCAAGTAGCATCCAACAAGACTCATAACGAAATCTCCCAATGTTAATGAGTACATTGGAAAGAGGGGCGAATCTGCAAAGAAGGGGAGGAAAAAAATTGTTTGGTCAAAAGGAACCAACCCTTGGGCTTTATGTTCAAAGGAATGAAAGTTAACAAGGTGGAAGCTTAAACTGGTTTTGGCTTTAACTGTTTCAAGTACCTTTAGTGTTTTGGGGGCTGGGAGAGGAGTGGAGCGATGGCCTCGGTATAATCTTAACACTTGGCACGTTGCTTTCCTGAGATAGAGATGGAGCTGTTTCTACTTCAATGGTACACAAGAGGTTTTTGAGAATATTGAAATCTGATTTAGTGATATCGATGCAGTGATTGCCCACAGCTTTGCCTTGGACTTGTGAGTACTTGAAATAATTCTTCACAGAAATCCAGCCATCCCTGTGTTTACAAACTCAGGAAACCAACAAAAACAAAACCAAGGATTTTGTTGTTGTTATGTATTACAGTGGAGTAATAGATGACTCCGATGGTCAGCTTGTCTCAGCTGAGAGGTGACGTCTTTTCAAAAAAAACCTGCTAACTTTGATCACATCCAGTGATTCAATTAATTTTTTCTTACTCAGAGAGTACAAGGGCTAATGGTACAAAGGAATATACTGCCCAGTATGGCTTCACACCAAAATACGTCAGTTCTTTTAAAGACATCTAGTAGCTTAGTGTCCTGGTTTGAGGTAAAACAGAACCAATTTTCTGATTTGTAATTTTACTTTTTAGCTGGGCCTCCTCTAACAGACTAAAGTCTGAAATTAACAGCATATTGTTCAGAAACTGTTCACTCTCAGAATGATAAGACCTGATTATACCAAGGAATGGTATGGACAGAGGCTTTTGCTTATACTTATTGCTATAACAACCAAGGTCAGCTAACTTCGCTATTTGCCCCGTTAGAGGGTCAGAAGTGGAGAAGCGTAGAGGGGTCACACCTATAGGGAGGAGCGGACAGGACAGGTGACCCAAAACTGACCAACAGGGTATTCCATCCCATATGCATCACGCTCACTATAAAAGCTAAGGGATCAAAGGGGCAAGGGGGCTCTGGCTCGCTTTTCCTTCAATGGCCGATGTCTGAAGGACCCTGTCTGTTCGTCTGCCTTCGATCGCGATCCCGGCACTCCTGACTCTAGTTCCGGAATTCAGCTCCTGTCCGTCGCTGACTCCAGTCTGGGACTTTTTCTGTGTCTGCTGGTGACGCGATCGTCATCCTGGGAGATGGATATGGTTTTTGTATATATTGTATACTTCTTTTTTTATTTTCTTATTATTTCTTATTTTCTTATTTATTATTATTTTCATTAAAGTAGTTTAGTTCTTTTTCCAAACTTGTATATCTCCTTATCTCTTCCTCTCCTCCCTGAGGAGGGGAGGGGAGGGCCATCGTTCTGATTGGCCAATCCAGCCAAAACCGCGACACTGAGATATAAACACAAATTTAACACTAGGTAAACTTTTATACTCAAATTTTAACTTTTACTCAAGACATTTTATTGCATGTTACGGTAATAGGACTTGTACTTTGCATCACTTGGTAAACAAGCAAATATTAAGCTAATTTTAATGGAAATTCCGTGTCAAGATTAGGAGCTCTGATAAATGAGCTTTGGCATTTTGTGATTGAATGGGGTACAGGGGGTTACTGCCTCTAATAGTCTGGCCACTTTTTTACAGGAGGTTGATGCCCTTGTAGGCTGGATAGCAGAAGCGCAGGTTATGATGGCTTTGATGGCTTTTCAGCTGGAAAGGCCGCCACCCTTTCTACATTGAAGCCTTCATGCCATCCAAATAAAAACAAGCCTGAAAAAAACCAAGCTTCTCAGAAGGGGAGGAGTCCTCTAGCATCTAGTTTATCAGGCTTGAGAATCATTATCTTGTGACGTCCATCCAAAAATACGATGGAGAAATTATTAGCGCAAAGGCCCCAGTGCTGGCATCAGGAGTTGTGGTTTCTTGTCAGACGTTGAGCGTGAGACACGAACCACTGGATATTAATGCTTCCCAGAAAGAGAAAAATGACTGAAAGTGGGTTTTTTTGGTTTTTTCTTCTTCTCCCT
>VYZM01022260.1:78791-93717 GCA_013398915.1 Dromas ardeola | reverse complement strand
TCCTAAAAGGCTTTACCAGCGTATAGTAGTAAGACCTAATATTTGTAGTGGCTCTTGAACAGGAGGACTGGAGAACTTAAGCTGTACACGTGAAGCAAGAGTGTCACTTAGAGGTGCTATAGGGGATGACATAATTAAGATAAAAATAAGAATAATTAAGATAACTAGAGCTGTAATTCTGCGAAGTGATTAAAATAGCATGAATAAAAGGCATTCGTGAGGTCTTACAGGGATTTTTTTTTTAGCCTAGTTGTACTTCTGAGTAAGTCTATCAAAGTGGGATTTCCAAAGCGTGCCTCCTTTGCTTATAGGTCACAGAGGAACAAGCCAACTTACGCGTGAAGTGATCTAAAAATTTGCAGATAGTACAACAATTAAAAAGAAACATACTGCTATTCTGTTTCAAACACTGTTGTATGTCAGAAATATCCACAATTTTAACTTGCTTTTTTAGAAATTAAGTAGATATGAATTTGACGGTATCTTTCTAAGCAATTTCTAGTCCTTCTGAAAGTCTAATTCTGTATATTAAATACTTGTTAGTAGTGGAGTCAGTGGGAGTTAAAATTATTTTCNAAAAAACCCTCAACAAATAAATGTATTAAGGCCAGAACATTGTGAAATTAAGATTATGTTTTTTCATTCTGTCATGTAATATTCATTTTTGTCTCAAATAAAATAAAAATGAAATTTTAGAAAATACTGAAATGTTAAGCTTTTCTGAAGACTCTTAAGTTTGAATAGGTAGCTGGCATTTCCTTTGCTTAACCTGAGTTAGAAGGGTTTTGAGTGATGTCTGTGTGCTAAACTATGTTATAATATTCTCATTCTTTTTACCTGGATATCTGTTTGAGGTATTAGGGGTTTTTTTCCTCTTTATTCTGTTAAGCAGAAAATTTAGCAATACTGATCTAAGCCAAAAGTTCGCAAACTGAAGCGAAGCTCTTACGAAATACCATGCGTGTGTCGGGTGATGATACTGGTTTTCACTTCATGCAGTACATAAGCTTTTTAGGGAGCGAGGGGAAAGATTCTTCCTGGCTCTTACAAGAGTCCGCGCACAGATGAGAGCTGCTGCTGCCAAGCAGGAGCTGTGAACTGCTCTGATGCCTGCAGGAATAGCTGACACCAGGCTGGAGATGTGTGGCGAGAGGTATGTGTGCAGTGAAGGCTTGGGGAAGCAGAAGGTGACACGGGAGTGGGTCCTGGTTGAGGTAGTGGAAGGTATGAAGGTCCTGTTGCGAAGAGTGCAGAAGAGGAGTGGGATTGAAATCCGGATTTGGAAATTGGTCTACGTGTATGTCGTGGAAACCTGGGAGCTGCTGCTTCCTCTGCAAGTGGTATTGCCTTCTACTGTTACTGTAGGCAGTGTGATCTTGAAGAAAACTAAGTTTGGAAGCTCCCAGCCTGAATGATTCCTTCAGGTTGGACTACAGCCAGTCGTATATTGATGTTTTGAACACTGACCGTCTAATGTTTTTAATTTTTGTAGATGGGCGGTTTCCTCTGTTATGACACGGCAGAACCAGATTCCAACAGAAGACGGTTCCAGAGTTACATTGGCTCTAATACCTTTATGGGACATGTGTAATCATACTAATGGACTGGTAAGGATTTCTTCAGTGTTGCTGAAAGGCTTTAGGGCTTAAGTATTAAGCCTTTCAAGTGCTGTACAACAGTTTAATAACACTTTTCATTATGCTTCTTAACACAGGTATTTTATCTTCCCAAGTGACCCTGAAAAACTAATATCTAAAAGAAAGATTCGTCAGTTTTTTAAATGTCTTACGATAGCTTTTCAGGGAGAACTTTTTTCATCTAGAGGAAGCTTAAACTGATTCCATACTTGCATACAGTTATGTCTTATATACATATAATGTGCCTTTAAAAGTTTTCAGTTACGTTATGCCTTTTTTCCCAGCCAAGTTTGAATATTCTTCTGACATGGAGTTTTGTTTCTGGAGAGCTGAAAAAGATTCGCGATAGTGGACAAATTTGTTCTGAGAATAGGAAAGCAGACAATGATGGAGGTTGCCTCTTGTGGCTACCACTAGGGAAAGTGGTTAGAAATTTGCTACTAAGAAATACTGCCTGCTCTTCTAACCATGCCCAGAGAGCCTTGTTACGGAGACAGCAACAACAAGAACAAAGCCTAGTTCAACAAAAACAGTACATCTGTTACTACATCAAAGAAACAAAATGCAAAAATACTACTTTAGGGCATATTAAACATTTAAAGGGTGACATATGTATATAGAAAGCCAGACCTGCTGACATTTTGGCTTATGTGAGCTAGTTTGGAAGATAAGGTTTTGATTTCATTAACAGGCTAGTTAATGTTGAAGTGAGGAAATGGAAACCCATAAGAGGATGGCTTATCAGTGTTATTTACCCAGTCTCACGTATACGTCAAAATGCATACCCTCTAATTGTATTTCCAGTAGATAGCATTATTTATTGTTAGCAGTGAATATGACCCTACTATTCCAATTGTAAAGCAAGTTGTTTTTCACTTGATGTTTACCTAATTTATTGTTACTATGACTGTACCAAATACATCAAGGTAGGCTAGGCTACAAAGTTGCAAGTGTTTGGTGGGATTTTTTTATTTTTTTCCCCATTAAAATGTGGTTACATGTTGTTCTTTAACAGTGATTCTTGCTTTTCACTATTTATTACGCAATCTCATAACTTTGATTTTAGCAATAAAGCTTGTTATCAGTCTCCAATGTAAAGAAAATGGCTTAAAATTCAGAAATGTATATTTTTGTAATATAAGTTCTAGTACTTCCTGTACCCTTTTCCTGCTGGGCATCTTTCAGATGCTTTTGCAGAGACTTGTCTGTATTCATTAGACAACGCTTAATGAATGCCTTCAAAGTTGGGATCAGAGGAAAGAGGATGTGAATTAAGGTTCTGGGAGGGAAAAAATTAAGTAGCCTATATTAAAAGAGCAGCTAGTTAAGTTGTTTTAATCATTCAAACTTCTATTTAAATTGATAAAGTAATTTTTATTTTTATTACACTCTTTAACAATGGTTTTGATATGGAGCCAGCCTCTGGAGCCAAACCTGCTAGTGCAGTAGTATATCAGGGTTGGAAGCATTTTTTTTATTCTGAAGTGTATCCTAAAGGGTGGCGGGAGGGCTGATGGTGTGCTGAACTTAAATATTTTGAACCTATATACAGACTTCACTCATTTGTTTCATAGTTCTACAGAAACTAGTTTAGGTGGTTATAGATTTAAGAAGGATAGACAGCTGCAATATTGATAAGGGGCTAAGAAAAGCTACTAAACCTATTTCTGTTATGTGTTAATTTCCTTGTACTATTAGAAATAGGGAAAAAACCTGCTAATATAACTGTAAGCTGTGAAGGTAACTGTAAGCTGTCTGTATTGTAGTTTATATTACTGTAGAGTGAGATGAGGGTGGGTTCTGCTTTAATCATAGCACATCACTTTAAAATACATGAAGGGAATTGTTCTTCATTGCAGAAAAGTAAGAAACAAAAGATGGTGTTGTATGCGCCCCTGTCTAGTCTATTCCAAAGATAGTGCTGAAATACTTACTGAGTCAATAGACTACTGTAGATGCCTGTTCTTGCTTTATTCCACAGGGCTCCTTTCCATGAGCTAGATTATAAAATGCTCTTTGAGTTTTATCTGGAGCTAGGTCCATCCAGCTTTTTCTTGCTTCTGACACTATTAATTAGATCAACCTGCCACTAAGAACTATATCAGAATGGTTGTCTTCATGCATTTCTCATTGTTATTCTTTAGTGGGATTGTATTTTGACAGTCAGAGGTTGATTACCAGTTCTGCCAGAGCTTTAAATAAGCTGCATTCTGCCTGTTGGGCTGGGTCCATCCTTAATCACTGACCAAGGAGACTATTGCATGCTTTATATACAACTTGAAATTCATGTATCAGTCTGCTTCAGAAATAAAACTGAAGGGATGCAATTTGTCAGCTATCATGTGGGAAGAGAAGTAAACACCCTGTTAATTCTTTTACATGACTGCTATTAAAAGAAAGAGGAAATAAGAGTCTAGCACTCCATTATGCTTTATAGAAAAGCCTTTTAAAAGCGCTGCTGGTGTTTTTAGGTTTGTTTTTTTTTAAAAAAAAAGAAAAAATAAAAATCCCCAAAAAGAGCAGTAGTCTAGTGAAGCATGCTTAAACGTGCAGAATCCTTCTCTTAACATAGTGGAATTTCCCCAGTCCTTGAAAGCCTCCTGTTCCCCAGGCATTTCAAGAAACTGGAATGGAGTTTTCACATTCAGAAGTACTTAATTGAGTTACGCTTTAAGGAAATTTCAGGACAGGTCAAGTACTGTCCAGAGTTTGCTTTTTTTGAATGGAAGTTGCAGTTTTTGCCAAGATGACTGTATTTGAACTTGGAAGGTACATTTGTCATATTGAAGGTAAATCCTCTAGCACTTGCACCCTGCAATTCAGGGTTAGATAACTTTCTAAACCGGAGATCTTAATTAAAAATTGTTCAGTCCAGCATAGTGAATGTACAAGAATTTCTGTGTTCAAGTACTACAGCCTGTGTTTTGCAGTAGGCCGTATTGCACGATGCCAGTGTTCTCTTCTGATCTCAACATACCACAAACCCATTAATAGAGCTGAAGTGGTGGCATCCGCATGCAGAGCAGTTCTGCAGTCTTCTGCAGGGCCAGGCTGCCCACGTTTGGGGCTGCCGGTTTGGATTTGCGGCACTGTAGACAAGTTCCCCGTTCTCACTTGGAAAGCACTGTTTTGGCTAACAAATGCCCACTTGGTGATATAAGCAGCGTAAAACTCTTAACAAGTAAGCCGCCAACCAAGCTTTCAAAATACTCCATGGAGTTCTGTCTTTGGACAAACTGCATCCAAGATGGGAGTCGGGGTATACCGCAGCTCACATGTAAGTCAGCTTACAAACAAGTATGTTCTCATTTACAAAGGCTGAGAGAGAATCTTCAGCTGCTTCTAGATTTTTTTCCCAGGCCCAGAGCATATTTTTCTGGTATTGAATTCAAAATATCTACCATAAAAGTTGCGTCCTGATTGTTCAGCAGCTTATGGTCCATCCTGTGGCTGCAGCCATGCCTGCATCTTTGGTAATACTATCCAAGAACGTGCTGTTTGTCACTTTAAAAAGTATTACATTTTTAGGATAGCTTTACGTGTCAGTGTGACCACGTTATGGTTTTGTAATTTTTTTCAGAGAAGTAGAGATTTCTTAAGAGAATTTATCCCCTTCCATTGCCTGCTACCATCAAAAAAATCCTTTTAGCATTTTAAGAGTATTACTTAACTTTAGATAAAGGGATTATTTGCAAGTAAATTATAATTCTCTGAAGATTGTATCCCCTAAAGATCCACAGTTATCTAATCCTTTTTCACTGAGAGATCAAAAATGTGCTGGCAGTTGAAGGATAAAGCACAGCACATAGAGCTGTCAGTGCCTTGCTCCCTTGGGCCTCATGGGAGTGACTGAAAACTCCAGAACTTCATAACAAGCTGCAGGCTCTAGCATGGGACTGTCTGTGGTCTATGGAGGGTACTTTCCTCAGAGCCTTCCCTTCACTTCAGGTAAGCTATTTCTTCCCTTAGATTTCTTTAATGCAGGGATTTTTTTAAAAAAAGATTGCTCAGGAATCGTAAAACAATTACTACCAGCTATACTATATTGTCCAGAAAAAGAAATGTATGCAATTGCTATTCTTAATATCTATTTCCAATAGGACAGTGTTTTGTCAGTGGTGGGGGAGATAAATATAAAATGCTAAAGGTGCTTTTGTTACTCTTTCCTTGGATAGATCACTACAGGCTACAATTTAGAAGATGACCGGTGTGAATGTGTAGCGCTTCAAGATTTCAAGCCTGGAGAACAGGTAGTGTGAACAGTTATCTACATAATTATTCTTTAATTAAGTTTTATGGACACTTGGTAACTCCCTACAAAATTTTAATATCAGAGTGGTGTGGATTAAGCCCTACTACATTTGCATTTTATTATGCTGAGCTAATTCTGTGTGAAAATACTACCAAACTAAGTAAGTGCACATTTTTCAGAATAAAACATTTTCTGTCACCTGGTAGACCCCAACTTCAGGCAAGTTTTGATACCTCATATTTTAGAGAACTAGTTGAGAAATATTTAATCACTGATAAATGCACAGACACAGACGCTGAGCATGGTGTTCTGGATGAGATTAATGAAAGGCCATATCCAAAGAACCAAAAAGAAATATATTTTAGATTCGGGGCATCACTTTGTCTGCAATAGCAGATTGTAGAGTCTTTCTTAAAAATGTTGTTGGTTTATGTTTCTTGTTAATCTCCATTTAAGATGAGGTTAATGCAGTATAGTTGCCAGTTATTTTACCCATGTTGCTATTTCCATGCTTAGTGAAAATGAGAAAGGGCCTAAAAACGTACTCCCTGCCTTTCACACAGGCATACACGCGTGTACACACCCCTTCATCCTGAGGCAGAAAGCACCACAGGGCGAGTCTTGCAAAGATGCTTGAAACAGTTCAGAGTCCAATATTTTGTTCAGAACTGCTAAGAAACAAAAATGACCGTTAAAACTAGCGATGCATTGAAGACTCTGGTTCCAGGAGTGTAGGAAATCTCCGTTAGGAGGGTTCCTGTGCTGTGTCAGCGGTCAGCCTTAAGCCCTCAAGTGTAGTAGCACTCCGTTTTTCCCACTGCTTGTGCAACTGTAGTCAGCATGGCCAGAAAAAGACTTTGTCTGTGAAACATCCTGAAATGTTTTGTAACTCAGTCTCTGAGTTACTACTTTTAGTGTATTATTTTGCCAGTCTTACATTTAATAATATTTTGATTTTCATTTTTCGTATGTATTGTTACCTTCTATTTTTAACAAAGATGTGTCTGAAAAATTTTTTTAAGTCTGTCTTTCCAGAGGTATATTTATCCTCATTGCTATGCTGGGGTTTACAGTGATTGTATATTTTTTGTGTTGCTCTTAGAATTTGTTATGGTAGTCAAATATTTGCTATTTTTTCCAATACCGGTATGATGAGTTAAAAGGGGTCCACAGTTTTTCCAGAAGTGATCCAATTTATAATTTTCCACAGCTGGCAATGGATGTGTCATATAGCTGTTCTGGCTGCTCTCTCCATTTCAATTATAGAGGCTTCCTCTATTTCAATTTTATTTTAGTAGTTTCACTTTGTCTGCTATTTATCAGATTTTTTTAAAAAATTTCTGTGCAAACTTTAACGACATCATTAAAGCACATTAATTATACAACACTTTGGTCTTATACTGCGCAGATGTTATTTCTTACAGTTTCAGCAGGAAGAGTGTATGATCCTTGCTTTTACTACTAAAAAATGTGAGGCAGCAGAAGTCCACAGAATCTATCAAACACTGGCATTGAATAAAGCAACTTTCTCGTTCTGTTTAGTTGGCTTTTTTTAACAGTCTTAGTGTGTAAGAGCATACATGTGACTTTTGGTTTAATACGAGATGTATCACAGTAGTTTTAAAATTTGAGAGGGTTAGCAACTCTCTCCTTAACCACTGCCTTAGCACACCCACGAAGGTCACTTTTTCATTATATGAGTGTGTTACAGTATAATGTTTACTATAATTTAATATAATGCTTAAGCATTTAGTGCTTGAGATAAATAGTTCTAATCTAAAATTGAAAACAAAGAAAGTAAATGGCATTGTTAGCATTGTTAAGCCCTTAAGAGAACACTGTGCCTTTCTCTGTCAGCTGGAGAGGAGTGGCAGCTTACAGGTATCCAGAGCGTTGCTGTACCCTGAGTTTAAGAAGGGAGTTCTGTAACTGTTGAAACTTTTTTTCCAATTGACAATTCTGTTATCGAACAAAAGGGGAAAATATCCTCTTGATGCGGGAGAAGATAATTGCTAATTTGACCTCTTGTCCCATGTACTTTATACAGCCTAGCCCTGAATTAAACACTTTTTGCAGGTTATATTTAGGAACTTATTTTTTAATGTAAATTAAAGTACCCTCTTTGCTTTAGATAAAGAGTTCAGAGTATAACACAAAAATAACTACTGCCTGAACACAGATCAGATCTCTCTGTGTGATATACTTTGGTATATCCATGCCTTAAGGTAACATTAAAACAAAAGCAAAGTTGATGAATCAACACTGTAGGTTACTCTTTTGAGTGGACGTATTGTGGGGGAAATGACTCCAGAAACACCATTTCTTTTAATGGGCCCTCCTTGTCTCAGATTTTTTTCGTCTTTAAAAGGCATAGCATCTTTCAGAACTTATTTCCATGTACTGGTATTTTGTGACAGTGTGAGAAAACAAAGCATTTTGATCTTGAAGTGTAGAATAAGAACTGCTTCTCTCCTTTCAAAGTCTGTTACATGGATATGTTTACATCTACCTCTAAAGTATATTGCCACACTATATACAGCATTTGAGTCGATACCAGAAAACAAAGCGTTTTTCTTTATGCAACCAAATATACCTTGTACTCAAAACAGTAACTCTTTCAGGAAATAACTTTCAAATTTTGTCAGTTTTGTGAGCAGATCTTAAGCTTTTTTCCTGTCCCTTCACTTCTCTTTTCATCCTTCTAGATTTACATTTTTTATGGCACTCGGTCAAACGCTGAATTTGTGATCCACAGTGGTTTTTTCTTTGATAATAATTCACATGACAGAGTGAAAATAAAGCTTGGCGTGAGTAAAAGTGACAGGCTGTATGCTATGAAGGCAGAGGTCTTAGCTCGTGCTGGTATCCCAACGTAAGTAAAACACAATGCCATGGGGTTTTTAAAACATTTCCAAAGTATATAGTGTCCAGTAGAGCATATATAAAGCTGTTCTATGATAGTTTTCTTAGGTGTAATATTTCTCCTGCTTGTATAGCAAATTAAAGTTGTTGTAATCATATTTACAGAAGTTCTCTGAGCTATACTATCATCTAATTTGGACCGTATATAAGGAAAAAAGCCTTTGGTTTAATAACCATTTGAACAAAAACAGAGCAAGGATTAATTTGAAACAATCTGTGGTTTTTCTTTCTTTCCTATCCCTTGCAGACATACTACGATGTTCAGTATGTGAACCACAGCATTTTCCTGTAGTCTTTTCAGTCCAGAGGGTACTGTTAGGAGCAGCAGACGTGAAACATTGCATTTTCATGAATTTATTATGAAAGCTGTATAAAAATAATTGTAAGCGTAAAATTGTGGAGATAATTGTTCTTTCCAAATACAGGTTAGGGAAGCTTTTCTTCAGTTTGAATTACTATTACCTAATTTTGTAAAAGTTACTTTTGTAACAGTGCATTTGTTGTATACTTTGAGGTCTCTTATGTTGAAATAAGTTCAAAGGTATGACAATAGAACTTGCATTTACTGTTGCTGTTTGTTTCTTTTATTAGTTCTAGTGTTTTTGCCTTGCACTCCACTGAGCCTCCAATCTCTGCCCAGCTTTTGGCTTTCCTTCGAGTGTTTTGTATGAGTGAAGGTAAGATGTTTTATAAAGATAACCTAATTTACGTTTGTTTTGGGGTTATTTTTTGTTGTGTTGTTTTTTAATGCAGGAATGTGATAGACATTTATATAAAACATTAAGCTAGAAGATTGGAACAGTTGAGGAGCGGAGGTTAAAAAGGGATCTGTAAGCTCGTGAGAAACCAAGTCTTTGGCTATGTTATCTGAGGGAATATTTCAGTAACACAGGCCTTTCTGGAACTCCCAAAGCATGTGGTGATGCGATTTATTTGGTTTTTTTAATCCCCCAGGTTATTGTGAATGTGTGAGCTTCGGAGCTTGATCTTTAGTTCTTAGGTTTAAAAATAGTTCACAGAACAAGATCATGTGAGACCTAAGGGTTTACATGCTTAAAATCATGTCGTCTTAGTCATCGCTGATAGCATCATTTAGGTATGGAATTGGAATATTCTGTACTGTAGGAGAAATACGGAAGAGACATTTCAAAGTTGAGTATTTTCAGTATTTTGGTAATTCATAATCTAAAACCAGCTTAATGTATTTGCAAATTGTAGTGTTTCTCTCATGTTAGGGGGTTTTATGGGGAAAATACATGTGCAATTAATACCGGTAGGAGTACTGCTAAGTTTTTGCATGTGCTTTATTTGCTTTCTTTAATAAAAACAACCTACCTTTTTTAGTGTTATGCCTTCACTGCATCCTGTCATCCGTCTCTTAAAATTTACGAAGAGATTAGAATAGAATAGAATAGTTCAGTTGGAAGGGATCTACAACCATCATCTAGTCCAACTGCCTGACCACTTCAGGGAAGTAAAGCAAATTTTAGGATGCTGATGAGGGGGTGAAATTTGTCTCAGAGAAGAAAATATAGCTGGTAAACATTTAATTGCATTACTCTGATATATGATTGTGCTCAGATTATTCATGTGTCTCAAACACTGTATAAGATAATTGTTTATTGAGAAACTACATGCAAGTGGTTTGTGAAATTTGTGGTAGCTGTTTTGCAGGAGTGAAATTTGGTAATTAAAAGATTAATGGAATTTGTGTAATGTCAAGGAGGTGATTAAACATTTCCTACTCTGTGTGAGGTGTATTTGATGGATGTCTTTGCTGACCAACTGTAGGGAGTTTCTGCTACTGAAAAAGGTTACCAAAACAAAGAGGAAAAATAATTACATTGCTATTTGCATGCTCTCTGGCCTGGTCCTTTTATTATCAAAAAGTCTGGTGAGCTCTTTAAAGAATTACTCCCTTTTGTTTATCAAGTATTGTAGAAAACATTCCATCTCACTGTCACAAAGTTACGCTGTGTATCAGAGGCTATGATATATAAAGTATCTCTATTTCAGAGTGGAGCAGAAGGTCCATTTTCTGCTGACCTCAAGACTTCCCGTTGCCTCTTTGAGGAGTATCCTAGAAATAACCAGCATATCTGATAATCCTTATTTGAGGAGAGGGGTTTTTTTGTTAGCTGCTCAAAGCTATACTACTGAAAATAAATCTTTCTGCAGTTTGTCAACTGACAAAAGTGAATGATGAGATTGTTTTTAACAGATTGGTTTTATACTTATTGCAGAAGAGCTGAAGGAACACTTGATAGGCGAGCATGCCATTGACAAAATCTTCACTCTGGGGAACTCTGAGTTTCCCATTAGCTGGGACAATGAAGTTAAACTTTGGACATTCCTGGAAGCCAGAGCATCCCTTCTTTTGAAAACCTATAAAACAACCGTGGAGGTAAAATTATCATTATATGTAATTTAAATGTCTGAAATGTTTTGTGTTATGATTGTAGGAAAAGATATTTTGTCCCCCATCTTGTCCTTACAAACTTTAATCTGGATGTTAGTACATAATTCATTCTGTACTTTTTAAAGTGTAGAAACAGATTTGCATTATCTAAGGAAAATCAAATAAGATTGCAAAAAAGGAGATTTTGTTAATGTAATTTTGTTAATGTATTTTTTCTTTGATTCTCCAAATAGAGGCTACCTGCTTTTTCTCTGCAAGTAAAATGAGGAATCGGTTTCAACTTGTTGTCTATTAGTTCCATTCTCCAGACTGCAAAGAAATGTGTTGCTATTGCAAACATATAAGTGAACCTACACATTCCATATATTTGTGAAGTCTCCTGACTTCGCTTGTTATGCAGGCTGATTGGTGTGGAGAAATTTCTGGCTGCTTTATGAATTCATGACAAATTTCACTGGGACTCTGTGCAGACCCCCTCATTCATGTATGTTCATTTGGCTCAGCCTGAAGAAAATCTAGTGTCACTTACTGTTAGCGCATAGAGGGAAAAGTTGAGGGATTTTATTATTGTGTTGGTTGTTACTAACAAACATGCTTTTTCTTTTCTAACAGGATGATAAGTCCTTCTTGGAGACCCATGACCTTACTTCACATGCGATAATGGCTATCAAATTGCGCTTAGGTGAAAAAGAGATCTTGGAGAAAGCAGTAAAGAGTGCAGCTGCTAGCCGAGAGTATTATACCAAACAAATGGCAGATGGAGCTCCGCTTCCTAAATACGAAGAGAGCAATATTGCCTTGTTGGAGAACACTGTGGCAGACTCTAGACTCCCTATTGTCTTGAGAAACCTAGAAGATGTGGAAGAGCAAGGGGACTTAAAGATTGATGAAGCTATTGATGCTGAAGTCACAGAGAATGGGTTTGTAAATGGTGAAAACTCTCTATTTAACGGGACCAAATCAGAAAGTGAAAATCTAAATAAAGAGAAAAGCAACAGAGAGACTGAAGATGCCAAAGAATCTTCTTCAGAAAGTACTGATGAGGTTAAAGAATAGTCCTAAAATTTTACTTTCTTGTGAAGTTAAATTAGCCGAAGTTTATGAACAGTGCATTTATGTTGGTGTGTTTCTTTGTTAACATTTCTCTTTCTGCAGAGAAAAATGTTTTTGCTGCTTTATATAAAAATGAATTTTTAAGTTATTTAAAAGATTTAGCATCCCTTTTCAATTAAGATTGCCATCTTGCTTTCAGGCGAAAACTGGGGAAAGAGGTGCCTTTGGAAGATTTTGCAGCCCTTTATTGAACCAAATGTATTTTCTTCCTGGGGAAGAATTAAGCTCTTCTATCTGCTGTGCTTTTGTTGTTCTGTCACTCTGACTACCGAAATTAAAAGCTTGCTCTGCCTCCTGCCAAGAAAAGCAGAAGGCAGGACTGACTCGGTATTCAGCATGAAGGTGGGAGAGCAGTACAGCAGAAAACTGGATAAGAGGATCAGAAACTTGGGAGACTGGAGGAAAACCTGTTTAAAATCAGGTATGCCAGTCCAGAAAAAGGTAAGGTGGCAACCTTATGATTGGTAGTTTTAAATGTTGATGAGAATCCAAATTGTATACACTTTAAGTGATCTCTGAAGATTTCAGTTTATTTTGTCTCTTGTTTACTGTATAAAAAATATCTCATCTTTCTTCTTCAGTCAGAGTTAGGCTGCTACAATACAACATTCACCAACTTTTAAAGGCTGACTTCTTTTTATTGCCAGGCGGTACCTTTTATTTACAAGGTTGGCAGTGCCACTGGAGAGTTTGAAAGCAGATAGGCCAAGCCACAGCTTTAAACTGTACTGTTCAAAGTGAGGTCGCTTCCCAGCTTCTTCAGGTTTTCACAACTAGCTAGAGATTTTCAAAGCTACACTTTTGACTAAACCATTATTAAAAAGAAAATATGGTTAATATTCCTGTCTGCTACTCCTTCATTTCTGTGGTGTTGGATGTAACATCGAATGTGACACGGTTACCCGATCATACTCAGCTTCATCTTTTGGTTAAGATACTAATTGATGCTGTTTCCTTAAAGGAGATGGCAGGCAGGCTAATGTGGTTTTGGCCCAGGTCTAGACCACAGCTGTACGCTTTGCCATGTAGATTGTGTCTCCATCTGAGGCACATTTCTTGGGATACCTCCACAAGTTAAGCAGTCTGCTGTCTCCAGCAGTTTTGGTCACTGTCATAGTATGTTTTAACTTCCAGGTGGAAACAGTACAATCCTAGCACAGTGTGGTATCAGAACAAGGGTAATTCCAAGGCTTGACTTTGAAATTACCTGTGCATTGGGAGGAGAGGAGGGCGGAATATTTTTCTTTTGTGGGTGAATGGAGAAGAGTATAGAGTGATTTTATTCTGTTCTCAATATTAAGGACTTTGTCTTTTACCTCTGTATCCTTAGATTCAAGATAATGGATAAAATGGACAAGCTTGGACAATTGTTTAAAGCTCAATATATGTTGCAACCTGCTCATCCAGGATCAGTTGCAGTAAAATGTCTTTTGGCATATTCATAGTTTTATTAGATTTTGCTTCTTTTATACTGCAACTTGGAAAATGTGTTTTTGCATAAGTCTTTGGTGCAATACACATGAAAGTGACTTTTTTTCAGGTTGTCATAGCAGTTTTGGTGTTCAGCTAGTATCAGTGTGGGAAAAATAGAAAAAATAGTTTTTTAAAAAATATTTCACTAAGAATGGCACATTGCCATTGCACCTTGGATATTGCTTCACCACTAACAAGATGCTGGACCAGTATTTTTGTAACTATATGCTGCCTTTGGTAGAATGTTATGAATTGTTGTCTTGACAGTTTAAATGTCATACAAAAGTCATTACATTTCGGTTTTTATTAGGACCAATATTCCATTTCTGTTTCTGCCAGTTACATTGCACAACGTTGTACTAGATACTATGATGCAGTTCTGAAACTAGCCTTCCCTGAAAATTATAAGTGTAATTCAGAATTTAAATGCTTTGATTCAATCTGATACACTGTATTTTGTTCCAGTATTCGCTGATATCTATGGCTTAGCAAAGCCTGTGGTCACCACAGGACAGAATGTGTGGGTTTTCTTGAATAAAATATAGTTCTACCATGTCTTCCCTAGTGAGTGTATTATACAAACAAAACCTCTACCTGCTACTGACTGCTGGATCTTTTGGGGTGTGTGGGGAGAGGAATAACTGTCCAGGTGTACAGATAAAGATTAAAGGAGAAATAGCTGGCAAAAAAAAAAAAAAAATAGGGATTCTAGTAAACAGAAAGGGCAAGTGGTCTATTAAGCACATGGTCAAATTCTTACTCTTCATGTGTTAGTGTTATTTAGAAAAAATATGTTGCACACAATAAAAATAGTGAGTAATCTAATTTTGTAATTTGCATTTTTCCTCCGTGCATGTAATGGTTTCTCAGAAGCACTAACCTAGAACTTAAGCTTTTGAAAACTGAGGTGGAAACAAAAAAAATTGGCACTGATGAGCCCTTATTACCATCTGTCATGAAAATAGACCTTTCAAAGCATTTTAAAGTTAACTTTCTTCATAATGTTTGGTTAAGAGGCTGTTCACACTAATCCCAGGCTAAATGCCAGCTCTTGCTTCTGTTTAGCTAGCTATCTGAAGTATTCCTGTAAGAAAGACATCACTTGGATTT
>VYZM01022260.1:44814-78734 GCA_013398915.1 Dromas ardeola | reverse complement strand
GCCTTTTTGAGTTTTGCATGAACCTACCTACTGATGAATCATTTCCCTAACAACCTCCAACTTCTTTGGCTCTATACTGCAAGACGAGGTCCGTATAGCCCGGTTGATAAAGTCAAACATACAAAATTGAGCAACGACTTCCACTCTGGAAAAAATGCTTGCAAATTATATCAGCTCGATCTTATCGTGAGTCCACGGGAGCTGAGAACCTTCTGGCTGTGGAGGTAAGATCATTTAGGATCTTGGCTAAAACAAGTTGTGTTTTAGCACCTTGGCTAAAATAAGTGATCCTTCTTTTGGACTTTGTTAAAAGGCGGTACGTACAGAAAAACTGTGCAACTCAACAGAAGCTGCATTCTTGAGGCTAATTTGCCTTTAGAGAGGAATGATCATCATGGAGTCATGAAACTTGCACGTTTCAAAGGCACACTGGAAGATTTAGGTTACACAAACTGTTCTTCTCTGGTTCACATGTTTAGAAACTAATTGCTGCTGCTACTTCTGACACCCTTATTTTATAGAAAGGTGTGTGAAGTAATTATGAAACGTAATTTGAAGTGTTTCCATCTGACACAATAAAGATGCTCCCCAAATCCGCTGCTCTTTTCTGATTTTATGGACTGAGAGTCAGTCCTTCCTATTTCTTATACTCTGTGCCAAACAGGAGTGTTCAGAAAAAACTGCCCTACCAAATTTATCCAATGAAGCAACGCCCATTTCTGTTTTTTTTCTAGAATATTTTTAAACTGATCCTTGTTGAAATCAGATATGACCACCTGATTTTCACATTACAGTCTATATTTAATAGTTTTTTACCATGCTTCCTTCTTTGAGTGCGTTGCTTGCTGTACAAAGTACAGCACGTAAACTGGTGACTCACGGTTAGAGGAGCTTCCTTAGCATTTCTCGGGTTCTACATCTATTTCCTAACAAATGCCACAAGTTTGGAAGCCATGTGGCGAATTTTTCAGTTAAAATAAATAAATCTCAATCCATACTTAAGAAAAAAAGCCGCAAATGGTCCTGGATTCTTATGGGTTTTGTGTCTCCTTAGCTTCACTGGTGTACTCGGTGCATTTCAAAACTGAATGACTGACTGCTAGAGAGTTAGTGTAAATGACATAAGCTTGAGCTTTAGTAAGACCAATGAAATCTATCTATGGTAATTTGTTTAGTGAAAAACAAATTGAAATGTTGCTAAATGCCAAAGCACCTATCCTGTGGTATCAAGCAGAAATCAAAACCACCCATTTTTTTTCCCTTTTTTTTTTTTTTTTGTAACCTTCTGCTGAATATGGAGTGCTCTAGTACTTATACTCCTGGATTATCAGTAACAGGCTTTGAAATACGCTTGAATAAGTTGTTCTGTGTAGCAGCATACGTTGGGTGCTGTAGGGTACTCATGTAACAAAATGCGATTTTTGCCTTGCATGCTGTCCTTAGTTATTAACAATTATCTCTATTTTCAGTGTAAGTAGACATCAAACTTCACTTACAAATTAATTATTTTATTTTTTTTACATTGGTAGCAGCATGAACTGGACCTGGCAGTTTACAAAAGCCTTGAAGTTGGTCGTCAGTGTTTGCGTTGCCCAGAAAGTGTTGCACAGCCAGTACTGGAACAGTGGGAAACCAGAAAGCATTTGACTTCTGCCTTTGTCCCTCGTGCTAGGAAGCCTTAACAGCTGGAGCTGGTGCCATTTTTCATCAGGAAAGATTGAACTAGATAGGGAAGGAAAAAGTGAGGAGATGTCCTTAAATGGAAAATAAAAGCTGGACAACTGAACGCTAGCTAGCTTGTCTGGGAGGCAGTGTTGCTATCCTGAAGAATAAGAAGTTTTGGAATTTCGGTGAGTGTTCAAAAAAAGAGCATCTCCGATTAGTACTGTAGTTACTGTGGATTTTTAAGCAAGCCATACATTTCACAATTAGACAAGGGCTTCACTCTCCCTAGATGAAAATGTATGAATTACAAACTGTTGATATGCATTAAGTTGGCAGTGAAAAGGAGATGTGCTGTCGGTGCTGAGGGCAACCTGAGCGAAGTCTGGGCTGGAGTCACCGTTGTCCGTTGACTGGCTCCTCTGCTGTTCTGGGAGAACTACGTGACACTGAGGGGGTAAGGAAAGGCTTTATGAATCCAGCACGGAAGGACTGGACAAAGCCACAGAGAGCAATATGAAAACAGAAGGTAGTGTTGTATTCAGGACACTCACCTGAAATGTGTCTAACTTGGGGACCTTTGTCCAAATAATATTTTTTGTATAGGACTAATATAAAGTTGATCAAGCGCAGAAGAGGCTTTTGAACCTGAGTCTTCCGTCTTCCAGGTGGTTCCTTCTGTTGACTGTGCTCTGAACTCCTTTTATTTGTTTTCCTGATTTTTATTATTTAACAGTTTTTGCACATGTCCACACAGAATTTTATTTTTTTTTAACTTCCGAATTTGGAGAAACTAGACAATAATTTTCCAAATAAATCCAGTTCAGACATGGCAAAGTAGGTAATGCTGACCACCACAACTTCTGCCTTTGAGCAGCTTAACGTGAACTGGAGTGAAATAGATCTGGGGCCCTTTGAGACTTGACTTTGCTTCTTCAGAAAGGTGTTTAAAATCTGCGTGAGGATGGGGAAAAAAATCTTGCGCGTCTGAGGAATGTTGATTTCCCAACTGAATCACCATTACTTATGCACAGATTCAGATACCAGCAGAATTAGATGGTTGAACTTTAACACTTAGGGTTTTATTTAATATTAAACATATATTGTTCTTGAAAACTGGACCAACTTGACAGCCCTGAGGACACAAATCATTTGTCCTCCAAATAGAATCAACAGGGGAAAAAATGAAGTTTCCCTGTAGCGTCCCACTGCTCTTCCTCTGTTCTGGCAAGACCAATGGTAGCCTAATGCCAGTGTGGTGCCTCCTTTCACTTACAGATGTTACCCGCCAGGTAACCTCTTGCTTTGTGTCTGGCTGGGGCCACCTACCCGTCCCCTAGGTGCACTTGCTGTCCACAGGAGAAATCCTGGCTATCCTCCTGGCCAGTTCACCCGTGTTTGACACGGTGGCGTGAAAGTCAGTAGGTTTCGCGTTGTGCTGCTGACTTGGTTCTGTGCAAGTGGGGTATTCTTTATTATTTTTTTTTAACTTTCTTTTTGTGAATTCTGTTTGATTTCAATATTCTGCAGTTGCCATATTTACAAAAGTTGTCTGTGCCACCTCTCTAAGTCTGAAATTTGGGAATTACGTAGGTGCCCTGCATCCAGCAATTGCTGTATGGCATGGGTTAAGGCAAATTCATTTCCCTTTGCTTTATTCCATGCTGGTTCACCGCTTTCTGTGTTGTTAGTAACTCAGCCAAGGCTCCTAATTTCAGCGCTAATAAGTGGGATTGTATACAGATTTGTGGTGCGAAGGTATGAAATATTAAAACTGCATCTCCGTAGCGAAACAGGTGTGCACAAACAGCCTCCCGTGAACTGCAAAGGAATTTTTAGATTAACTTGAATATCTGTAAGAAAGCTCTGCTGCCTTGCAGCAATTAATTCAAGTGATTGGATGCTAGGAATGGTTTATTATAATTGCACACAGGTAGTAATTTATTAGGGTGGCTGTTTCTTTTGGCATATGTCAAGAAGGTCAGAGTTTAGACTTTTTTGGACATTAACCTAGTCTTCTGAAACTCTGAAGTTCCACTTTTTGGTCATTAATTTCATACATGCTGAGATTGTGACAATTAACCCACTTAATAAAGGTCAAGTTTCAATTTTTTCCAATTTCTGGAACACTTAACTTTATTCCTTCTTGAAAATGGGCAGATACAGAATGATAAATAGTTATTAAATGAGAACGAAGATGTAGTTCTGCTGTCAAGATACCATTGAACGGTTAGTAACGAAAGGACTAGAACTAACTATGGATTTGAAGTAAAAGGAATAGCGTGAAACAGCCTTCAGGAAAAGTATTGATCACAGTAAGCTGTTTAAAATAATTTTCACTAACATCCCTATTAACTTACCTTAGCTTCTAATTATGCAAATCCATAATTTGTCCCTTTAATGTTTTTCACGTATACATGTGATTTTTCCCACAGCTCTAAAGCAGCATCTAACCACAGCTGAAAGGCATAAACAGGCGAAGTGAATAAGGAAATGGTGGTGGTGTTTGCAGATGACCAAAGCCTAGTTATACTGCATTTCAATAATACCTGTTTCAACGAGCCATAAGATTAGGTAAAAATAAACCCTTGGTTCTGTGTAGTGGCATCAATTCCTAAAGGATACAATGGTATGTTGGCTTTCTTAAGCTTAACACTTAAAAATTAGAGCTGAAGTATGTTGTCATTTTTGAAACCTCTGAAGAGTATCCATCGAAAAGCATATTTATTAATTTTGAATTGCATCATCTGTTGAAGAAGTGTTTGCAGACCAGTCAGAAGTAGTCATTTTTTATGTTGGTAAAATCATTACGCCTTTAGTATTATGTCAGTGCTGAGTGATTTTTGGAAACCTAGTTTTCATGTACGTTTTTGCATCGTTTTTAGGTATCAACTAAGATTGTAAGTCCTTCTGGAGTATTATTACAGCAGTTTTATAGTTGATGCTGAACAATTTAATGCAGGAATGACAAACAAATCTTTCAAAGAATAAGAAGCTGTGTATTGAAAATAATAGTGTTTCCTGTATAATTTTTTTCATGAAGTAGTACAAGTCCTATTATCCAAACCTTAGAAATGGAGATATTGTCACCAGTTCTCAGTCCTGTTTTGTGGAAGCTGCAGCTCTGGGCTTCTGAAGAGGCTCATTTCAAGTACAGGGGATGAAGTATCTGACATTATTAACACATGCACTAATGTCATTGCACAAAATTCATATTCTAATGGCATCACCCAAGATCAGATGAAATGATCTCCACCCTGGAAAAAGCGTGGCTTTTGAGTTTAAAATACAGTTTGGCACTGATGTGGCTTATTTTTTCATGGGAGAGGTTTAGCTGTTGCTTTAAAATGTCTTGTATGGTCCCCAGAGGTTTTTACACACACACTTGAGGTACTCTCTGCCCCTTCTCCCTTTGAGAGGAGTTATTAGCCTGGGCTAATGCTGTCTAAATGCTCACTAGTTAGTAGCAGTACTTGTGGGACAGATGATTTATAGCCACTTGAATCAAAAGATTTTCAGCTAAAGCCTAGTAATCATTTCAAATGATCAAATATCATCTGCCACGAGAAGCAAATATGCAGCACAATGACAGTTATCAAGCTTACTCTCAGCAAAGTATATTAATCTTTTCTTCAGATTTTACTTTTGGGAGTAGTAATATTCTCTGACAAAACAGTTCAGTCATCGTAAGCTGCGTTTCAAGAAGCAGCAGCATTTTTCCTCAGTGAAATGAGGTTCAACAGGTAGGATTTCAGCCTCAAAATGATGTGCAGTCTTGAGGTGGACCTCGTGATTTTGCATCACACGAAATTAGCTAGCCATTTCTTCTTCTTTCTCTTTATTAAGAAAGCTATTTTTGCTGGCCATATTGGGCAACTATATAAAAACAGGCAAGTTTTATATCTTGGCAGGATTAAATGAGAAGTATGTATGTCTCTTTTTCATATCCTTGAATATCAAAACAAGACAAGCCTATTTAGGAACAAGGATTTTATTGCTTAACATGTATTTGCATCACGCAGTGAAGATATTCACTTTCATGGCACGTTTTCTCCCAATGGTTTCCAAATGCCTCACAGCTCTCACAAAGCTGAATTTTTGCAGTACTTTTCTGAGATGAAGAAGGGGCTCCAACAGGGTGGCAGAGCCTGAATCTGTGGTTCTGGTCACGAGAGATGCCTTTGTTAAATGTTTTCAGGTTCACGTGGAATAGTTTTGTGAACAAGCTACAAGATTGTTTCTAGAAAGAGGAAAAGGGATGTGCCTGCTGCTTGTTTAGAACAAGTGCTTACTAAAATAAGCAGTTCATCTTCAGGAATAGAAGGTCCTTAAGCATTGGGGTTATTTCCTCCCTAGCCATGGGTTGGGAGAAGAAACTAATGCTGCAACAGCAGCATGAAGCCTCCCCCGAGGACAGGTATAATTGTACCTGTCCTGATTGAGATTTCTTCTCTGGGTTCAGTGATGGCAAATGCAAATAAAGTGTTAGCTTGGAAAGCACTGAAGAACACGATATGGACCAGTCATCCTATTTCTAAGAAGATATAAAAAGCAGTATTTTCTGTTAGCCTGCAGAAAATACAGACAACAAAGTCAAGGTGGAGCTTCTGTATGAGAGCTCCTGGGAAGGCTTTTTAAGGCAAAGAGTAGTTGTGATACAGATATATGAAGCAATGAAAGGTGCTGTAGGGAAAGGCATAGCTCGTTGATTTAGTGACAAAATGTTCTCTCAGAAAGGTATTGGTCTAAACTGCACAAATCTGCAGGAAAGGGTGAGATTTAGCCTGTCTTCCTCATGTAGAAAACTTCTGAAGACGTTGGATCTGTCAAAGCATCCTATTTTGATGTTTCAAGGCTGATTTGTTAAAGAAACAAAACCTGGGCAGTGACATGATCTCTTTGCATTTCCCTACATGTTACTTACGTGTATCCTAAGTTACTTAAGTCTCAAGTGTTAAGAATTTGTTGTTCATCTTCAAATCTGACAAAATTATGGACAGCTCAGAGGTTGCTGAGTCCCATGAAAATGGAACCAGCCAGGTAGTGCCCTGCTTTAGCGACAGACTGGCTTCATAACCTCATACGTTTTTAGCCTGCAGAAAATCCATGTGGAGACAGCCCTAATCACAGATCATGGTCAACCATGAGAGCCAGAAGAAAACCATGCCTCGTTGTTCACAAAAGCAACCTAAATTTAAAACATCTGATTTGGGTTTGAATCAGCTTTTTATTTAAGAGTGTAAGCTATTATGATTTAAAGACCTCAACCCATTTCTTTGAACTATTGAAGTAAAAGATTCAAAGTGTTCAATCTCTTTGTCCTCTGGTGCAAATGGTCAAGAATGAATTTTGCTGCAAATTGAAGAACAGACTTGGATCTGAATCAGAAAGCTCCTTTTTGGTCCAGCCCCAGTCCCGTTCATCCTTCTCTACGTAGGAGGACCAGGGGAAGTCTGAAGGGCAGGGAACCTCAAACTAACCCAATACAACATAGTTGACCGCTGACACTTCATGCTATAGCAAAGAAAGCAGGAAACCCACCACTCAGGAGGAGTTTGAAAAGGCAAGGCATTGGTCTTAATGCTTCACATTTCTGTTAAAGGAAATAGACAAAATTAAGAAGAAAATTAGCCCTCAGCTCTAAGATAACAAGCAGATTCAAATTGAGGGGGGAAGGTAGAAACTTATCCCATGGGCAGGTAATTACGCAGTTGTCTAAGGAGAAAGGTTTTTGCATTGCTTTTGATGCTTTTTCTATGCATGACAGAATGGAAGTTCAGTGGTCTGAGCTGGATTTCCTACATTCCTCGAAAGACGAGTCAGACCGAGTCTTTGATAACAGCCTCATCAGTTTGGCAATATGGAGCTTGAGGAAGTGTGCATAAGTTTCTGTCCTATTTTATTTTATTTGACAACCTTTTTTTTGAAGATCAGAGCATACTTACAATTTTTATAGAACTCCTAAATCATTAAACTTACTGCATATGCTTATAAATGGCTTTTGTAGTCTGCCTCAGTGTTTTCCTATGCTGGGTTTATATCAGGTAAACTGGAATAAATGCAGGCTCTTGACTCCCACCTGATTCTTGATATCCCCATGAACACTTGCTGGCAAATTGAGTTAACTCTCTACCATGTGGAAAAGCCACTTATAAGGTCCGCGTGCTTTTCACTTTTCTGTTCTTTTTGGTCTAGTTGCAAGACAAAACGGAGTACGTAAGTGGTATACCAGCATCGGTAGAGGCTGATACAGTTGTCCACCATCTTCAGCCTTCACAGGCTGCTGGAGAGAGCAGCTGCTTTGGTCCGCTGGCATTTGGCTATAGGACGTCGCCAGTTACTCATACGAAGGAGGGGAACATGCATGGAGCAGGTGCCACGGAGGTGGTTGAAAAAGCTGGGATGAAATAATACAGATAGAGCAATAGTAATCAGTCAGTTGAAAAACATAACCTCAAACACAGAAATGTTAAGCCTAATAAGCCTAAAAAACTGAAGTGTGTCAATTTTCCTGTCTGTTTAGGTTTGTCAGGGTTGTTTTTTTTTAACATCTTTCGTATTTGCAAGATCGCTAAAGACACCCATGCCCTCTCTGGTAAAGGGATAAATACGGTATTTATTGGAATGAGATCTCATTTTTTGTTCCATTTCAAACCAAATAAGTGCGCTTTAGGAGATCATGGGAAGTCTGTAAAGGGATTTACCTCCAAAGCTAACAAACCAGCCGCAGAACAAGGAGAGAACAGCCCTTGTGTGAAGTCAGATGTTACCAAAATGCAGTATGTTGGCACTCCGAGTGCCAGTTTTTCCTTTATAAAGCGTGCTGCAGTATTCCGGAGCAAGCGCCTCATGCTGTGGCGCAGGATCTCTGCCTTTGCCGTCCCTCCTTCTCCTTTCATTGACATGCCGAGAAAACCACAGCATGGACAGTCTGTGTTGCTTCATTCTCCATACCTGTGGGCAGAGTTTCGGAGGTTGGACTGCTTCTGTTTGGTCCAGATGGGTCATAGGAAAAGATTATTTCATTAGCGAATGTAAGAACTGCAGAAGGACTTGGTGTTAGAGGAATCTCAGGCCAGAACCTTAGACGTGGGCTCCAGATGATCCACTCAGCCCACAGCAGGGAACAGCTGGCTCGAAATGTGCATCCAGAAGTGCCTAACTTCAGACATGACTGAGCCAAGCTCACAGGGCAGGTGCGTCCCTAATTTCAGCACAAGTAGTGTCTTACTTAAAAAAAAAAGGACCTGACCGTTTCCGGTGCCCTCTGAGGGGGCTGGGGAAAAAAAAAAAACTAATTCACAAGCTGTTCTGTTGTGTTTCTGGCTGAATCTCATCAGGCAGTGGCTGGTGCCACATTCAGAGCACTATTTCTTAATTCTCTCTCCTTCACTTCATACTTATCTCACTTTAGAGAGTGTGAAATTTTTCAGTTCATTATGTTCTGAACTGTTATTTAATTGAAGCCCCTAATGTTCAGTCAGTACACACTGCACACAGTCATTTAAAATATTCCAGCAGTGCACATTTTTTATAAGTGGTTCAATTGGAAGTGATCAAGGTTTGAGACTTCCAGCCCATAAAGGCTTCTGCTGTGGAAATGTGAAGTGCTGCTCTCAATAATTTCAAACTGCTTCCTAAGCAGACCCTCTGTTCCAAGTGTCTTAAACTGCAGCGTAATTTCTCACAGAAAGGAGCAAGTTGCAGGGTTTGACGGAGCCCACTGGCTGTGGAGGGTGGTGGGAAACCCTCCTCTCTAAACAAAGAGGTTGGCTGGGAGATTTTTTGTTTCCCTTGCCCCATTGTCTCCAGAAGTACTGAACGAGGTGACCGCCCTTTCTTCTGCGTGGTGTGTGTCCTGCTTGCAGCTTTGTCCTCTGTCCCGTGAGATCTTGTGTGCAACTGAGGTACGAGCACAGAGAGTCTCTCTAAATTGGTTTCTTCCAGCAGAGGACTCTGAAACTCCAGTGTTGTAAGGACGGCGGCACCCTACAAGAAACTAGGAGGAACCATGGCATCAGGAGCTCAGATCACAACCAGCTGCGGTTTCACTGCCCCAGCGTGATGCCATGCTGAGGAGAAGACACTACCCAGGGATTAGGTGCAGCCGTGCAGCTATTTGAAGTTTACTCTGCCTGTATTTTGGACATGGCTGCAACCTGTGACAACACAGACGGCAAGCTTAATTTTCTTCCATTTTCCATAACCTGTGCATTGACAATAAAAGGCACCGTGTCAGGGGATGGTTGTCTTCAAGCTTCCTAAGCCTGATTCTGCGCAGCGAAGGAAAGGATCTACTTTTGAGGGAGAAAATGAGGCTTACCACCTCCGTTCTCCTGCTGCTCAGAGCAAAATGATACTGGGGGATTACTAGCTGTCTGTTGTGGTGGGGCAGGCTAGTGACAGTGGTAGACGAGACTGTACCACTCGGAGAAGAGTCTCCATCACTTTTCAGTCGTCAAGTTTAAAGCCGAAGATGAGTCAGAAATTCCAGTTTTATTGAAAATGCTTGGTAATCTCTAGTAATGACCTAGTCTAAGTAAAGAACAAGCACTCGTTAAAGGTCACTTATCTGAGCAGAGAAAAATGTTCATTTTCCAAGTGCTGTCATCTCCTACTTTAATTAATATCAGCTGTGTATGCTGTTGGCAGTGGCTTCAAATATTGTAGCATGGGAAGACTGGACTTCCAGTGACATTTTTAATGAAAAAATGTAAACCATCTCTCGTGAATACTTGTAATTGAAGTGTTCATTAGCTAACCCTGGACTGCAGAGGAACACCTAGAGAAACAAGCTCAACTCTGAATCTTGGATAATTTTGTAGGAATTAGAAATCTTGCAGACGTAACCCAGTAAGTTGCTATCAGCTAGGGACATGTCTGAAGAGGCATGGTCCAGGGAGCCAAAAAGACCATGAAAAAGGCAGATGAAGCGCAAGAGGCAGCATCTACACAGGTGATGCTTAATGGAAATGTAGGACAAGTAGCTCAGGAACCTGCAGTTTTGGGAAGGCGATTCTGTGAAGATCCTTATCCTGATCCTTTGAAGAGATTGATGAAAGCCCTGAATCACAAGCAGAAATTAATACATCCTTTCCAGAATCCACTAGGAGGGGCCACTCCAACTCTAGATTTATACCTTGAGGCTGGAAGCGTCCCCTAGATCACTGACTCTGACCTCCTCAATTGCATCCAGTTACCTGGTACATGTCCATAATGTGCATTTGGCTAAGACAAAGGCATCCAACCTTGATACAAAGATAGGAGAAGATGGTGATTTCATTGCTATTCTTGGCAGCTTGTTTCAATATTTGATCACTCTCACTTTAAAAAAAAAATATTTTGCTTCAGGTCCTAATGGTAGATTTTGTACTGCTTTGTTTTGCTAGATGCAAAAGTTTTCTTTCTAGTTCCTGAAAATTTCCCTCTGTGAATATACTTGTATGGAATACTCAAGTTTACCTTCCAGGCTCCTTCTTTTGATGAGATAGGCAAAAAAGGCCTCCCATTGTAAGCTGTTTCCTCTAGCCTGAGAGTCATTTTGGGGTGTCCCCTCTGTGTTTTTCAGCACTCTTCAAAGATTCCTTCACTGGAATATATCCTGGTACTTGTAACACCAAGGCTGTTTATGGTGGTATTTGTGTTTTAAGTTGCCGTTTTGCTAGGTCAAGTATCAAAGTATTTCAGTAGTCCTCTGTCTTAGTGCTTCTTTTAAAGTCCCATTGAGTTCCTTGCTCATCGTGTGAATCACTACTGTCGACGATACATTTTCCACAATTCACAGGTGGAGACTGTATTCTGATTCCTAGACATGTGGCTTTGAATTCAGATGCATTAAAAATTTCTTAGGTTTCATGATCCCATTTTAGCAGTTGGACCAGAACGTAAGAGCTCCATGATTATCTTCACTTATCGTGACTGAAATTGTTATGTCTTCTTCAATTATTTTTTCAGATTAATTTTATTATTTCTATAAGTCCAGTGTTGGGGTTTTTTAATCTTCCTAAGTTCGTTTGCTGCATGCCATGTTCTGACAAGAAGCTCTATAGTCAAGTTTAATGTCTTCTGGAATATTTTTACTTACATAGATAAAAATAGGGACATGTTCTCCAGTACGTTTTTTTGGAACAGAGATAGCTAAACTCCACACTTTTCACATTTAGTCATAATTTTAGAAAAACAACAGTACAGAACTGCTTTCAAAGTTTGTGAAGTTCAGCTCCAAATTCAGTTTTCCCAATAGTGGGTTGAATCAAAACCTCTCTCTCCAGCTACCTTCACTTTTTGCTGTGGATGAGGACTGTACAGCATGGGTGTTTATGGCTCTTGTTAAATGTGTTCATGCTCAGCAGTTAGTTTGTACGGTCATTCAGTAAGGAAGAACACGGATCATCTGCACTAGGCAGTTCTTGGGGCACGTGTCTCATAGATATGGTCTGAAAGAAACGGCTCTGCTCAGTCAGGCTGTGTGAGGGCAGAGATGTTCTCAAGCTGTGTCAGAGCTGTATGGGTTCCTACCAGGGGCTGTGCGAGCCTTCTCAATGGAGAGGAGCGATTGGACTCTCAAAGACAAATTCCACCTTCAAATTCACTTACAAGTCTCAAAACATGTGCAGGTTTTAAACACGCTCGTACGAAGGACTGATGGGTGGCAGGCCTTTCGTGACAGAGGAAGGCTAAGTCAGATCTTGTTTTAACAACCGGGAACTTCTGGAAGCGCAGCAGGAGCTGCTTACCTAAAGGGGTTCCTGGAGTTAAGGGCTGAAGTTGCACTGCTGCAGCACTCCCTGGGGAGTGGGAAATGGGGAGAGACCAGGCAAAAGGGAATGGGAAAGCTCTGATGAGGGAGGAAAGTCTTTAAATTATATGTTTTCTATCAATGTTATAGAATATTTAGATTCATTTTAAACAAATGTTTTCTTGTATGTATTTGCTAAAATTAGCATGGCCTGGATTATTATCTACCTTCCCTCGACTGTCAGTTTCCAATGCTTCCTAACACAATGTGAAGTGACACAAAAAGTGGGATTAGGCCTTGTTCACCTCCCACTGAAGGTGAGGGTTAAGCTCAGCCCGTACACATTTGGTTCCTCTTTAACTCCGGGAGACAGCCCTTGAGTTGCTGTACTGAAACCCACCTGCAGCAAAGGCCATGGCCATGAGTGACCTGGAGTTGTGCCAGCGAGAGTGGGATCTGATCCGAGTGGGATGCTGTCAAACCACGCACACGTGGAGCAGAGGGATAGGCCTGCCACCCCTCTCCCTCCTGAACCATGTTTTTCCTTTGTTTTTCACACAATTTTTTCTCAGCTCCTCCTGCCGTTTGTTCCAGCCACCCAGTTGTGTACCTGCTGTCACAGATGCTGTCGTCTTTGTCCTTTACACACACACACAGTCCAAACACAAAACCGAGAACCTGGGTGATTTAAAAGTGTGAAGTATTGCCTGGTTTTCGCAGCCACGTGATTCACATTTTGGTGTGCACACGTGAATGTCAGCTTGTAGCAGCTTCTTGGGATGTTTAAACTGTGCACGAGTAAGTTTTGCAAACAGCTGGGAAAAGGAAAATGTAATGCTAATTAATTGTACTGTACTGGTGCTGGAGGCCACAGGCAGATCGGTGACCAATCATGCTAGAAACAAGTTGCAAAGAGCTCGTAGCCTAATTGCTCGTCATTGTTTTGTGTGGACGTTACATTCCGCTGTTCCAAGCCCTGATGACAAGTCGGCTAGTGAGAAGTGTAAAGCTCTGGAAGAGAAGATTTCTAAATGAAAGATCAAAACTCTTTCCAGTGTATATCCCCTGTTTATATGCAGAAGCCCTGGTTCATGCCATGAACAAAACGAGCTACTAATCTTCATTTCACCATTAGGCTGTATTTGTACTCAGAAACTTGCAGTAAAGTTCTCAATGATAGATTTATATAGCATTTAAAAAAATATCTTGGAAGAAGTTTGAACCTTGTTTGCTTAGGGTCAAGCAGAATCATTATTGGCGCTCTGAGATTGGCCCCTACTTCCCTCCAAAGCTTAAGCCAAATTAATAGATACTTTTTTTTTTGTTGTTAAGTTCAAAAATAACTCCTCTCATTTTGACTTGAGTCCATTGTAACCACCTTGTGCCTGAATCATAGAAGTTATGTATTTAGTTACCTTGGAACAGCTACCCTCATTCCCAAGACGGGTGGCATGCTCACTGTACCAAGGATGGGCAGAAACTTCTGAATCAGTAAATCTGGTTCCCTGAAGCTACTGGTTTTCGTATTCACCTATAATCCCATTCATAAACTCGTAAAGTTACAGTTTAAACCCAGTTTCTTGATCCCACTGCCTGTACTTGGGAGTTGCTTCCTGAAGCCCTATTGATGTGGATATGAAGAGTCAGTTTCCTCTGCTGTTGAAAACGGGGTTCTTCTCCAAAACACCAAGGATGGTTTGAGAGATATTGCTGTCCTACATGCAACTCGTTAAGGCTGAGGCTGGTTTTATAGCAAGAAGGGAAAGCACGGTCAAAATGCAGTGAATGAGAGCACATATCAGCAGACTTTGGCCACAGGTGCAATTAAAGAAGAAATATTAGCAAGCTGTGTGAACTGTGATGTACCTGCATTGCCTTCACTTAAACTCCTGCTTTCACACTACTTAGCTCATGCTGCTTCAGCTTGAGCTGATTTGTGTGGAAAGAATTGCACTAAAATACACATTTTTACACAGAGCGACAAGCTTGTGTACTCTTCTCTAGCAGAAACGTGTAAAATCCGGTTGAAAGCTATATTATGTGGACATTGATGTTTTTTTCTAACGTGCAGATTTCAGTAGGCCTTTCTGAAATGTAGGCCTTTCTGAAATACAGCCCTGGGAAGTTTTAACATCTGTAAATGCTTGAGCTGTCTAGGATCCAAGTTACTCGGGGTCATTGAGCAAAGTTTAAACAACATCTTGCAGTGGCTCAGCTGGTGAAATGGCCGCAGTGCGTGGAGGTGGATCTGCCCAGGAGTAGGGCACACACTGAAGGTCAAGTGTCCCAGCTCTTCTGCTGCCCTACTCTGTGACCTTGCGAAAGGTCCCGTGTTTTTCTGTGCCTGCTTCTCCATCGATAAAAAGACCAGCATTTTGAGCTAAGTGCTTTGAGGGTAATAGATACCGTCTAGAGATTCCCTGGAAGAACAGAGCTCATTTGGTATCTGGGATGTAGCAGAGTCAAGCCCTGCTTGGTAATATGGTGGTAGGACAGCACTGGTAATACTGGAAAAGAAACACTCTTCAGATCTCTGCAGTTTCTTCTTCTTATGACTGGTGAGTTTAGGCTATACTGCTATTTCATGAAATGAGTAAGAAATTAGTCTGTTGAGCTATGGCCTAAATTCCCTCCCACATTAAAATGGGCAACAATGTTTGTAGCCAAGTGTGAATCATGGTGCTAGGTACCATGGTGCCACGTACCATGACAAATCATGTCATCATTGACAAAATATGACAACGGTACTTTGTGCAGAGAAGGCACTATGGACCTGCATTTCAGGGAGTGGTGAGACACTGGCCCAGGTTGCCCAGGGAAGCTGTGGATGCCCCATCCCTGGAAGTGTTCAAGGCCAGGCTGGATGGGGCTTTGAGCAGCCTGGTCTGGTGGGAGGTGTCCCTGCCCATGGCAGGGGGTTGGAACTAGATCATCTTTAAGGTCCCTTCCAACCTAAACCATTCTATGATTCTATGATATGATTTTATGAATGTCGTCCACTAACACTGCCAGCCCACTCCTGAAGAGCTGTGCCCATTTGACTGCCTTGGTTAAATCCAGAGGCAGAAATGTTGGAACCGGTGGCTGTGGTCAGGCTGACTTCTGAGGAGCCACGCAGTACTTCTCCAGCACCAGCAACACCCCACCGAGGGCATGCAAACAAAAGCGGTGCTCCTAATCTCAGCACTTGCATTTATCTGAAAAAAATCAGCTGAAGGGAAAATAAAACGCCTTCTATCTTTGCAAAGCTGGGGGGAAAGGGAAGTGCATCTAAGATTGCTTCAAATGAAACAGCAAGGCTCAGAGGAACCAGAGACGTCTACTTGTGTGCTGCATTCCTTACTCCCGAGACAAGTTTATGAAGGAACGGAGTGTCTTTAATCATTTAATTTGGTTAATTTAAAACTACATATGCATAATTTATTTACAGAGAGGTAAAAACCTCTAATTCCTGCATTTATTATTGTAACGCACAGTATTAGAATGTTGTTTTTTTTTCACTATTGCAATCTGCGCACTGTCTGAGCATGTTAGTGTTCTACACATCATGCTTGAGCGACGGTGTTTGAGGGGGCTTGAGACACCGATTCACATATACTATCCTCCATAAATTATGCACGTAACTTCCATTTATATACAAAGGCGTTGCAGAAATTATAATACAAATTAATTTACAGGCTTTCATTCCCAGCCATTGTTTTATGCCCCTTGTCTTTAAGAGGGAAAATAAGGTCTTTTATTTCCCACTCCACGCTATCAGGGGGATTTGGTTTTGGGGATACTGCAATAGTGCCGTATATTGAAGGAGCATTTAGCTCATTCATGGCAAAACCCAGGGAACCCGTCTTGCTGAAACTATCTCCAAATGCAATTTATGCAATCTATTCATGTAAGTGGGACACCTTTTCTAATTCCAGCTCATGAGAATTTAATTGCCAAGTTTGAGCCTTTGTCAGGATATCTATCACTTTTCAAGGACTTCACGGATGGATAAAGAATTCAGCGAGGTCCAGATCTTTTACGAGGCTTGGCAACTAATTCTGACCTTCTCGACGTGTAAAACATCTGGAAGACCTGGCTGAGGCAAAGAGAGAGAATTGATTCCAGAGCTGCCTCATTCCCAGGTAGCTTTAAATTATGTTCCAGCCTGACCCAGAAGGTTTCTCCAATGTAAGTACCAGCCCACTCACCTTTCAATAACTGAATTTTCTCTCATTTGTTTTCTGACCTGGGCTATACTTTGAGCAGCCAGCTTCACTGAAGGCATTGTGTGTCCACCATAATGCCTCTCATCACTAATTCACAGTCCCTTGGCATGTATGAAAGCTTAAATTATTTCCTGCGGTGTGCATTAGCTTGCACATGTCTACGCTGAATTTCATCTGCCATCATGCTGTCTGGTCAAGTCTTTCTGGAACACGTCGCAGCTCCCCATAGTCTTGAGTAACCTAAAAAATTCTGTGTCATCCAGACATTTTGCTAATTCACTATTTACATACCTACTCCCAGGTCACTAAGAAACATCTCTTACTACAAACTTTGGGCTGGCAGGCATAAATTCTTAATGTGTATTGAAGCCATGAGCCAATCTAGGGCTATTTTTTAGTTTGATTTATTTGAAGTAGCTTTTAATGGCTTATCAGTAGCTGTTGAAGGCAATGAAATCTGCGGTAGCGTTACAGGTTTTGCTTTCTTGAGCTGGAGTGGCCACTGGAGACAGTGGGGCTTGCATTCTGCTACCCTGCACTAGAAGACAGCTCTTTCCTAAACCTGTGTGGGACGTGAGCCTCTTCCCTTCACTGCATTTTTCCTGTGCAGGAAGGATAACAACTCCCAAAGGCAGCAGCAGCTAGTCGTGGAGGAGGAGGAGAAGTGTATGTCTCTATTCTAGGAAACTGGGTTGACCTATTCCCCTGCCTGCTCAGAGGTGGTTGGCACAAGAGGAGGAAGCAGGGGCTGACAGAGGCAGCCGAGAGCATGCACAGGGGCAGGCAGAAGGGATGTGGGCCCGTCCTGGCTGTTGTTGAGCCTCCCACCAAGGTTATCTCCCCTATCTCTGCTTGTGCAGTGAGGCAGTTACTGACTTGCCCCTCAGAGTGGCTCCCTGTCCGCTCTCCCTGGAAATGCTGAAGGCAATATGGTGATATGGCTCCTTTTCCCAAAGATGAGATCCTTAGGACTGCTGTGCCATGTTGAGCATAGCAGGTGCGGAGTCTAATAGTGTCCCTTGGGAAGAAAGTGTGACATGGCCTCATCCGTTCATGTGGGATGCACCTCAAGAGATTCATTTAACCCACCTGGTTCCTCACTTGTCATTGTAGAAACTTTATATTTTACTTTGTGAATACTCTGTTTCCTCCTAAGCTATCATAGAGTCTATACTGTCAATACTCATAGGGACACAGCACCTCCCTCTTACTCACGACGAGTATCGACAGTATAGAATCATAGATTCTATAAAAAGTATATTTTACTTTGTAAGTACTCTGTGTTTCTTCCTAAGCTATCATAGAGTCTATACTGTCAATACTCGTAGTGACTAAGAGGGAGGTGCTGTGAGCTATTGGATCTGGGCAATGTGGATGATGTAGGAGGTAATGTTGGATTTTGAAATTTTAAGAAGTAGAATTTACAGAGACGGAGGAATCTCCTTTTTCCCTGTCCCTTACACATGATCTCACGTGATCTAAAATATGTGAGGGTCGTGAGCTCTCCTGACAAAGCCACCACCACACTGAAAAGTCTACCGTCAGCGTCTGCCGTGATGTCCAGCAGCAGCAAAGAAAAAACATGAGCTGAACACTTAAACAGTGAATTGTTGCCGCTAGCAGTGATGCTTTGTTGACAGCAATAGGATGGTGTGTATTTCTCAGAGGTATTTGTTGTTCCAGGATATATGCAGGCTTAAATGTATAAGACTGATCTGGATTATGGTCGGCACACTTAGAAGGTTATCTTTGCCATCAGAAGAAAAGAAACTTTTAATTACAAGCACAATAACACTATCAAGCTGGGGCAAATCCTGTGCTTAATCCTGTGCTACTGATCTGGGGTTTTACCTGGTTCAGATTCCCATCTTTGGCTGTTTCCTCATCACTTCCTGCGCTAGATGGTTTTGGTAGAATTATTTTGAGAAAAAAAAAATTATGATGGACGACAGAGAAGTATTTGACTCTCAGGCTGAGCACGCTTGGGAAAATACTGTGCTACCCACAGACTTTACCTGAATGCAGGAAAAAGGCCACATAGCTGCACAGCTGCCTTTGCAAACCATCACTTATTCGTACCTAGTGTCCCCCCAGCCACCAGCCTGTGGTCCTGCTGGGGAAACCAGCAGCATAAACACCACCACCCGTCCTGTCCCAGCATGGCACCAGGCAAGGAGGAAGAGAAGGTCTCTGATTCCAGCTTGTCAACATGACCCTATGGAGCAACGCTTGTGCGAACTTCCTCCTCTGGTGTTCATCCTCTCAGCCGTGGGTTGCGTGGATCCCGCGCGCTTTGGCAGGGAGCGAACGAGCTCTGTTACCGCTGGGTGGGGGCTGCGCCGCAGGTGCTGGGAAGGCATCTGCTTCCCCCAGATCATGTTCAGTCACCTGGTTCCCAGCCTGGAGGCTCTGGCCAGCTCTGCCTTTAGATTACATCTCCCACGTCATCCCGCACCTCATCACCCTCTCCACCCTCCTCCCTGTCCTCCAGCCTTTCCTCTCCCCTCCTGCCCTCGGCCACCCTACTGCTGCCTTTGCCTCCCCTCCGGCCATCCCCGCTCCCCTGTCTGCATTCCTCCCTGTCTGCCCTGTTTGCCTCCCACCGCAGCATCTAACAGACCCTGCCTTTCTCCAGACGGGACTGGGGCAGTCACCTACAGCTGTCCGTGGGGCGCTGGTCCCCAGCCGGCAGCAAGGGCCGTTTCCCTCCTCCTCTATTTGAGGTGGCTTGTCACCCCCCAGCCCCAGGCGCTCCGCGAGCACTGGAGTGTCTCAGGGAGCTGGATGTCAGCAGTGCGACCCCTCGGCAGGATGTTTTTTTGGGAGTTGCCTTGTTAAAAAACGGGGGAGACTTTGTGAGCGGATGAGGCGGTGGGAAGGGCAGCAGGGGACAGGGACCCCCAAGGAGGAGGCTGCGCCCCAGGCTGTTTGGGAGCTGCGGTTTCAGGTGGGAGCTCCAGCATCAGGCAAAACTGCCTCCAGCACTGCCCTGCCGCGGCATGGGAACGTGGCCAGCCCCTGCCCAGGGGTAACGCCAAGTCCCTCTTCTTCTCATGGCGCTCAGGCCAGGCCTGCCCCTACTCGCTTCGCAGGAGGCCGGGAGCCCTGGAGGGAGCGCAGCCCTGGAGGGGGCACGGCCATGGAGGGAGCACGGCCATGGAGAGAGCACGGCCATGGAGGAAGCATGGCTATGGAGGGAGGGAGCTCAGCCACAGAGGAAGCACAGCTATGGAGGGAGAGCAAGCCTGGATGGAGCACGGCCATGGAGGGAGCACGACCATGGAGGGAGAGCAGTCACAGAGGGAGCACGGCCATGGACGGAGCACGGCCATGAAGAGCAGCCATGGGGGAGCACAGCTATGGAGGGAGAGCAAGCCTGGATGGAGCACGGCCAGGGAGGGAGCACGGCTATGGAGGGAGAGCAGTCATAGAGGGAGCACGGCCATGGAGGGAGAGCAGCCATGGAGAGAGCACGGCCATGGAGGGAGCCCGGCTATGGAGAGAGAGCGGGCATAGAGGGAGCANGAGGGAGCACGGCTATGGAGAGAGAGCAGTCATAGAGGGAGCATGGCCATGGAGGGAGAGCAGCCATAGAGAGAACACGGCCATGGAGGGAGAGCAGCCGTGGAGGGGGCACGGCCATGAAGAGCAGCCATGGAGGGAGCACGGCCATGGAGGGTGCACGGCCATGAAGAGCAGCCATAGGGGAGCACAGTCATGGAGGGAGCATGGCCATGGAGGGAGCACAGCCATGAAAAGCAGCCATGGGGGAGCAGAGCTATGGAGGGAACACAGCTGCCGGGCTGTGGGACCTATCAGCAGGAGCTCTGCCCATCCCCTCTGCCCCGCAGAGCCAGCAGGACCCGGCTGGCTGGGCTACCCCAGGCCCTGCTGAACCACACAGCACGGGGGGTGTTTGCTTGGAGCTGGGGCTTTCATGGCACTTGGGTTTTGTTAGGGGAGGAGGAGTTTCTCTCTTGACATTTTCACAGCTCTGGAAGGAACAGGAGGGATTGATGACTCTGAGCACAGCAAAGACAAAGAGGTGATCCTGCCCTACTGGGCTTTGATAAACACAGGCAACCAGCCACCACTTGTTCTTACAATCCCTCACTCCCACATATGCACAAGAAACACTATTATGGGGCTTTTTCAACATTAATGCATGCTTATTAACTGACGTGCCTTTGTTTTCTATTAAAAATCTTGTTTCTAAACCTCTCCTTAAAACTCACCGTATAGACGCACGCACATACTTATTTTTCTGCCAAAGAAATCAGATCTGTAACGTTCGAAGGGGAAAGAAAACTGCCATTTTACACTAAATCTTTTTTTTTTTTTTCTTTTCACCATTTTCTTTTACCAAATTACTCTTCAGCTATTCATTTCACAGACATTGTGCTCAGTTTCAGTAGCCTGTGTAGGTCTGTTGAGGTGCGATTGGGCAAGCCTTTTGCTAGCGAAACCCTCTTCACTTTTTTCTCAGAAGCAGAGAGTTTGCACCTTGCAAACCTGACACTGGTACTGAGGTGCAGATTTGTAAAGGTATTTTGGCATCTCCCTCCCAGCAAGTCAGACTCAGAGATTTGGCTTTTCCAGTACGATAGTTTGCTCTTTTATTGGTTGAATTTTCCTTCTGTTGGAGGAATGGCAAATCTGAATTGACTTCTCAGGGAGCAAAATCACAGGAGCACAAGGCAAAATCCTTTACAAATACCTGCTGATTAACTCTTGCTGATGCCGATCAGGAAAAATGGGCACTCCAACCCATTTTCTCCCCAGAAACTCCAAGGTAAAGCAAGTGGCTCAGAATGTGAGAACCCACATCTAATTCATGGTGATGGCTACCTGGTTGGATTGAAGAACGTGAGGCTTTTTCAGCACTAACTCAGTAATTAATGCAACATGGACAGGCCCACTTTTTTCGCCATCACTTCTACAGTTCACTGTAACTTGGCAAAATGATCAAATGATTGAGATCTAGAAAGTTCGCGCTCTCTGTCCTGTATTCAGCCTATTGCATGACACTATGGTGCAATTTAGATCCTTAGTGAAACTAATTGTGTTTGCTCCTGTCCTGCCACAGAGAACAGGACCTGGTTGTGCTAATTTCTGGATAAGCACTTAATGAGCGTCCCCATACTGACGAATCCATTATATAAGTGGAGAAAGAGACCCAGGGGGAGCGAGGACACAAAAGGGAGTGAACAATACAAGGAGCCGCGAATATCAGGTCAGTGGGATCTCGGCTTCAGAATGTCCTGCTCCTACTTGAGGCCAATCATCTGAATAGCTTTCACGGGGGTGGGAGTCTGTTGGATGCCCAAACCACAGCTGAGACTGGAGCTCAGCAACTACGTGGATTCAAAGGGAACGTCAGGCCCGAGATGCTCTGCGTGCCGTGTCCTGCGGGGTGCTGCATCCCAACAGCATCATTTCTGCCAGGCGCCTCCGTGAGGAAACCTGAGACATTCTGATTCCCAAACATCCACCAAATCCCAGAAAACTGCTGAAATGCAATTGAAATGGCAGAATTCCGATGTGGTCAATTAACCCCCTGCTACCTCAAACCCTGATATCTGTGTATAAATAAAATAAAAGGTAATAGTGCTGGATTGTCGGCATAGCTGGGGAGGAAAGCAATGATACCATGGGATGTTTTCGTATGAATTATTTATTGGGCGCTGTGATCAGAGGTAGGTTTAGCCTCTGCCCTGCTCTAGGTCATCACAAGTCTATACCCTCTGCCCTCACTCAAAGCATTAAGCAGCCATGCCAAAGACAGGATCTTTGCATGACTGCCTCTAGATCCCAACACGTACCCGTGTAGCCCCTATAATGGACAAGCACATGTATTATTAAGCAGCAGAAAGCACTTGTACAAGGCTGACGGCACACATGACTTATTTACACTGACCTAAAATAGCAGCACTTTAAGTGATACAAACACAGAAGACTTTAAAGTGCTCCATGGAGATTTGTGAATACAGGAGAACCCTTTGGCTAATCCTGAAACGTTGCTTTCTTAAAAAGTCGGCTCATTCTCTTTTATGCACCTGCCATTACTTTCCTTACCTGGAAGTGACTTCCTTCATTTTTCCCTGTATATTGGATTATTAGCAGCTCGGTTAATAACAATCCTCCCACTTTTGTTGGCAGATGCAGCCTTTCAGAGCTGACAGTTCCTCAGGGCTTAGGAATACTCTCCTGCAGGCTTGCAGGGTGGAGAACTCATGGGGTTTTCCCTTCATTTAGCTGGGTTTCCTGATGGAAAGTGGCTTTAAATGGCCCTGCTCCAGCTGTGCCCACTGGCCAGGCCTGGCGCAGGTTGTCCCCACCGTCGCTCGGTATCGGTTCGGGGACGGGGGCTGGATGTCTGGTGTCCCTTGGAAGGTGTGTGCCCAGATGAGGAGGGAGGTCACTGCCAGGGCGGCTGGGGAAGGCTCCTGGGGGTACGCCAGGAGCGTGGGGGTGAGAGGCGAGAACCAGTAAAACATTAAAATGTATGTGTGTGTGTGCGGGGGGGGGACGGGACCTTAAAGATTATTTAACCAAAAAAAAAAAAAAATAATCTCAAAGTCTGACTTATATGAAATTTAATTTAATTTATTTTTACACCAGCAGCTGTCAGTTCAAAGAACAAAAACAAAGTAGCCATCTGTGCTTAATTTCATAAATCTACTGTAGATTGTCACATGATAGTGGAACTTGGACAAAAATGTGTCATGTGATTGGGTCCGGTCCCTTTAAAGTCATGCTTTCATATATAGTCTGATTTAGCTGCAGCTATAGGCAGCAGGCCCGGCTAAGCAGGCAGCAACCTGTCATGAACTGAGCGGGGTCAGTCTGATAGAAATTCTGATTTCTGGGGCTTTTAACAGCTTCCCCTCTTTTTGTGACAAAAGTGATGTGTTTTGTTGGGTTTTCTAATTATGTTTCCAGCATTCGAGCAAAACTATGAGCCTATCTGATAATAGCAACGCCTGTAACATGAAATGTAACATCAAAATAACTCCCTTTCCATGAGAGCTGCAATGGCATGGAAAAAGCAGGGTGCCAGGAGCTGCGCTGGACCAAGGGTGGTTGCAGAGCCAAGCAGTCTCACCTCTCATCGGAAGCCCTTCCCTGGCTCTTCATCATCTGGGAGGAAAAGAGTTTGCTTTAAACCTCCACAGATCACAGGTGAATCGAAGAAATGTAAAGAAATTAATTTCTTTTTCGCCATTCGAGAGGCAGGGCTAACAGGGAAAGTCAGAGTGTGTTTACTCTCTGAATTCATATCACTAAGAAAGTGCAAGGGAGAGAGATCAGAGGGGGTGTAATTAAAATACAGATCAAAAAGTCGCATTTTTCAATTTGCCATGTGAAAAAAAAATAACAATCAGCTTGTCATATTCTCATTAAATACCAGATGGTTGAGCATGAGTAATAGATCTCTGGCTGACAGAAATCTGCAAACTCTTTTCTTCGGAGAGTTTTTAACTTCAGCAACCCGACCATATCGAATAGTCAATAATGCTCTCAAGGTGAATGTATTTGTTTAGTATTTGCCTGCATGTATTTGTCTGTGCGTGCCGGAGCGTACGTGCGTGTGGGGTGGAAAGAAGAGCCTCAGAGAAAGCAAAATTAATTCTTAACAGGTAATTTTAGCTGCCTAACACTTACACTCTTGCTCTCGCACTCGCGGACACAAGAGTTTCCTGAGGTTTTGATGCTTTCCACCTTCTCGCAGATAATTAAGCGATGACCACGCCTATGCTGAAAGGAAAAGGCCACAGCTCCTTTATCCAACGCAGCTACATAACCGTAAATCAGGTTGTCGCTCTCGTGTGGAGCTCCGCAGATCCATCTCTGTCTTGCGGCGCTGCCGTCCTCCTCCGGTGGGGCGAGCAGGCAGCTGCCGGCAGCCCTGCCTCGCTGCCTGCACGGGGGACAGCTTCCCCCTGGGATAATGCCAGCAAAAGTTTTACCATGATCGCATTATTGCGCTGGTTTATTGCTATTAGTGCTGGTTTTACGGTAACACTGATAGGATGTGGCTGTAGACCACCACTGAGGTGGTGCAAACACAGAATTAACAAGATGCCCCTCTACTGCGCTCTGGTGAGACCCCACCTGGAGTACTGTGTCCAGCTCTGGGGCCCCCAACATATAAAGGACACGGACCTATTGGAGAGAGTCCAGAGGAGGCCACGAAGATGATGAGAGAGCCGGAGCACCTCCCCTGTGAAGGCAGGCTGAGAGAGTTGGGGTTGTTCAGCCTGGAGAAGAGAAGGCCCCAGGGAGACCTTATAGTCCCTTCCAGCACTTAAAGGGGAACTACAGGAAAGATGGGAAGGGACTCTTTATCAGGGAGTGCAGCAATCGGATGAGGGGTAATGGTTTTAAACTGAAAGGGGGGAGATTTAGATTAGCTATTAGGAAGAAATTCTTTACTGTGAGGGTGGGTGAGACACTGGCACAGGTTGCCCAGAGAAGCTGTGGATGCCCCATCCCTGGAGGTGTTCAAGGCCAGGCTGGACGGGGCTTTGAGCAGCCTGGTCTGGTGGGAGGTGTCCCTGCCCACGGCAGGCAGTTGGAACTAGATGTTCCTTAAGGTCCCTTCCAACCTAAACCATTCTATGATTCTATGGTTCTTTTCTTCCCCCCATGATTTACTCTCTCAGCGTGCAACATGAGATGGCACATGGACACAGGCAGGTGGGGAAGTATCAGAGGGTGCTTGTGGAGACAGCACTGGCGGCATCAGCGTTATGGTCTTCTGGTGCCAAACCTTTATGTAGCTGGGCGCCTGTCTTGATCCCAAGTAGAAAGAGGCACCCGATTGCTACCTTACTGGACTTCAGGCATTTGCGAGCCTTGATATCAGCGCAGCCAAATGACTGGGAGCCCTGAAAGGCCGATGTAATAAAGGAAACATTTAAGCCTGCCAGCAAGAAGTGGAATTTCAAAGAAATTCTGCGTGTGTGCAGAGGCAGCAGCCATTTTCCCCTTGCCTGCTCCAGCCTGCCACGGAAGCAAACGCGCGCGGATCTCTCTTGGAGACCTTGGATTTTATTTTAATTCCCCCCTCCCCCTTCTCATTGCTGTTTTCCCTTAATCTAAAAGAAGTCGTTTTGAATGAAAGTAGGTGATCTGGTCCTTGTATATGGAAAAACAGCAATTACTGGCAAAGAACAACAGCCTTTGTGGTAGGAGTGTGGTAGCTTTATTCTCCTACAAGTTTGGGCTGGACTGCTACTTAGAGTAATAGACGTTAATGCCAGAAAAGAGCTTGTGAGGTTTTCTGGCCTACTCTTTTTGCCAGCAAGGGATTTTTCCCTACGGGATATTGTAACCGAGCTTTAATTAAAAAAATTAGAAGGCATTAAAGCAGCACAAAGTAATAGCCTCCTTCGGTGTACCTCACATTACCAACCAACCTGTTAGTCTCAGACCTTCCTCATTCAACCTACTGACACATCTGTGTACTTGGCAGATCCAGATCTCACAACACGGCGTTGTTCAGGGATACCTAGAAGTGGTATAGCTACATTAGCACAATAAATTAGCATGGGTAGAGCACCATGCTAATAAGTCTGGATTGCTTCTCGTCCTCAAGCTAGTTCTTTTAGAGCTAACTCACTTAGCACTATAATGTGCAGTGCAGATGTACCCACGTGCTAGGCTAGTCTTCGGGAATGACGCTGGTATTACGGGGAGCTCAGAAAATCCCTGAGTGGGAACAGTGGTAAAGCTGAAAAGCTAGGGATCTCCCCACTGAAGAGGTGGTCAAAGGTGGTCAAAATATCAGTGGTTCCTTTTCCTATGACAAGGCTCCCGGGATGAAGTCTTAGCGCTGCTGAGATCTGTAGAAGTTTTGCCACCAGCTACAGCAGTTCAAAAACTTTATACCCTGTTCATTTTTCCAGTTAGAGTAAAAGTGTTTTTCCGGTGATAATAGACTAATCTCTCAAAACTGTTAATTTCTTCTTAAATTCCATAAGTTTTGCCAGTTTTACAACGTTTTCCTTATGTGCTTTTCATGTTTTTAGCTAATACCAGCATATATTGCCTGAATCACCTTTTTTGGGGGGAATTGCTGTCTTATCACACCAGCCTCACTTTTCAGCTGTTACTTTTTCAGGAGTTCCTCTTCTCTTGGCTTGATAAGACTGTCAGAGGCACATGTAAGCACTTGCTTTCTTGATCCTGGGCTTTAATGATTAGCTTAAGGAGTCTCATATGCTCCTGTCATGCCTATTGCTACTTCTGTCAACTTTATTTTCAACGCAGCAGACTTTGATCAAAGACAAGGTCTGCAGCACCTGCTCTCGAAGGAAAATGGAAAGACAGAACTTCTGCTCAGGAAGATTGACTAAGAAATTGAGCCATGGTGAACGAATTCACCTGGAGTTTTCATACGGCTCTTGAATCTGTGCTTCTCTAATCTGGTGGGATTTACTGAGCGTAAGGCAACAGGATCCGCAGGTACAGACCTTGGCAGTGATTTCTGGCAGCTTCCAGACTGTTTGGCTTCTCTTTGAGACCTGTGCACTTTCTATCTAGTAGACCATGTCCTTCCTACATTCTGTCTACAGGTAAGGTGGTTTTGGAGAACTGCTGATGAGCCTCTTTCAGCAGTTGGCCTACACTGCCTTCGTTAGGACAACAGGTCCAGCCACCGATACTCCAACAGACACCTAAGACGGCACACACCAGAAGGAAGTTTCCACGTGGATTTAGCCCATCTGACAGCTGTTTTGTCTCAGGACCTCACGACCAAGGTCAGAGGCTTGATGCAGCGCCTGTCATCAGAACAAAGGAAGTCTTTAAGCTGGTTTTACCACCTTATCAAACCTCTGTGGGCGAGGCAGGAGAGAACAAACTAGTTTTCAGGGCCACAGAGGTACACAAATCTGAGGGTAAGCAGATATACATATAGGTGTCTGATGACTCGTCTGATATACCTGAGTAGTGAGAAAGGACGCTTTTGAGGTTAAGGCATTGGATAGGATTCAGGAAATCTGGATTCGGTTCCCAGCCCCACCATAGATTGCCTGTGGCATCTTCAGTAAGTCTATTCATTTATTCCTCAGCTCTGTGCGTAAAAAGGGGGGCACAGGGCTTTCTAGATCCTAGCTTTTCTTTCAGACAGACAGAGCAAGTGCGCCGGCGCCCCCTCACCCATGTGGGCCCTCATCTTGCTGGGGATCTCTTGATACCATCAGCGTGTGAATCACAACGCTCAAGGGAAGAGAACAATGTATACTGAATACATGTATGCACAAACGATGAACGGTTCCAGAAGTATCAATGAAGTACCAGAAGTTGACCATTTTTGGGAACAGTAATAGTCTTACTGGCATCTGTCTCTGGCAATTTCAAACTGTTAACCAAAATTTGAATCAAACCAGGACTGAGTATTTTATTTCATGGTTCACGGGGCAGCTAGGTATTTAAACACCTCCATTTTCCTTCCTTCGTGCCGATACATATCCAGGTCCTGGCTGCAAGAATAACAGATTTGAAACAAAACCAGAGCAAGACAAAACTACCTGGGCAACATGGAGGTGGTAGGCAGCAACACTATTTCTCTTTGTTCATTGGTCGTATCAATCATATTTGTTACACGAGTCATGGTCGTATCAGTCATGTGAGTCACATAGTATTCATTGTTAGATGGGCCTAAGGAGATGGCATTGAACATTGGAGAAGTTCAGCGTGATAATTTGTCCATCATCCTGTTCAATTCAAATTCTCTCCTTGCTTGTTGAATTCCAAATACAGCCAGCCCCAGTCACTCAGGCCTCCACACTCTACAGTAACTGAAAATAAACAGTATTATTATTTGCAATAACAGTAACATCAATGAGTGAGAATCTCCAGAGATGCCCCGTTACGTGCTTTTTTGGTTGATTCAGTGGTCTTTCTATCCTTTTAATCCCTTCTATGCTATTAGTCAAAGATCCTGCATTGAGGTTCTAGCTTGCGATGTCTTGCTTTAAGACTGTTGTGAGGCGCTCTCTCTCAAGACTCTTTTCTTGGCAAACTCTTGTAGCAGCAGGCTTTGTAGGCAGACTTCTTTCATTACGCAACCTTTTCCTCTTGGTAGGGCATCTGTAGTACCAGAGGGAGGAGGATGCCTGATGCAGACAGGTTTCATCCTCCCACCCTATTTTCATGTCCGTGCATTTTCTCCTCTTGAAGAGGACTCTAATACTTCCCCTTGCTACTGAAAGTAGGTGGAGGAACAGCCAGTTTTTCCTAGCCTTGGCAAAATGTTTCTCCAGCGCTGTTACTTATTGTGGAGCAATGAGCACAAGCAGCCTCGCTGTTGCAGTGATCCAGGAGGGGGAGGATTCCTCCAGCTAGATTTCCTGGGCAGGTATGTGACCCATCAGACATCCACTGAAAGCAGCAATAGGTACCAGCCACCTCTGAAAATGGGGTACCTTGGATTGAGCCAGGAGTTAGCGGAAAAAAGTGTTCACTGAGATGGCCTTCCTCCAAGCTGACCCGAGGGGAGCCCTGGAGTGGATTGCCTGGGGAGGTCATGGAGTCTGTATCCCCAGAGACTTTAAGAACTAGCAACATGAGCATCTAGGAGGCATGCTCCATGTATAGCTGATGCTACAGTGGTGCAGGAAAGCACACAGGGTCACGGCACACTTTGAACACACTTAGTGGAGTGGGAAATGCCTTAAGGTCTTCTGGGAATCAGTCCTTTCAAAACTTATAGCCATCTGAGCCCATCTCCTCGGGACCAGTGATTTAAACTTGAGTCTCTCACATCCTGGGGGAATATCCTCATCCTTTGGCCTTACAGAGAAAGGTGGGAGAGTCGGGTTTGGTTTATAATTGAATGCAGGTATTTAATTAGCTACGGCAAAGTAGATCAGATTCAGCAGCGGGTGTTAAGAAAGTCCTGTTCCCAAATACCTGAGAGGGTGGTGGTGAGGCCACTCTACTCGATGGGAGACCAAAGTTCGAATCTCTGCTTTCTAATCAGGTGTGTGGGCGAGGAGAGAGGAGGAAGACTTGAAAGCAGATTTCCTACCTCTTATGTGGCTAAGGGAAAAATATGGGGGAGATGACTTTCAGTTGTTTTTTAGTGTTTTTCTTATCTCCAGGAAAGGATTTACAGCCAGGACTCCCAGAGGAGAGAGGTGCCACCTTCTCTCCCAGCTGTAGCTATGCCTCTGCTTAATTGCCTCACCGCTAAATACTTCACACCACAGGGCGTCTTGTAGACATTTCTTATCCATCAGCTTGGGCAGCTGCTTTTTCTCCTCTCCAGCTTCTCTAATCCCATCCTGAGGTATCAGATTTACTCCCTCCCCTACACCAGACCTGGCAGCTTGGGATACCTGTGTCTCTAACCCAGGGCTGAGGATTCCAGTATGCACTGAGGTAGGTGGAAGTTAGGTATTACAACGGCGTGGTTTTCCTCTTTTGGTGTGAAATCTCCTTTTACCTCAACTATGAGCGTGTTGAACAAGGGAGGAAAGCAGTACTTCTGGCTGAAGCATGCACACCATTAATCAAGCCTTGTGATCCTATGACACAGAGCTCTTTGTCTCAGATCTTCTGTAAGGAGTTCCCTTTGGCTAAAATTATATGCTTAAGGTCTTTGTGCTGTTGAACTCAGCCTGCTTTATACTTTCTGCCATGTGTTAGGGACTTGAAGGGAGGTGGTGAGGTACAACGCTTATACTCCTACTGGTACATGATTCTGGTTTTATAGATCAAAAAGTTTTTCAGTTACCAGCCAGGGAAAGATAAATACGTTTCCTGATTTCGTAATGAACAAGTTGGTTTTGTATGGGATGTTTCTCAAATTCTTTGCTTTGCCGTGGAAATTGATATTCTTCCTTCATACACTGAAATGACATTTACTTCAGTGGAAAATATCCCCATTCCCACACATTTTAACCTCCACTATCTTTTCTATGAGAAAAAGTAGAAGGGAGGAGGAGTAAAGCAGTGAAAAATAACAGGGTTGGCTTGGTTTTTAGACCTGCAACACTCTGACACCTGAGCCTACTTGACAAATAGAATTAGTCACATTTTGTAACATTTTATTTCACTTTTTTCACCACTCTGGTCACTCTTCCTCTAGCCCTGGTATTTCAGGAAGAGGAGAAGGAAAGTGTTAGTCTTTCTTTCAGGGCAGTTCCCTTAGCCAAGTAAAAGCTTATAGCAGCGTGCTCCTGGCACAGATTCCCCCATAAATACCCCAGACCTGTCCCTTGCTGGCCCCACTGGGGTCTTAAAACTCCCTGCCTTCAGAAGGAGGGAGGGTAATTTTCACTGACGACGTGACATGTTATAAGACTCGAAGTTCACAGTGGTGCTCCACACATGCTGACATCCCCGGTCCTAGCACACACAGCATCAGAGAATCATAGAATGGTTAGACTTGGAAGGGACCTTAAAGATCATCTAGTTCCAACCCCCTGCCATGGGCAGGGACACCTCCCACCAGACCACGTTGCTCAAAGCCCCATCCAGCCTGGCCTTGAACATCTCCAAGGATGGAGCATCCACAGCTTCTCTAGGCACCCTGTTCCAGTGTCTCACCACCCTAAATCTCCCCTCTTTCAGTTTAAAACCATTACCCCTCGTCCTACTGCTACACTCCCTGATAGAGTCCCTCCCCAGCTTTCCTGTAGGCCCCCTTTAGGTACTGGAAGGGGCTATAAGGTCTCCCTGGGGCCTTCTCTTCTCCAGGCTGAACAACCCCAACTCCCTCAGCCTGCCTTCACAGGGGAGGTGCTCCGGCTCTCTCATCATTTTTGTGGCCCTCCTCTGGACTCTCTCCAACAGGTCCATGTCCTTTATATGTTGGGGGCCCCAGAGCTGGACGCAGTACCCCAGGTGGGGTCTCACTAGAGCGCAGTAGAGGCGCAGAATCACGTCCCTCCACCTGTTGGCCACACTGCTTGTGACGCAGCCCAGGACGTGGTTGGCTTTCTGGGCTGCAAGAGCACACATTGCTGTCTCATGCTGAGCTTCTTTCACATGTGTGCATTTCCCATTTTTACTTGCATCACAAGATCAGATTTTCTACCTCTTGCCAAAGGCGTTGCACAAGTCTTGTCACCTTCTGATTGGCGTGGCACCATTTTCCATGGTGCCGAGCGATGGCTGTATATTATTCACCAACTAACCTTTTAAGTGACATATTTCTACACTCTTTCCTGGATCTAGTAGCTGGCGTTAGGAAGCTCACTAGAGCTTCACTTCTTGGGTTCCTGTTCTGCAGGTCTTCAGGTTAACCTTTCTAGCTTTAATCAAAAAAGATGATGTCAACAGGAATCATATCGTAGGCTTTCCCGGTGCTGATTGTAACCTTTATTGTTGGTTAATTGACAAAAGTGCTAAAGTCTGTTTCAGAATTTCTATTTCATAAAAACGTCTCCTTTGTTGAAGTATCAATTAGCAGTCTTGGTTCAAAGTTTATTTCTCTTGCATGCGGCCATTTATTCTGTAATAATTGTCTAGATTCTGACATTAAATACTATAATTTCTCCTGCTATGTTTAAAACCACTTCCAAAGGCTTCTAAGTTTTATTTCCTTCCCATTTTCTACAGAAATAGCTGGAGTTTGTTCATGCTTGGGGAGATTAATAAAACTAGAGAGTAGATTGTGAAATTCACCCCAAACCAAAATACAATGAGCTCCATTCCAAGACCTCCTGCAGGCTCCATTTCTTTAATTAAATATATGCCAAGGTTCCTCTCCATGAAGTAAATATATAAAACTGCATATTTGAGGGCAATTATAAGCTAGTGTATTTTGACATTTCTTCACTGCAAATCTTTTAACCTTTATTAAGGGAATTCTGGTTGAACGGATTTCTACTTGAGATATATATATAGCAAAAAGAAAAGCTGAATGCCTACATGAAATTATGGACAAACTAAAGAGAAAACCTAGGAAGTGTGAGTAAATGAAACCCTGATTTTGGTCCTACCAAAGGCTGTGGCCAGCAGAGGCTCATCATTAGCAAGAGCTACACACTTGCACTGAAGCCAGGGGAAGGTGTTTGCACTGGGGAAACTTCACCTTTCTCCTTTCTCTGGCTTTGCTGGTGCAGAGAAGGACCAAGGGCTGTTTCCAGCCTTTGCTGTAGAGGTGCCATAGGACAGGTAAAGAGATAGGGCAGGTTGCGAATGCTGCAAATGTTCAGTGTATCATCCCAGTTAGTCAAGACAAAAGCCCTCTGCTTCTGCACTCTGTTTTATTTTGAACTGGAGCAAGACATTAGTTTGCTTTTTGTCTTTGGTTAATCTTCTCTAAATTTTGGCAGTGTTAGGTTGATGGTTGGACTTGATGATCTGAAAGGTCCCTTCCAACCTAGACAATTGTAGGATTCTATGACTTTATGTCAGTAGTTTCTTCTGACAGTGGGTAGTTGAGAGTGTGAGATGGGGGTGTGAGGGTGGCCCTCGGACAGATGGGCTGGAAATGGGAGCTCGGACAGGGGAAACAATGCTCTGAAGAAGGGACATACTGGTGTGCTGGCACTAAAGGGGAGGACCCTGGGGAAAGTCCTGGGGCGTATGGTGCCTCCAGGGATGGGGTCTGATGTCCTGCCAATGGCTGCATTGTGAGCGGAATGGCCATGGCCGAGGCAGAGGTGGGTGGTGGGTGCAGTAGGAGACCCATCAAAGTCCTGGGGAGGGTCCAAGTTCCCACTCCTGGACAAGGCCGGAGTCGTGCTGACCCTTGCATCTTTATCTCAGACCGTCAGGCCTGCTTGTCTTTTTCCCAAAACTGCTCTGGATGTCAGGGAAAAGGGATAGGAAACTTTTCCAAGGAGGCCGCAAGAGGGGTTAAAGGAGAGGGCATAGGTGGGGTTCTGATTCAGATGTGTCCTGGGGCAGCAGGAGATGCTGCAGCCACCCCTGCAGACGCTGGCGTGTAGGTACATTAATGTGGGAAACCCCTGTGATATGGGAAACATCCTGGCAAAGAAGCCGCAGCTCCTGCGTGAGCCAGGAGGCAGAAGTATGCCCGAAGTTTGGCTATCATTTTGAGCAAACCCAGCAGTTTTGGGGAGCTGCTGGAGGCTACTGGTTCTTTGCAAACTATCCACATGGTTCTGCCTTGGGTATAACCTTGAACTTTACTTAAACTGGGGTTCTGTCCTAGAAACACAGACCGACACATGCTGCACTTTATGTACTAATAAACCCAAGCCTGTTCAAACCCGCTTGCTTGACAGCAGACTACTAGATGAAAGCAGGGTTGGTTCACTTATCATCCAGAAATAGAGAGCTCCAGAAGATTTTTCTTACATGGCATAGAAGTTTCCAACTTTTTT
>VYZM01022260.1:790-44794 GCA_013398915.1 Dromas ardeola | reverse complement strand
TTTTTTTTTTTAATGGTAATCATCCTATATGGGAACGAAAGACAGCAGGATAAAACTTGAACTTGCCATTCTTAGCTGGTCAAAACAGAAGTTCTGTCTCCCTAACTCCAACTTTCCCTTCAAATACATGTGTTGAAACTTTGCCATGGATATTTTTTTGCCTTCTAAGAAAAAACATTAGATGATCCATCTATAGGAGAATCTCTGACATCAATTGGTAATGGATACTGCACACTAAAAAGACTCATTCTGAACAGCTCTTGCCCCGCACAAACCCTAAGCCTCTTTGGCCTGACCTTCTGTGGCTTTTCTTGCCTGCAGAATAACTTATGAAATTTTTAGCATTCCTGCGATTGTAACATCTGGGCCTCATTGTTCTATACCTTGGAAAAAAAAAAAAGGGGCTGCGATGACAAACACACTTTGCATTCACATCCTCTTTCACCTGGTTTTCGACATGTTTTAAATCAAGATGCTCAAGCGTAAATTTCTGCTGGTCGTTTCTGGGTGCCCTCACAGCGCAGGAGGGAGACAACCCAGCAGAGTGATTTTGTGCGCGCAGCACTGGGGTGCTGCTTTGTGTTGGGCAGGTAAAGAGAAGAGTCACTTATTCAAAATATCCTGGAAGATTTTTGGCACTCTTTTAAAAATACCAAATTAGTGCTGGTATCTGAGTTGTGTTTTCTCTAGTCCCTTTCACAGAACTACAAGAGTTTCTCTCTTACCCATCACCAAACCGTAAGAGGCCTTGGGTGATTTGAAGAAAATCACCTTCCTGTGCTTGTTGCAAAGACAAGTTCCATAATTAAAAAAATAATTAAGATCCTTAGTATTTTACTCTTCTCCAGTCATTTGCTTTTGCATCAGCTGCCAACTTTATCGTGTTACAACGCGTGTAGGAAATGCCATCAATAACTTGTAAAGTTTCTAAGGCCAGGGGTCGTGATATCAATTCTGATGGCCAAATGCTTTAGAGGAACAATGTGCGTGTCTTGGGGCTGCAAAGGGTAAGACTGAAAGGTGCAGTTGTAGACTCATTAACTTAAGGAGTACAGTGGGACTTTGTTGTTATAATTTGATAGAGCGCTTGGAAACAAGCAAAAGATCAGTTTGTGTCTGGGAAGGAATAATTCAGCCTCATGTGGATGCCTTTTATTTTTAGAGAAATGTGTCTCCCTTAGACCCTTGTAAAAATAAATCGTGTGGAGCAGAGGGACATTGCCTGCATGCAGAATCAACTATTTGCCAAATGTTTTCTTTGTTTAAAATATGCACTTGCTAGACTGAAGCCCAAACTGCAAAGTTCAAACCAACACTCAAATTCTAAACAGCCCAGACTTTAAAGTCACTGAAGTCCAACTGGGAATCGCGGCACTACAAGCAGTCCTGGAGTTAAATTTCTACACCAGCCTTTGCTTACAAAATATCAGAAGAGGTGCAAGTGCTACCACCTGTTTCCTTCCTCACCGCTCCCAGTTTTTGCAACAGCTCAGCGGTTCGTGTGCTCCGCCAGGATGGGGATGACCCAAGTTCAGTTTCCAGAGAGATGGAAAAGCGTTTGAGCCCGCAGACTCTCGGGGCATCCTCAGGAGGAACTCCTTCCGTCCGCCCTGTTAAAGGTGTTTATGCTGTTTTGTAGAATAATCATCAGATGCTAGATTTAAAAAAAAAAAAAATAAAAAAAAAAAAGGGAATTTGACCATGATTTTTCTTATCCCAGGCAAGATCCCCTGGAAAAAGGAGACATGGGTACCAAGCCTAGCTCCAGAAAAAACTTCCTTAGGGCAAAATACTTAATCAGGGGTTGGAGCTAAGAGCTGGAACCAAAGTTGGGTTTTTTCCTAGGTGAACACCTACATCCTCGCTAAGTTAGTGTCAAGCGCATGCTTGTGTCCCTGTCTGGCTCCGTTAGCGTACAGGATTACTGCAGGCAGGGCAGGGACGTCACTGATGGCCTGGAGCTGGGAGGGGGCCTGGAGCTGGGAGGCAGGGCAGCAGAGAGGGGATGTCTCCATCAGCACAGGAGGGGCCACTCTCGCACATCATGGGCGAGGCACATTAAGAGGATAATTAATGCCCTGATAATCTTTACCCACCCCAGTTTTGTAGGCACCTTTGAGGCCACTTACTAGATAACATCCTTGATCAGGCGCTGTGATCAATGACAGCCTTTGGGGGAATTTTGGGTGGCCAGATACACATTATGGGTTCATTTGGTTTAATAACAGATGAAGAACTTTGCAGACAAGGAATTACTTGGTGAAGTGGAATTATTTCATGAATGACGCATAACCCAGGACAACAGTGATAATAGCTCCAGTGTATGAAAACAGAAGCTTTATCGTTTAACCTCTCACTGTGCATGGCTTGAATCCCCAGGCCAGCACAAAGAGCTGCTTTTCAGCAATTTTAAGGTGATGTCAGTGGGTGTTGGGCACCTAGCTACTTCTAGATCCTTGGCCCAAAGTGACCAAGCTATTCTGTGAGCCAGGTTCAGAGCTTTCAGCGGGGAAATGTCCTGTGAAAGATTTGTGCTGCCTCTGCCATCCCTGGTAATCTTTCCCTAAGCGGAAACTCTGCATCACTGTGGCTTGATTTAAATATGCAAGCAGAGTTTGACTTCTTCCCTTACTTTGTAATTAATGTATAAAGTACCCATCTCTTGGCAATATCTCCGACGTGGTGTGTAACACACTAGGACTCAGCCCACCTGGGCTCCAGAGCTGGGATTTGCTCCTGCCACCAAAGTGGACAGTAGCAGGGGATAAAAAAGCCAGCTGAAGGAAGGCTGCCATCCTCCGCGATGAAGTGACCTGAAGAGAAAGGCCTGATGTGCCCAGCTGGGATGACAGCCACCGAGAGACCCCAGTGGGCATCCTCGGGGAAGAAGCTCCATAGATGGAGTCCCTGCCGATAAGGTTCAAACAGCAAACCCGAGCGCAGCAAAACTGTGCAGTTAAAAAAAAGAAAGGAAAAGAGATATTTTTCATGTTCCATAAGGCTATGATTATGTGATATACATATTTTTATTCCAGATCAAAGCGTTGTTTTTAATAGTTAAATATTCACATATGCAAATGAGCCCCGATTTGCATAAAGTGATAATTATGTTATTCATTAGGACCCGGTAAATGTTGTGTTCAAATTCCACGATCATTTTGCTTTAGGGTTACTGAGAAACAAGTTTATGAGTTTGAGGGGAAACCTATTGTGCAAGTAACCGGCGGAGTCGATTTCCACCGCGCTGGGATGATTTACCTACCTCCTACGTTTCGCAGCCCGGCGTGTCCAGTCTAGCCCATTATATCAGCTAATGTCTGCGGGGAGGCCCAGGGCTGCTGTCCCTGCAAGGTCATCTGTCAATGCCAGACGGGGAGGGGGAGCCGTCACTCTCCCCCTGTGATTGTGGCTCCCCAGCTGCACTGCCTGCCCCGCACCCCGGCTCCCGGTGCTGTGGGAGAGCCCCAGCTTCCCTCCCCGTCTCAGCCACGCACACCTTCCCCTGGGTCAAGAGGAACAATGGAGCAGGGAGGACAGGGCAAGCCTGCGCCGGGCTGCAGACACTTGATAAATGGGTGGGCAGGCGGCAAGTGACAATATGCAGACAAGTGATATCATTTGCAAATGGCTTCGGCGAGGGGGAAGCAAGAATATAGAAAGGGGGGGAAAGACAAAGTCAGGGGCGCGGAAAAGGTTTCTCGTTAACCCTTGCGGGAGGGTGGGAAATATGATAGCTCGGCTCGCTGGGGAAAAAAAAAAAAAAAGGTTGGGAATACTGCTTTTCAATCCCTCGCCTACAACCTCTGGGAGAGCGAAACGCCCTACGAGGAAGTCACATGACAGTAATTGCCTTCTTAAAAACCACATTTTTAATATCTGTACTGTGGGCCTTCTCTCCAGATGCATAGATATGGGCATCTTGGGATTTACCTGGGGTTTACCTTACTTAACTCCTTTGGAGACATTCCCATCCCCTTGTTCAGAAGCTGGGCTCGGTGCCTTGGAATAAGACCCGGTGCTCAGGCTGCACTGACCTCCCTCTTTAGACACCCCAGGGCTGGCTTTGCCGCACGCAATGATGCAGCCCCATCACCCCGCTGAGTCTGCATCCCGGGAAAACACCCACATCCCATTGGCAGGCCAGCGGAGATGGGATGGATCAGGATTGCTGCAGGTGCAAAGGGCTCTTCAGGAAGGGCTTACAGAGCCAGACAAATTGGCAAACAGGAGAGGTGCTACGCACATTTTAAATATTTGTGTATGTAAATACTTTGTAAAGGTCAGTCATGAGATTAAACCACCTCCTTTCCCCCAAACCCTTTCTAAACAATGGTACAAGAAACATTCATTATCCAGTAGGTTGAATCCTAAAAGGACTGGACAGCCTACTTAAGCTGCGGGACCAGTTTTTTTTTTCATTACAGACCTATTTTGTGTCTCTCCTAGTAGCTGACAACCTCCATCTTTCTTCTGCATGTGCATTTTTTCTGACCCCAGTCACACAAGAAGTCTGTCTGCATTTTATACCCATGCTATTTGTCTCCAATGAACATGGGCTGTCTTCACACACCATGAGATTTGCCTTCCTGTCTCCCAAGCCCAGTTGTGCCAGTGGAGTTGACCCTGCCTCGCTGAGCTCAGGCTCTCTTGATGCATGCCAAGGAGGTCAGGCCATGGAGAACATGGTCGGGGATGGCTGTTGGGACAGAGCACTTTGGGACGGACCATGGAGTTACTTGCCATCTGCTACTCAGGCAGTGAGAGCATCACTTCTGTGAATGAACCCCGCTCAGAATTTCTAAGACCATGAACCACCAGGAGTGTTGTTATCTTCTGTGTTTGTAAAGACTATAGGCTGTGTCACCTACAGTCACAGATGGTGTGTAGAGGCAATGCTATGACCAAGTTTCGGTTTTATATTTTGTTCTTTGTATTGAGGACGTTTTTGAGAGCTTGTAAAAGCTGGACAGATCTGTAGGATGCTCCTCAGCTGTCATGAATTATTGTCTGGTTACGATACAACCACTATGATGCAGGTTTGAGGGTGTTTCAGGCATAGAGTCCCCAATTCATCTAAACTACAGCAACCAGCACCCCCCTGTTGCATGACAGATAGAGTTGGCTTACAGTGAACCCAGGTAATATTAACTAGATTGGGGCATGATTCTTCCCTGGTGACATTCGCGACCAGGGTTGTGCTGCAATAGAGATTCCTGGAGCGCAGTGTTTCATGTGATACATCCTCTCCTCCGTGTTTCCTGCCACTCTTGAGCACAGTCTGAACTTTGAAGTAATGGTTCCAGCACTTTTCCCTGCAACAAAATGTCATCTTCCACTTTATCTCTCTCTTTACTTGCTGGATATCAGCTGTAGTTACCATATTATAGTTATTCTATTTAAATGCACTAAAAATACAGATCAAATAGCTGGATCATCCATTAACCGCCTCATTATCCTGTTGAATGAGGACTCTTTCTGACTTTTACTGTGGACGTGGACACGATATATTAGAATCTGTCTGTCATTAATAACTTCACACACACACACACACACACACAAATCTAAATGGCCAATTAATGTCCACATCTGCCTTAATGTTACTTATTCACTTGTATTACCTATAACAGCCCCTAATGGTTTCGGAACTTATTTCACTTAATTCTTGGCTTTTCTTCTGTTCTTTGGCCCTGCATTAATACTATATTCCTTTCAGAACCTCTGCCATTGTAAGGAGGATGGACAAGATGACCTCATAGCCTTTCCCATCTCTGATTTCTATATTGCACACTTCCCTCATTACGACACTCCTGCACAATAAAAGACAGAGGATCAGGCTTAGCATCTGGAAAAACGTTCTCTTTTTCCCTAGCTGTCTTTGCTGTGCTGTTGGCCCTGATTTAGCCTCACCAGCTATGCATCTGTTGCTCTTCAGGGCATCGAGAGCCCAAAGATGGGAGGAGGTCATTAAGGGTTGTACAGACTCCATCATTAGAAACAAAATTGCACATCTCCTTTCTTATCTGTTGCTGGCCTTTTCCTCTTTTTAGGAGACTTTTACATTGGTCAGAGAAACCAAAGGCATGGGTTTTACTATTCTCAGGTCAATCACTGGCTTTCTGGCAATCAATAGTGGGGTCTTTCACTTAAGCCTTTTTGTGCCAGATCACACAATCACCCTTGGAAATCTTCCCTTCTCATGCACATGGCTTCAATGCCGAGGACATGCATTTTGAGTTGCTTCTTCTACATGTCAATGACTGGCAATAGTAAAAAAATAAAAAGGAGGTTGGTCTCATGGTCAAGGTTTTGGAATTGCGTTTCAGATCTTTGGATTTCCTTTGCTATTTTGTGTGGTCACAGGAAAAAAAATTGTAGATTTCTCTCTGCCTCAGTTTCTTCGTCTGACAAGCTAGGTTGCAAATATGGTGGAATTAAATGCTTTCTTCTTTGCAAGATATGTGACAATCACACTTGGCTGCTCCCTGTTTCATATGGTCTGCATTAGAGGATGAACTCGGGCTTATTCTGACCATCCTGGAGATCCTAGTTATGACAGTTTTGCTTGATCTTGAATGTGACTGGCCTTTCATTTCACCTGAGGTGACTGAAAAGCAGCTGAAGGGCAGCTGAACAAACAAAAAACCTATGTGGTAGGAAACCGTTAGTCAGAGCAAGACTGAAAAATGGGATATTTGGAAAAACAATAACTACCAGTAAATTCTTATCCTGGCTGTTGCTTTTCGCACTGGTCCTTTGGAGAAGCTCCTGGGCCAAGAGGAGCAATGGACACCTTCTTTGGGTGTCCCTGAGGACCTGAACCACAAGTCACTGAGCAGTCCTGTGCAGCTCTAGCTATGAGATAATTCTAGGTGCTGGTCCAGGACTCTGATTTTGAGGACTGTCAAGTCCTTACAACGGGATAGCTTCCAGTTACTCTAAAGTCACTCTTAACATAAGGCGAATGTTAAGGTATATGCAAAAGAAGACAGTTTTTATTGCAATCCAAATTTAACAGCAGAGTTACTCAATTTCAAGACAGGTGGATAGAAATAGAAAAACATAATTATAACTATCTATATGTTAGATCACCCAAGAGGTGTCTCTCTCTGTTTCATCCAGCTAGCAAGCTGTCAGATGCTTATGCAATTTCTTGGCACAGCGCTTCCTTACATAGAATGTAGTCTCGGGCTGAGCTTTCAGATTTAGGAACAGGTTTATCTTTACAACCCCCAGCCTTCCCTGAGGATCCATTCTGAATCTGATATCTATGCAGGATAAATGCTCCCTTCTGCCTTCCAGAGCAGGGGATCAGCCCTCAGCATAGGACTTCTTTATACACCGAAGCCGACATTTCATGTAACTACCTACATTTTATTCAACCTTACTTCTGCAAAGAGAGAAATGAGAATAGTGCGCATAGTGCTTTCCAATTTCTCATCAAGATTAGACACGATGATAAGGAACCACTTTGGAGCGATAGTAGGTGTTAGCTGGGGTGAATGAACCTTGGGCTGGGCTCTGAGGCATTCTGGGGCAAGGAATTTCAGCGCTCTGGATATTACTGACTAATGATAAAAAGGCATACATTCCTACCCTCATCCTTTTAGTTTGTATCTATTTAATTTTAATCTTAATTTATTACAAACAGGGGAAAAAGCATACTCAAACCTCTACAAAGGCAGAAGGTTCTGGTTTTAATATTAAAATATGTCATTTGCAATAACCTTTTTGGCTTTGTCATATATTCTCAATAAATGACTTCTACGATTGATTAAAGACCTTAACTTTGCTTCACATGTTAATCAATCTCACCAGCCAATTAGAGCTCTGGTTCTAGAGAGCAACAGAGATCATCCCTTAGCTATATATGGCAGCATTTATTGTGCAAGCCAAATCTTTATGACCCAGTACAGGTGGAGGAACTCATGACAGTTTATGGGAAAAGAACATCAAAGAATTGCAAGTTTATCCATGCTGATACTCAGTGAACAGATATTTAGAAGTTGTATTTCCGAAGGGGTAAAAGCTAAATGCAGAATTGGCTTTCCTGGGCCGAAGCAGAATTGGTGCTTAAGAGTAGCAGACTCCTAATTCCAAGCCACTGCATGCTTTTCCTTCTTTTTATAACTTGGAGTATGTCAATAAAATTTGCTTCAATTTCACTACCTGTAAAATGGGAATAAAACTACCTGGCTTTCCACCTGGATGAGCTGAGGATGAATTAGCTCATGCTGGAATTAAATGAAAGACATCAGTTCCAACGATAGTACAGTTTCCCACCTGAACAATTTAACTGGAAATGAATTTGGAGCAACAAGAGCAGAACCACATCAAGCTTGTAGGTCGCTGCCTCCTGGTCCTGGCTGCAGGGAGTGTGGTAGGCTCTGGAAAATGAGCAGAGGGGGCTTCAGTCCATTTTCTGCACATCTCCACCGCTGACCTGCTTAGTAGCTTTTACAGCAGAGAGGCCACAAGCTAGACATGGAAAATCAACACTTGTTGTGTCAGTTCAGCTCAGTGCTGAGGCACACTGATGTGCCTGAGTTATACATGAATAAACAGATGATTTCAGCCACCAGAGCTACGAGCCCCTGCATTTTTCAGAAGATTTTTAACCCACTCTAAACATAAAGAGAAATCCTGCACTGTGTAGGACACAGTGATGAAGTGCCCAAGTAAGAACTGCCTTTTTAGGTGTGTGTGTGTCCTGGTCCTTTCACAACGGGTTGCCATGCCCTGATTGGAATCTCTGAGTATTAAGGTAATTTGAACAAATAACCGTACTAATAAATCAAGAGGTAAAGTAATAACAAAAGCTGAAAAAACCTGTAAATGTCACAAAAGGTCTTTTGCATTTTCCATGGTGAATATTTATTCCAAAAAGCTTTGGTATTGCGAGGTATTGAGAAATACTTTATTTCACAGAATATACATTTGAAAGTGTTGAAAGATCAAATTCCTAGAATTCATCTATTCTCGACCTGGATGCTAACAACGTGTTAGTACTAGACTGAGGGCATTATCTGAGTTCCATGTATAGCCTGAATTCCAGACGAGACTGAAGCCAATTTTATTTATGTTTGGTCTTGGTATAATCTCTTTCCATCATTCAATTGTCTCAGCCTAAACACTGCAGGAAAGTTACTTTGAAATGAATGTCTGGGTGTCAGGGGCTAGCGAGCTAATAGTATAATTACTTTTGTAGTCTTTATTAGTTGAAATGTTTATTAGAAAGGTTACTTTTTATCCAATGAAAGATGACAAGCTGGGTTTGACTGAGCACTGTTTGTTGTTTTAATATTGTTAGCTGTGTGAATGGGTTAACACACTTCTCATCTTCCAGAAGCTGAAGGCTATGAGAAATCCCAGGGGTAGCCACTCCTCAGCCCACATTTGCTGCCTTTGCCAAGGAAACATCCCATAAGATTTCCCCCCCCTCCGTCACTTAAGGGTTGTGATGATTTTTAATGTCACTGCCTAGATGGCCTGGAGATTTTTATCTATTGCACTTACAGGTCACCTTAATATTATCTCAGTCAGAGGGGGGAAAAAGTTTCTAGCGGGATAATATTAAGTTATACAGCATGACACAAGGTCAGACTGTGAGAGACAAGAATATATGAATAAAGCCAGTGGCCATGAGAGTCACCAGTGTGCAAAAAAAAAAGAAAGAAGAAGAGAAAGAGGAACAAAGAGTAAGAGGGGAAAAGTGCTAGTAGAGGAGAAAAGAAGCAAGGAGGGGGGAAGAAGAAGGAAAGATTAAAAGGGAAAAAGAAAGGATCAGGGTCAGAGTGGGTAATGTAAAGTCATCCTTCTTATCCCAATCGGCTGCACAGTGTATGCTCTCGGTGGCTATGTTCATACTGAATTAGCTCCAGACTGTTTCTTTTCTCCGGGACTCCATCTTTTTGAAAATACATCATCAGTACAACTCCATCCTGAAGGCATATCACGCTAATGCATCATTATTGCGATGGCTGACTGATGATGCGCTGGTGTCATACATCACCAGAGCTGTGCCTTGCTCTGATGAAATGTTGGTGAGATACATAATCAGGGAGAAGCACACGGGTCCCGCTTCTAATGACTCCAGAGATGTAAACTACCCAGAATTAAAGCTAAAGCCTTGGAGAAGGGCAGCCAGGAAAAGCGAGCATCCCTAAGAGTCCGACAGCATCCTAAACCTCCTGAGAAAACCTGCGGTAACTTTGAGTTACATTAGTGGAAGTGCCTGGAAGGCTGCCAAAATCCAGCTGCTAGGCTTGGACAAGAGTCACAAAAGCCTTAGCAACATGGCAGTAATGAGAAGCAGCTACCAGGAGCCGGAGAGGACACACAGCAACATCTCACTCCAGCCCTGCCTGTGAAGGCAAAATCACAGCTTGGCTGACCAGCAGATCCACAGCAAGGGAAGGGCAGGAATGGGGAAGGTGGGGCAGAGGGGACACCTCTTGTTGGATGGCTGGCCGTGGCTCCCTTCCAGCCGAGCGTCTCTCCTCCCCTCCTTAAAACACACTCATGCTGCCTCTGTGGCCCCCTGTGGATGCTGGTGGTTGCCTCGATGGACAGGTTTGCAGAATCCAGCCCCGGCAAGTAGGAAGCTGCATCACCCTGTTGTTAATCTGATTGTTTCGTGAGGGTAGTGGAAGAAGAATGAAAACTCGGCTGAATGGCAGCCTGAAACTTAGCATGAAACATTCATTTCTTGATCCACACACACATACACTCTTCCTGCCCTGCAAAGAGTTTGCCCAACCATACGCAAAAGCCCAACCAGTTGATCTGTGCACATCTACCTTTACCTTGGCGCTTCCTTCCAATACATCCCATGGACCAGCCTCACCCTCCAAACCAGTCTCTGGTCCTCCCTCTGCTTGTGGCTTCCCAGTGCCCCGGAGCAATTTCTGTCTCTGTGCCCCAGTTCCCCACCAGGCAGAGTGGGACCAGTGACACGAACTTAGTTAGATGCAAAAAAGTTGCATGGCTCTGAGCGAGGTCTCTGTTTCAGATTGTTTCTTACAAAGTGAGTCTGAAATAAGGTGCTTTCCTCTCAGAGGATGGGTCCCTCGCCTCACCAGTTGTAATTCCCCCGGGGGATAAACACAGGCGATGCTCAAGCCATTGGCAATCATCATTTCACGAACCGGATTCCTCTCTTAGTCTTTTTCCATCCTGTCACCTGTGTAACAGCAGGTCTAGAGTACGTCTGAAGTAGCTCTGTCATTCAGAATGGAATTACTCCAGATCTACACCCACATTGCTGCGAGTTGAATTTGCTCCAGTGGTGCTAACCAAAGAGGATTTTTACCAAATAGCTCGGAAATGTAAACTGTCAAAAATTAGAAAAGGCCTCAACTCAGCATATCAAGGTATCATTTTTTCCCTCAGTCTTGCAGAATTGCTGTGCACCTGCCATACTTCACATATCTTTTAATGGACTTAATATCCTGCTTTTTCACAAGGGAAATAATCCCATCACAAGACTGCAACTATATTAAGGAGCATTGGTTTGCAGCGTTCATCATATAAATACCAAATTGGGCTGCGCGCATGGAGCCTGACATTTAAGAATGAATGTGCTGCAGCAGGAAAATCTGAGGCTTTGCAAGAATGAATGAATTTTGGCACCATTAAACAATAGTTTTGTTTTTAAAGCGTGATTCCTTGCAAGTAATTGCTGGCTGTAAGATTTTCTAACGTATTCCTTTGTAAATTCCCTTCTAATACAGCAGGCTTCAGAGCAGGTCTCTGAAAGATTAGTTTCAGATCTTTGAGAGAATCATCGACAACTGGGGTTCATCGCCTGTAGGAATGACGGGCAAGAGAATGCTTTTGTTGCAAAATCACGAGCATGTGCGCAGACACACACTCGGGGAGCTGTCTCTTTGCAAAATAATCATCATCTCTGGGTTTCCATCGTCTAATTTGTAATTTCTGTATGGCCATAACCAGGAGCTGGAGTCCCTGTCAGCGGGTCAATGGTAACAGGACTAACAAATAACTGCCACTGGATACCTTGAGGCAAACCAGCCCCTGACAGATTCATCCCTTCTGTTGAAGGTGGCGGGAGACAGACTCGGCCAACAGCTCTGTCCTTGCCTTCCCTGCCTAAACCTGAGAAAGTTCTGCACAAAGCTAATGATAAGCCTGAAATAGAATTAAAAAAAAAAAACAAACAAACAGACAGTTCAGTTCAGGTAAGCACTCTGAAACGCAGATGGCTACGTGGGCTGTCCAAGTAGCTTTGGCCTGCAACAACAGGGACTTCAAAATTAGTCTGAAAATATCTATTTTTTCTGTTTTTTATCCTGTCAGGAACCTTGAAAGAACTGTCGCTTCTGAGGTGGTTTTCCAGCACCGAGACTCACTTGGTTTACAACTCTTAAACAACTTACAATCAGGAGGGAGATTCAGAAAACAATAATTAAAAGGCAGTTACCCAACAAGACCCGAATGCCAGGCAAGAGGTGGCGATGCCCTCAGGGACAGACAATGCAGGTGGCAGAAGACGGGGCAGACAGGAAAGCGCTAGAAGTTTTGGTACTGCACTGATACGTTTCCTTGGATTTAAGGGTTGTTTTAGCCAGTGGTTCATGTTGCTATTCACCAGAACACTTAGAGCTCCACAACATTTTGATGTCTACTTCATAGCTTGCGCCTGTGTCCAGCAATATAAGAAGATGACACAGGGTATGTGCCTGAAGTTAGCCTCTGAAGAGGTCCGAAGGCTTGTACCGCCTTTGCATCAACGAGAAACATCTATGGGGAAATCAATAATGCAAATTCTTTCCTTTGGATTTAATTAAAGAAACATTTCAGGCTGCAATTTGCAAGAAAACACAAACAAAAAAAACATCGACTTTCTCTTACAGCTACTATCTCCCCAGTGCACTGGAAAGTGAGGGGGAGGAATCATTCTCACATAACATGTAGAGAACAATTTTTTAATGTCTTAATTATTTCCCATGTGCATAAAGCATTTCACTCCTATTGTTTCTTTTCACAATCTGTTTGGGGTCATTGGTAAACAGATCACTTTGCCCCCCCAGAGGGCTGTGAAACTCCAGGCAAAGCTAGAGAACTGCATGTATGTTTGCTGGTCCAAGGTTACCAGTCCTGATGTTTACAGTCTCCCCCATGTCCTTTGCCAAATCAATTTATAATATGCAGCTTGAGTCTAGTTAAAAGCCCAGTCAAGACAACGCGGTTGGTATGAAACTCTACAGCAGTGCACAGATTATCAAAAATATATCAAGTCCTCCATGATCTTTGTCTTTCATCTTGGATAAACATCAAGCCTCAGCTATTTTCTTGAATTACTGCTCCTCAAAAAATCCAGACTATTGCTTCAACCTCCTAGATAAAGACTGGTTGGCAACTCTGAGCCCTGGGCTCCCTGGCTTGTGCTGTTGTAAGACTGAAACTGGACTGAGGAGGGGCTGAGCTCTAGCTCAGCCATGGAAGATAGAGCCAAGATGGTCCTCTGTTGCCAGGGCACCATGCCACCTCTTTGCTGTCCTCTTACCAGCATTATGAAGGAAGAGATCCTTGAGTTACAACACAATATATCAGATTCAATTTATTCCAGAACAAACTACCCATGAGAGATGTTAGTCAGAATCTTAGTGCATTTCTGTTTACTTCCTTGGAAAGCAAGAGTGGATAAAGCCTGAATTTCTCTGGATTTCAAAGATAAGAATTAAATTTGACTCAACACACTTCTAGCACCAATGCCACACCACGTAGGTTCAAGCCAATTCTAGTCAAGTACTTTGTGCTTATGAGTGCGGAATTCCTTTCCACCTTCCACGACATTTAACATACTAATTGAGTTGTAGTCATCAAATCCAAATTATTACAATTAACCTTCAGTCTCTCTCTGCTGGACAGCCTTCTATATAAGTTATGTTTGAAGATGTTCCAAAGATACATTCATTCCAAATGGAGGTAAATCAGTGAGTGACACTATGGCGTAGGTGGCATTCGTGAAAAGAGACATCAGCTGTGGAATATCTTCTGGAAAAAGAAACACATATTAATCTTTGAGGTGTTTATTTATAGTATACACACACAGATTATATATATATAGATAAAGATATATATATATATATCACCCAGTGTTATTCAATCACATTAAGTTAACCTCCCTTTCAGTAAAAGACTTTCTCAAGGAACAGAATAAGCAACTGAACACTTAAAAAAATTTCCTGCTGCACTATGCAATGTCTCCTCATTTTCCAGTTTTACTACTTTGACAATTCTGAATTAGCATTTATTCATAGCAATTCCTAAAGTGTCACCAAATGAATTCCGCACTGGATGTCTCTGCAGATGAAATCTGTCCGTTTTACCTCCCACCCTTATTTGCAAACACACTGGGGCAGAGAGCTTTCTCCTACTGAAATTTCTGTCAGGCTGGAGCTGGGACAGAGTGTTTGGGCAATGGAGCAGCTTTGTCACCATTCTCACTCCTGCTCCCCAACGACAGGACCCTCAGCACCCAAAGCACCCTGAGTGCTGAAGTCCAGGTTGAACAGTTTGCAGGCAGAAATGACAGTGACTCTATTGTGTTTGGAAATCAGCTGCCTCTGGTGTAGATTAAAGACCAACCACTTTCCATTCTGTGTAGAGAAAGTAGAAATTTTAAATTTTTTTCCCCTGGGTGAACAGCAATAGGAGTTTGGTAGGAAGGCACAATGGGTGAACTTGAGAACTTCACTGGGGGAAGGAATTTGTCCTGCTATCAGAATTACGCTCAGAGCTGAGAACAAGGAAAGCAAAGTTGGGTCTCGTAATTGTTAGACATGTCCCTGCAGTCTCCTAGGCAGCATCTGCTTCTGAACTGGCCCAGCTGAGGCCTGTGGCCACCCTGGGCTCCTGGGTCTTTGCGCCACACAGGCTTCGTATGACTATATTCATCAGATATTGTGCCAAGCAAGGTCACTGGTGGAGGCTTAAGTGTGGAAGGTCTAACACACGAGGTTGTACAGCTGTTTCTTAGTCTTACAGCCCGGAGTTTGCCTGTCTACAAATGAGGGCTCTAAATCACCAGAAGGTCTTGCCAGATTTTTTGAGGAAGGCTCAATATATTCAAAATATTTTGCAGTAAACACTCACGAGGATGGGGAAAAAACACCAACTTTTAACGTACTTTGCTTCTGAAATCTTGGTTTCTTTTCTTTCACAGTCAATAAATGCAGGAGGTATCAAAAAAGGTAAATTTCTTGGGCAAGTGGAGACAAATTACAAAGGGATCCTAGGGAATCTGAGCTTTTCTCATCAAGCAAGAAGGCACTTTCTGAAGCTGTGCAGATGACTGCAGCTGTGCTTGTTCCTGGGGAGAATAACAAAAAGTTGGATCTTCAGTTTAATGGCACAAGATAGGGGGGGAAAAACAGCATATGGAAAAACTGTCACTTTCATCCCTTAGCAGTGTCATCTAATAATACAAATTTCTCCTCAGGACTCTTGGGGTTAGGATTTATAACATGGCAGAAACACTTTTCCTAACCAAAGGTAATGTGGAAACCTGCTAAGGTGTTTGGAAGGTCTTTCCAAACGGCAAAGCTGCACAGAAAAGCTGCAGGCATCTCTGGGATGGGGGAGTACAGGTGTTTGAGGCAGAACTGCCAGTAGTTTAAGACAGGAAGAAGAAGATACTATATTCTTTTGGAGCATATAGAAAGAATGTGAATTTATAAAATACATTTACCCACCCTGGAACTTATCCAGGGCTAAGGAGAGAGTATTTTGGACAGCCACGTGTGGTCAGTATTTCAGCCTTATACCTCCTAAAGGCCCAGGTCAAGGGTCTCTCTGAGCAGGAAAATGGACTTTCAGCCTGGCCCCGGGGAGCTCTTCTCTCCCTCGTCGGGTGCTTCCGAGATGAAATGCCTCCGCATCGCTTAACCACGTACCGAGCGCATACATCTAACATCCCAACAGCTCCTAGCACACCTGTGCAGCCCGAGGTGACTACATAAAAGAAGCTAATAAAGCAGCGCTTACATTTCATTCATTTTATTCACCGGCTCGAGATTTCAGGGATGGAACGGAGCACAGCTGGCCTTTGGATGTTAAATATGCTTCATAAGCCAACACCGGTTCAGCACACAGGCAGAAGCCTTCTCGTCTCGTGGCTCTCCACAGGCAATAGAAAGGAAGTATGTTGGCACTTTCACAGCTGGCAGTGGGGCTGGCACAGGAGAGCTGTAAATACTGTGTAGGCATGATGGAGCAAGCTGCCAGGGTGAGCGCGGGTCACCATGCCTCCAGGGGCTCCTAGCCACCCGCAGGAAGGCACAATGAGGAGTACTTTGCTCTTTTTTAACTGAAGTGAAGGGCAAAGGGTAGGGTGGGTAACTGAGATGTCGAATCAGGTCTGGCCTGACAGGGGCAGATGCTGCTCGGAGAGGAAATGCATCTCAGGAGGCTTTGGGGTTTTGCTACATCACCAGAGCGAGGAGCTGCCTGTGGTTGTGACCGCGAAAAGCTCCACACTCAGAAGCACAGTTTGGCTTGGGGGTTCTCCCTGCCCTGACAGAAGTAGCCTTGAGTACCTGCTGTCCTGTACTTTCTCTGGTGCCTGGTCTGCCTACTTACTTATATGGCAAAGGGAATCTTCCATTTCCACCCCATCTCACTTGGGAATATGCACCAGGGTGGGTATGAGAGTCCCACTGAAAGCCACGCCGTCTGTGTATGATTTGGGCAGCGGCTAGAGAGGAAAGGAGCACGTGGGGAAGAGCTATGTTATGTCCTTTGACTCTTCCGTATTGGTTTGCAGATCAGAACATACTTTGTCAACTTGTTCTTCTTCCTCAGAGCCAAAGAAATTAAAGAGGGCACAGGTACGTCTCCTAGGGAAGCAGAGGAAGGCTCTCTAACCGGGCAATGTTTGTGTCTGTGATTCACAGAATCACAGAATCATAGAATCATTTTGGTTGGAAGAGACCTTTAAGATCACCAAGTCCAACTGTTAACCTAGCACTGCCAAATCCACCACTAAACCATGTCCCTCAGCACCACTTTTACCCATCTTTTAAATACCTCCAGGGATGGTGACTCTACCACTTCCCTGCGCAGCCTGTTCCAATGCTTGATGACTCTTTCAGTGAAGAAATTTTTCCTAATATCCAATCTAACCTCTTGACATGTTATTTGCTCCTTATGACTATGTGCACAGTCCCAGTGAATTTCTAGGTTTATTAAAACATCCAAACCACTTCCCTTTAGGATACATGTTGAGCTCCAGGGGAACTTCCTTTAAACAGCTATTTCCCAAAGAGAGATGACCACTTGCGGGATGTGCTTGAGCTGTCTGGGTGCCTCCGCTGGCAGGGTGTGATAGCAAGGGCTTCCTGGTGGGGCTTAGCCCCAGCAGGTACCAAAATCAGTGTCCAGCTGTCCAGACCTATGGGCTGAGTGCAGGGACCTCTCCAAAATCAGCTGTAAACATTGGGAACGGCTGGCCCTGAGCACAACTGAGGTATATCCTCACATCACCTCCTGAAGCATGTGAATAGCCAGTCTTCGGACTCAGCACAGAGCCCTTCTCCAGGCAATCCTACCTGAGTAGGGTCCACAAGGAAGGACAAGGCAATCCAAAACCAGTTAATATGTCAGGCATTAGTCGCAGTTCACTTAAAATAGCCCATAATGTCTTTATTTCTCACCAGTAACTATTAAATTTAACAGAGCCCTGAATTTCCCTGATGGTAGATGAGAGGCTGGTGGATAAATGATTATATATCCAGCCTCTAGGAGAAAACACTGCAGCAAAAAACCCCCAGAACAACAACAACAAAGAAGGCACTGATATTCAAAAGGGCTCAAACTGCAGAATGTGGCTCCTTATTTCAAATGCCCCCGGGGCTGTGGATGCTCAGAACTGGTATTCTAGCTGGCTTCTTGTAAAGCTGAAAAATTTGAAACCGAATTGCTTAAATTCAAGGCTTTTCTCAGACAGATGTTTCATTTGCTCCTTTTTTTTTCCAAAGGGTAAGGTATGAGCCTTCCCTTAGAGCTTGTATTATCAAATGGCATCCTAATCTCAGTATCACTTCCAGCTCACTAAGTCATGTTTTCACTCCATGTACACATGGGCATTGCCCAGTGGTTTAGTAGAGTTGTTCATATGGCTGTAGAGGAGCAAATTAGGGTCTAATTTTGTGATAAGAAACATTTTTCAGGCAATGCTGGAAGTTTTCCCATCTGCTTCTCTTCATGGTAACCCACCGATGTATCTATACCTTAATTTTAGTCCTTCTTTATATACTTGTAAAAGACAACCGAAGAACTTCATCATCTTTAAAAATGATTAAAAAAGCCCTTGGTGCATCCAGGTTCAAACACTACAAGTATTTTCCCCGGGGCACTTGATTACAGTAGAAAATTGTCTTTTTAATTTGCAGAACTCAGAAAAGTCAGAAGATGGCAGCAGTTCATTCATGCATTAAACAATCCCTAAATCTCATGAACAGAACAGCTCTTCCTTAAAGTTATTCGTGTTATGCAACCACCTAAGAATAAAGAATTACAATTTACTAAGCAAAATAATTTTGCTTAGCCAGCTTCTACAGTCATCAAAGCTATTATTTCTCGTATTCTTTTGCTTCTTTTTTTTTTTTGTTGTCATCAGTGCAGTGGAGAAATTTTCAGGGGGCAGGGGAAAGTACACTGTCATGGGAGGAGTTTTCAGATGGATGCTTTTAATTCCAGATGTATGTTTTCAGGTTCCCTAAACTTCCGTCCTTGTTTTTGATTCTCTTTTACAAATATTGCGTAAGGAGAAAAAGAAAAAAAAAAAAAAGAAAAGATGGTTTTGATATTTCCAAATAATATGAGATGTTAAAAGGAATTGTTTTTTTCCCTGCTTTTACAGTCGAATGATTTTATCTTACTCTATGCTAATCTACATACCTCATCATTTTCTTACCATCAGCAGTGGGATCTCTTCTCTCCAAAGATTTAATAGTGTTAATGTTGCAGTAATGACCTATATTACTAAATTTTCTCTACCTTGAGAAAATATATCACAGTACATTTAAAGTATGGCATAGAGGGTTAGCATAAATAATTAAACTAAATTACAGCCATCAAAAAAACAAGGCAGGCCAGCTCCAAGATGCCTCAGAAGAAATCTAGTGTAACTCCGTTGCTGTCAGTGGAACTATTCCCAACTGACACTGGCTTCAGGGATGCGGAATGTGGCATCCTAGCTTTTGTAACACAACCTCCTTGTCATTGTGTGTTCACTTATTCACTTAATTCATAAAATTCAATCAATCGCAATGGGCCACCCAGCCACTAGAGTGAAGAAAAGAAAATCTATTGTATATGATATTTCTTTGATCAACTACGTCTGAAAGTGCATTCCCTCCCTCCCACCCCCCCGGCAGAAGAATGCATCAGAGACCAGGGCTGACACTGTGGTGCGGGGAGCTGATATTTCCCTCCAGCCTCATTTGTATTGCTTTATTGACGTGTTAATGACAAAGTACTTCCCCAGGTCCTACCGAGTGGAGAACAAGTCAGAGAAATTAGAATAATACCTAGTCCTAATTAGAAGCCAGGTATCTGCCTGACACGCTCTCGTGTTGCATTTAGCAGCTTCAGATACTTGCACGTTGATTGATTGCCTGCTCGCTTGATTGATTGATAGAGAGGCTCCACCGAGCTCATAGACACACACATGAAGGGACGCTTTTGATGTCAATATGAACAAAGATAATGATAGACTTGCAAACAATGCCAAACGCTGAGTCCATGAATTAAGCATAACGCAAACAGAAAACGCGCTCGGCACTGTTCTAAGAGCAATGAGACCAGGAAGAAGATGCGCTGTGTATGATCGAACCTCACAGCTACGGGCAAAATTGTACTGTCGGGAAGATTTGCAGGGGATGTTTCTGATTGCCTGAAGATCTCTGCGCATAAGCAGGGCAACAGAAATTAATCCAAATCCTTCCTTCGCAGCATCACAAACGCTGTATTGAAAACGGACTTCTAGAGCTGGCCTGACCTGGAAGACAAGGGTTTATCCAGAAAGGAATCAGATTGATTTTCTGTATGTGAAGATCACAGATGTACTCTATATGGGTGCCAGGGCATTAATTGATGAGAAGGCTCAGTGTGGAAAGGACGGAAATGATCAGCAAAACACAGAACTAGAGGGCTGCAGATTCCCCTCCGCATCTCCCCCGCCCCCCATCCGCACCCAAATGAAAATATTTAACAACAAATAGAAAACCACAAAAACTTTAAGGGGCACCTTGATCGGCGGATGCTGCTGAGCCCGTCTTTCTCTGCCGCCTTTGATCTGTACTCCCCTCCTCTGTTCTGCACAGTGACAAATGCTCGGCACACAGGGCACAGAGTGCAGCACAGCAGGACGGATCCTTTTACCTAGAGCTGTGCAAAATGTTCACAGCAGAGCCCCAAATCACAAGAAACTTGCCTGGCTTCAGGTTTCATTGCAAACTTGGAACTCAGACCACGTTTGTCAAAAGGTTACTGAGATTTGCTAGCCCTTTGAGAAATTTCCCTCTTTCTTTCCCTTGCACGCTCCTTTTCTCCCTTTCTCTCTCTAATCTGCCTGAATTTCTAAAACTATTTCCACAGTGTTTAGGAGCTAGGAGGACTCACAAGTTTGGATGAAAAAGCCTGCCAAAAGTACTCTCTCATGGTGTCAATTCAAAACCAGGTGAAAGTAGGTGATTCATTCCAAGAAAAAAAAAAAACAACCCCAAAAACAAAAGAAAAACCTAAAAAACACAACAGCCAACTAACATTCTCTCAGTCCCTGCAAATGTGTGAGCCACAGACTCGATTCATCAAGGGCTTGAACATCTTCTTTGAAAATGTCTCAGTAATCCCACCGATTGCCACAGTGTTAGGGCCAAAGCTGGGTTTTTTGAACCCCAAAAGTCAAAACGAAACACGGGCGTGCAATTCCTTTGCTGACCGAATTCAATCCCTGTGAAATGAAATGTTTCACACAGCCCTTTTTTTCAGTACTGTGTTCAGGGACACCAGGGATCAACAAAAGTTTGCATCACCTTGCTCTTACGCTGTCCCTCACTCAAAGATCGCTTTGCAAAGATCATCTGAGTAATTAATTGACGTGGGGACAAACAGAAAGTCAGTGCTAAGGTTTGAACCCAGGTCTTCTCAGAGCTTTAAGCTCAAGCTCATCTGCCTTGCTGGCAGAAGTGCGGTCCGGTTCTGTTTGTGCCAATGACATTCCATGATTCAGTTTGCATATTTAAAGAATAGGTGAGTGATCTCTCTCTGGACATACCTTGTGTGCTTTGGTGCACATAATATCAAGTGGCATATGAATTCAGCGCAGCGATACGCACTTTTTCAGAGCTTTTTGCACGGCATCTGAAGTAACTACCCTTTCAGTACCTAACAAAGAGGCTGGAACTTACGCACAGACTTAATGAACGTCTTCGGTTCAAACCAGACTTTTAAGCGATGATGTGTGAAGCGATAGCACAGCAGTGGGGGGGGATGCTTTTGCTTTTCAGTCACCAGACCCATGAACTTCAGAGCGCCCAACGCTTTCACAGATGCCCCATGAACAAGGTCACTATTAAGCTAAGACCTCTTGTGTCCTGATACAGAGGTCAAGGTTGCTTTACAAGCTTGGAGGGACACTTAAAACAAAAGAAGTGAAAATAGTGCCTTAAGCTAGTGCAGGTTCAGTTGAATCATTATGTTTTAATGCCCAACCCTTGTTTGTTTTCTATTTCTCTTTGGAGATCTTTTGCCATGGAAGGTTAAAGATTACTGAGATAACTAACAATAAATGTGTCTGGCATTGTGACTTTTGACCAATAATTATAACTTGGGTTGAGTGGAATGAATCTGTAGCCAATTTTACTGAACATCCTATAGCAGCAAAATCGACAAGGGTGGGAATTAAAAGCTTAGCCCTGTTGATTCATATCAAAATAAGGATGGCCGTTTCTCTGAGCTTTGACAACAGCCCGAGCCCTTCTCCTCTATCAGCGCTGTGGACTGCAGTGCTGCAGTAATTGCTTAACTGCTCCTTTGCCTGTTAGGACTCAAATGACTTGGCTTTAGAGTGGACTCCAGAAATGACTCAGAGTTTCAACAGACACACCCAGTTACTGGCTTTTGTAGTACACTAAATGCTTTCCAATATAACATATTTTTTTAAAGAAAGGCTGTGTATTGCTCTCTGTAGACCCGAGGGCATATATTCAGTCACAGCATAGGTGCAGGTTGAATGATAACTGTGCAAACTGCTGTCTCACACCCTGCCAGCCTGCTTGCGTCCTATTCTGAAAGGGTACCTGGTGTGGGGACCAGAGCCCCCTCTCCGTGTCAGCCCCAGCCTGACTCCTACAGCTACTAGAGATAGCGGCAGGGATGCTTACGCAGGAGGTAGGGCCCTCGTGTCCTTGTGTACGTTAGAGGCTGCAGCTGCAGGTGGCCATCAGCACACTTCCTGGTGCAGAGACCAAGATTAGGTGAGATTTGCATAGGTGGTCAGTCATTAACAGTAGTCGTGGCTTTGCTGGTCTACACTGAAAAGGAGCGCCTTACAGCCATACCAGTTTGTGGAGCTTTGACTAAGACAATCCTGGCATTGGTCACGCCTGAGGTGATAGCCATCAGTTTGTTGAGGACAGCCACCAGGGGTGGGCAGCTGCAAACCAGGGCTGCGTTGGAACCAGTAACCGAGGCAAAACATGATCAGTAATTCTCATCACCGAAGCATCCTGTCGCCCAAGCCACATAATCTTCAATATCCAGCCCAGGAGCCAACACTCCGGTTCACCCTGGTCAGAGGTATACTATAAGCATACTGCAAAAATAAACATAAATTCTTGAATATATGCTTTCTCCCATTCACAAATCTTCAAACAAATGAGTTCTAAAAAAAGAAATTCTTTCCAAAAGTTCTCAGATTTCCCCTGCTGTCCTTTGTTTTTAATACAGATTAGGTGATTCTTCAACTAGAAATGCTTTAGAAGCACTGTCTTCCACAATGAACATGTTTATTAAACAGATTATTATCTTTCCTGCTTTAAGTAGTTTCTAGCATTTTGATGCCACAGAGGAAGAACAGCAGCAGGTCTAGTTATTAATAATATGTTGTCATGACAATTTTTTTTTTTGCAATGTTGGAAAAATGCTCCCAGTAGCATTCTAGGTACAGCCAACTTTCAAGGTAGTTACAATGGCTGATTTCTTTGAGGAAAGGTGAACAGGGGTAGGACTTGCCCTCTGTCGAAGTTTGAAGGATTTTCTAGGAGGCAAACTGTGGCCTTCTCGCTTGCATTTGTAATTGTCCAGTCATGTAAGTGGTCCTGTGATTCTTTCTAAGATTATTGTGTATGAAGGAGAACACAGTATTCATGCTGCAGTTGAGATGCCCGTTTATTTTCAAATTCACGAATGCAGAGCAATTTCAGAAAGGTCTTTGAGAACTTCTTTTTTTCCAGTCTTGGCCTCAAGAATTCAATGTCAGAAATTCTCAGACAAAAACCCTACAATTCCCTAGCAAGAGGTCTGTGTCAGAACAAAAAAAATGTGCAAAAAATTTTCTGTTCTGAAGAGAGACATTATCTAGGCCGAGCGAGATAAGGAGGTGGTTGTGGCTTTGGGTTTTCATCATCCCTAAGCTCCATGCCCTTTTTAAGGAAAAAGATTGGATGGTAGCCAAATGTGACTTCAGGCCCATCAGGGGAGTAAACTTTGCATTAGAGGAAGTCATTTCAGAGAAGCAGAGTTACATTTGAAACTATAGAGGTGCCCGCTGTATTTGGGCCTAAGAAGACTGCTAAGACACAACAGGTATCCCATTTTACCCCATGGCAACCACACCGTTTAAAATGGGAAGTAGAGACCGCCTTTTAAACTCTTGGCCTGCTCTCTGCATGTCACCTCAGCATCATGCTCTGCCCCCAGGTAATCAGATGCTCTGGTCTTACAGCTAGTCTACTTTATATGAAAAATAAATATCCCTTGAGCTGGAGGAGGAGAGCACTTGCGCACGTGTGAGGGGGAGAGAAGACTTACTCTGCTGCCAGAGATTAGCGCACTAATGTGAAATAAGGAAGAGAGGCCCAAATCTCTGGGCAAATAAATATTTTATTATCTACAACAAGTGGAAGGGCTTGTGCAAGAGATGTCTCGCTGCTGAAAACAGTGTGCGGTGGATTGGGCCTCTTCTTGGGGGAAACCTGGCCTTGAGCTCAGGCAGAATGGCAAGAGGAAAGCAAGTCTCCCCTTCTGTGCTGCATCTCTACCCAGGGAATATGCGAGGAGGCTTTTTTCTTCCCTCCATATAGTTTTTATGAGAAAAGGCTGACCTGCTTTAGGTTTGTAAAGCAGCCCCCAGTTTCAAATAGAGATGGATCCTTATCTGCTTTGTGGGGCAGGACTTAGATCCGTTTTGTCTTCCTAGCAGAAATACCTCTGTTTTCAGCAAAAATAACCCACCGCATCACAAATCACTCCCGGCAGCCAAGTGCTGGGCATGGACGTGGCAACAAGCAGTGAGTCATCCCTCCCTAAGCAAAACTGACCCCAACAGGCATCTCATTTCCCTGGTACCCAGAGCGGGAGATGCAGGAATAGGAGCGGGATCAAGAGGCACTTTTGTGCTTGCTCAGTCACACTCCCATGACAAAACCTCTCAAATGCTTGTCCCAACCACCAGCCCGTTGAGCCCTGGTAGGGGTCTGACAGCAGCAAGGTGCCACAACAGGGCACCCTGGGCACACTGAGTTGGTTTTGTTGTTCTCCAGGTTGGTATTGCATTTATTTTTAAGCCAGGCTGGCAGTTTTTATCTGATCTAAGCAAACAGTGGATATTGACGGTACTTTTTGGTATGAAGTGGGGTGCTACCTCCTTACATCTGAGGACCTGGGGATGTTGTTTTGGTTTCTTAATTTCCCTGTTCGCCTGGATGAGTACCCTCAGCAAGGCCAGCACTGGGCTGCAGCCTCACTTGAGCTTGGGGGAGGCACAGGATCTCTCCATAGATGAGAGATACGGGGGCAAACAGCAGCAAAGAGGTACCGATAATCTGCCCAGGGAGGTTTGGGGCTGGGCTTAACAGAAGCCTTCCACTGCAACACATGGCTTTGGCTGAAAAGGTCCCTTAGCCCTCTGGTAATCTCATAGATGAAGGAGAGAAACTTCTTAGCATGGGACGTGGGAAAAAAGTTTCTTTGGGAGAGACAAAAAACTTTTTCTATATCTTCAGGATGTTTATGGGGAGAAGACGGGCTCTGTGTGAGGGATGGTGTTCACATTTTACAGCAGGGCCCTGTATACTTCTGCTTTTTGGGTACATGGGAAGGGGAGGCAGAGGTCTTGCTTATGTCCTTCATACCTGGAGGAGAACAATGCTCTACTGTCTTGGCAGAAGGGAGGACTACTGTTAGATATGTGAGGGCAGGGTTTATGAGTACTGATAAGGTAGCTCAGTTTAACCTGAGTAGCCCAAGGTCTTGTGGGTTAAGACTATTTCAGTTTTAGCTCTGAGACATATGTCTGCAGATGGCTGCGAACATATCCTGCCACCCAGGAAACTGGGCTCCTGTGGCAGTATTGCCCAGATACGCAGAGATGGATACGGGCTGGCTTACAAGCTCCTCAGACTAGCCCTGAAACATCTGTCGCACAGGGGTTCTGGGACCTCAGCACCCAGCAACAGACACACAATGCATGGCAGCAACAGTATTCACTGTACCCCAACACCGTGATGGCTGGTATCCCTTTGGGAAGAGTGGGCCTTTTCCCACCAAAAACATCTTAAGTTGTCAAAAAATTGTAGATCGTAGTTGCAATCCTGGCCCGTGTCAGAAGGAAGAGATGATGGAAACACCTCTGGCAAACATGACTTCAAACTAGAAGAGGGCAAATTTAGATTAGATATCAGGAAGAAATTTTTTACAATGAGGGTGGTGAGGCACTGGAACAGGCTGCCCAGGGAAGCTGTGGATGCCCCATCCCCGGAAGTGTTCAAGGCCAGGTTGGACGGGCCTTTGAGCAGCCTGGTCTGGTGGGAGGTGTCCCTGCCCAGGGCAGGTGGGGTGGAACTAGATGATCTTTAAGATCCCTTCCAACCCAAACCATTCTATGATTCTATGATTCTATGTTTTTATGAAATGGTTTCAGAAGGGCTAGGTTTCTCCATCTAGGAAAAAATTGACAAAGACACGCATCCCATGTTTTTGCCTCTCAAACCTTGGGAAGAGGAGCTGCAGCAAGGAGGCTGCTTTCACATCTGGGCAGTGGATGCTTGAGTAATGGATGGCTGAGAGCATGCGTGGTGGATGGGTGCTACACGTACAATGAAATCAGGTATCGTGTGAGGCACATGATGTCTAAGTAGTGCTGAAGAGTCCCAGTCTGCGTGGCAAAAAGAGCTGTGGGACAGACGTTTACAACAAGGGGCACTCCAGCTGGGATGTGGCTGCAGGTTCCAACAGTATCTGGAAACCTGAAATGCCCATGGTGAATGCAGCCTGGGGAGCCTCCCATGTGATTTTTCTGCCGCGCTGGTTTCAGGATGGCAGAGGTCGTGGCCGTGCCACCAACAGGCGTTTCTGTGGGGAGGATCAGGTTGCAGCATTGTAGCAGCTGACGCAGAGAGAAGACTTGGGTGTTGGAACTAGATGATCTTTAAGGTCCCTTCCAACCTGAACCATTCTGTGATTCTAAGATGGCTGAGATCAGCCTGTGTTCCCATAACGTATGGCTGGGCCATGAAGGACTGCAAACACAATCTCCGCTGCACAGAGCAACTGTAGACATTCAAACCACTGTTGAGCTTTTGTTGCAGTGTGTTTTTCCTGTTTTCCCAAGCCGTACTTGCACCATGTACGTTTGGGGATTAAAGCATTCCTTGGGTACCTGAACACCCTGTCGTCTTGTGGCTATGGTGTGGAGAAACGTCCAGGACATTTGGTTAACTTTATTCACAAATAACACTTAGGGAGCTAACACCTGCCTGTGCCGTGGCCAGCCATGCATCAGGTGACATGGGGTTTGTAAGGATGAGTCATATTTTTATTAGAAAGGCGATAGACTTAGAAAGAAATGGACAACCTCTTAGGCACACAACTCCTTCCTCCAGGCAAAAGCAAGAGCAGCAAACAAAAAGCATATCCTTTAAATTACACCATTTCCTCTAACAAAACATTTTAGCTCTCCTTGCACAGCTTTCCTTTCTGTCCCCTTTAGGGACACAAAACTACAAAATCCAGTTTGGCACTGCCATGATGTGATGGGACGGCCTTTGCAAGCACAACGGGAGCCCCAAACGGGAGGTGTCGATATGTCCCCAGATGCACCATTCCTGGCGTCCTGACCGGCAGAGCTGTCTCAGAAAGGCTGCCCATCGCTGAAAGAGTTAAGAACATCTTGTCAAGGATATGCAGTTGTCTGGAACTTTTGTTTATACAGAGAGGCAATAAAACATTCAGCGCCTTAGACCAGTGTAAGAAGGGTCAATACAAGCTCCAGCAGTTGTATATAAATTAACCTTTTAAGTATGGCCTAATCCATAATGATTCATTGACAGGAATTATTCCAGAAGGCTAAGCTGCAACAAATTGTAGCAGTTGTAGCTAACTACGGTACCTCACAGCTGCTGAAAGCTTGGCTGCCTCTTAAGATGAGGTATCTAAGGGAACATTTTAAAAGGCTTTGACAATGTATTTCCACAATACTTGTTAGAACTAGGACGTCTCCAATGATCTTATGTTCCTAAAGTGGAATAAAAGTATGAGGAATCTGAATATATACATGAAGGATGTTTTGAAAGATTTTTGCTTTTACTGTAGCGCTGACAGAATATGAAAAGGATGCTTCACTCCTACACACTGGAGTGGTCACCCAGGAGAGCTCATTTCTTCTCCTCACTAGGATTTAGCCAGGATAGTGCAACGAGCATTTGAGCTGAGAAGCCTGCAGCGTATTTGCAATTGTCAGAATTAAAAGTGAAGGAAGACAAAACAACCTCTCCACTCCCACCCTCTGTCAAACATGCCTAATGAATAGCTCTACATGCACTGTATCAGAAACCCCAAACGTTGACGGCGACGCGAGGCACTAATTTGTTAGTTATCATATCTGACAAATTGTCATCGTGGTTCCACTCCTTCAGAGGGTGTTGTGCGTGTGACCCGGGGAAGGGCTCTCAGGCTTGAGCTAATGGGTGTACGACTTGGAACAGAAGATGATGTGCCAAGATGGGAACCACAGAGTGGGCTGCCAAAAAAGAACAGTATAATTATCTGTGCATAATTCACGGCCGGAGAATAAGCTTTCCTCCAAAGTTGTCTGCTGTAGAGCTGTACCAGATTCATGGCTTTTTCAGTGAGTATTCACAAAGTAGTGACAATCTGTGCAGAAATGTTCACTTCTCCAAACTTTTTTTTTTTTTCTATTGGACTAAAATAGACATTTCTATAGCACTCTTTGCTCTCAGGACTGGTCTGTTAAGACAAGTGATGACTCACAGATGTATATTCTTACTTTCTTGGATAGTTATCTCTCCCCTCACCCAGCCTAATCCCTTCACCGATGGGATTTGAAAAAAACCCACAAACCTCTGCAAGGAAAAGCCCTAAAAATACAAACTATCGCAAGAGTATTGGCTCACTGAATATTCAGAGTTGCTGCTATACTGTGACAACAGTGGTCCTAGTTCTCCGATTCTCAGGACAAACACTCAGACAACATGAGCCAAAGGAAAATTTCCTTTAATTCTTAGCACTTTTAGGCAACACAGCTTGCCAGTTTGGGTTCTGTTCAGCAGATGGCAAGGTATGAACGCACCTGTGAGACTGCAGGTATACAGCCCACTGCTCTTTCAGTTATTATTGGGCTGAATGTGGGTTATTTGGTCCTTTTAACCTCATCAGAGATACCACCTTTTCATCACTGTTATGGAAGACGGATGTTTTGTCTCCACAATGAGTCAAAACTCATTTTCTAAACTGTGCTCATTTTCTTGAAGGAGATTCAGCTTCCCAAAGAGAAAGCTCAGAAAATTCCTTAGCTAGTCAGTCCTTCTGGAGGAGGTCAGGGTGAAGGACTGAATGTCCTACAAGGGCTACTCTGAATGGGAGGGAGAAGGCTCTTACAGAAAGGCAAAGGAGATGGAAAATGTTCTCATAATTGCTGGCAAGGAAGATGCAGATTTTGCTTGGGCACATTTCTCTTTGAAAGCTGATCCTGTTTTGTAAGGGTAGACAAGGAAGAGGTGCCAAATTCGTAGGACAACGAAGTTTGGAAAGCACTGGCAAAATATGTGGAATTGGATTAAATTTGACAAAATGTCATATTGCTTTAAGGCTCCTCAGGGTGTCCTGAACCATTTTTTGCTCCACGTAGTGCAAATTCCCTGGAAAGCTTTGGCACTGCTGCCTGCATCCCGAGCTGCTGGAAAATGTTGCTGTGGCCGTTCCCGAGCCGCAGGGACCCGGTTTCATGGGTATTTTCCCAAAGAATCGGTGCTGATGTCCCTCTGGTCCGCATGTAGGAACCTCCCCAGGGAAAGTCCTGGTGTTGCAGGGAGCTTGTGGGCATGTGTGTGGTGTCTGTGTCATCCAGGGGTGCTTGGGCAAAGCTCAACGGCTCCAGGCAGAGAACCAGAGGGATTAGTGCTAAGTGGACACAAGAATTTGGATCTAGAAGTGAGATAAGGAAAAAAGGTGCTTCCAGACCCTGACTAGTTAGTTCTGGGGCTGGTTGTGCGGGATGATGCTTGCACACTTGTGGTGTGAGCCTACCCTGCATCACTACCTTATCTTCTGTTACTTCCATGATTTATAAGCACGAAATGAAAATTCAGGACTGGAGAAAGATGTCCTGGTTCTGGCAGAGCGCTTCAGTCAGTGGGATAGCTTATAATTTTAAGCACGTGCTTAATTGCTTTGCCGGATCAGGGTGCAACTTTCTTGGTAGGTACTGCAAGACTTCCACTTTCTACGAAAGCTCTTGGAAGGAGGAAAAAACCCCATTTCCTCTATAAATGTTTGCGGAAAATTACTGAAAACGTGTGGCTGTGGTGTGGTGCCACACCTGAGGCTGCTCTGCTGATAACCAGATCACTTCAGAGATCTCAACCTGAGAGCTTTCATCAGCATTGCATTCACTGAGAGGCAATTACAAAAAAAAATAAAAAATCATGAAAGTACTGGAAAATCAGGTGCATACATGTAACCAGCCCCAGCATTGCTCTAACTTAAACGGTAACACTTATACGGCAGATAATCCAGCTTCTCATTGGTCTTGGCAGTACTAGTAGGGGACAATATTTACATTTGGTTGAATTGCTCTTGGGCAAATTTTCTCCACGGTATTAAATACAAAGCAGCCTTCCATTAACACCAGGAGAGCAGGGGTTTTCATTCATCTATTTTTTTCATCTATTTTAAAAAAAATACATGGCCTGGTTCTCTGTTCTTTTGCTGGTCTTATACTGGGATAGCTGTACTCAGTCAGGGAAGTAGCAACTACATCAAAGGCTGCAGCAGAGAAGAGTTGGACCCCGAATATTTGCAGCAAACAGCAGAAGGAGTTTTCTTCTCTTTTAAGTACAAAAGAACAAGGAATTATTATCCTCCTTCTCCCAGCAAAACAGAGCAAAATCAATATTCTTCCCTGGGTCATTTCTCTAAGCTTCCTTCTTTCCCAAACGCTCTTACTTTATGCTATCCCCATTCTGGAGCTACGCTTCTCTGATGAAGGAAGGAGGGAAACAAGCGTTTTTGGGGGAGTAATTCCTTGGATGCATTTTAGGCTGAGTTGAATTGCACCTGTTTCTCTACAGGTATGAGAGAGTCCAAACCCTGCAAACGTGTGTGTGTGTGTGACTGCACAAGTCCTGCCCATTGCATCTGGGCAGTGCCATCATGTCTGCCCAGTTTTATCCTGCTGTCTGGTAGAGATCTTGACCCCTTATTGTGTTCAAGCAGAGAACGAAAGAGCACAACAATCGCAGTCCCTGCGTGTCCCATCCCACCGGTCCAGCAGCAGCTCAGGGTAGTGACACCTGGGTACTTCCAGCTGCCTGCTGGGAACACCACAGGGAGATGGGAGTTGCAGGACAGAAGAGCTTATCGCCACCAGGAAGCCAGTGTCCATGGCATATCAGCATAAACAAAGAAATTGTCTTAGTAGAGAGCCACACCTAGAAGTATCACAGTCCTCTCATGGGATCACACAGCATGTGGTACATGAACCCAGGCAGTGAACCCATAGCAGGCAAGGAAGAGCAAGTTTACAGAGCAGTGGCTAGAAAGAGAGCAAACAAGTAACATGAAGGGAGACAAAAAAAAAACCAACCCATATAGCAGCAGGGAAGCCAGGACAAAGTCTGTATGCAGAGCTGACCATGAGAGATAAAGACAAGAAAATGAAGGTAAAGATTTTTACTGTCTCACTGGGAATTAGAGGACAAGAAGCAAGTGAGATGCTGTTGCCAGGAATAATGCCTGAAACACTGGAATAGCTGATAAAGGTGTTTGATTAGAATCATGACCCTGCAGACAGAATGAGACTCTGGAGAAATCTTGTATCTCTTACCCCACCCCACGAAGCCGGAGCTGAGATAGACACCCGCCTTGTGGAGCTGCAAAATCTATAGCTCCGGAGATGTTAAACACTCCCTCAATGGAGCCAAGATCATCTGTAGGACACATGAGCGCCTCTTAGAGAAAAGTATAAAAAGAGGAGATCTAGCCCTAGAGAAACACCTCCAAAGAGCAAGGGAACAGCTAGCTATCCCAGGAAAAGGTCAAACCAATACAGCACAGGAAGGCAGCGAGCAGGAGGGAACAGCCTACCAGTAACGCAGGCAGCAGAGGCCAGCGTAGGAGCTCCGTAGTGAAACAACAGGAAAGGCTCAAAGAAAAAAGGCCTGGCAAGAGCAAAGTTGTAAGAAAGGTGGAGAAACAAAATGTTTGCCTCAATCCTGCAACTCCCTGGGGAATTAAAAAGCGGAATGCCTTTCAGATAGACACCTGCAGCGTGGCTTCAGCAGCAGGAGGGACCTTGGGGGTGCGCACACCCAGCAGAGCATGGCCACCAGCCTTCGGGACCCACCTCCGCCCTTACATCAACTGCCAGATCAGAGACAGCTGGGTCACGAAGCTGCGATTGCCATTGAAAGAAGCGATAAGCAGGAATTCTAACCTGGAGAAATGTGACCACATTGCGGTGATGTACAATAAAACCACCTTGAGGTCAATGGGCAAGGCAGGCTGTTGATAATAAATCCACGAAACAAGAGATGTAATAGCTCAGAGATTATAACAGTTGACATCCAAGATCACCACCCAGGGCAGAGCAGCGGGGCAGTGCACGGCCTTTCTCTGGTCACAGTACAACCCTCGGTACCCTCCGCTGGTACAAGGAGACGGGCAATCTCTGTGGGCCACGTCCAGGATTCAAACAGGACTAAAGGGCAACACTCTGTTCCCTGAGCCACGTCAGTAAAGGTAACATCGCCCAGAGAATTTGTCCAAGACACTGTCTGCACTGTGATCAGAGACCTCCTGACTGTATCATAGAATCATAGAATGGTTCGGGTTGGAAGGGACCCTTAAAGATCATCTCGTTCCAACCCCCCTGCCATGGGCAGGGACACCTCCCAGTAGACCAGGCTGCTCAAAGCCCCTGTGCATCATGTATAAAGGCTAAAGGGGGGATAAAAAATTCTATCCTGACCTGGTAGCTTTGGGCACTCGTTTTCAGACATGTCTGAAGGCGTACACAAGGTAGCAGAAAGAGATGAATCAGGTCCAGAGCTTATATGTCCCTGTTTCCCCAAGTGCAAGATATACTTTACAATAGATCTTAACACTGCTAATTTATGTAATCGTCAGAATTTTTTTATTCAGCTTGTATTTTTAAGGGATGGCTAAATTTGTGGTTTGCCTGCTGTGCCAAGACCCTGGCACGTGGCCACGTGCTTTCACACGTCTCCTTGCAGATATGGGGTCAAATGCTAAAGCCAGCGGCGCCACCCTACAGCTGGAGCAACTCCGTCTACGCGAGCTCGAGTGCCATCGCAGTGGGACCAACTGCCTCTTTGTTTGGCATCAGGACGTATAAATACCTGACACTTCCTGTGCAGGTGTCCATATATTTCAAAGTAACCGACATGCTGGAATTATCAATAAAAGACAGATAACTTACACAATAATCATCAGCTTCCTGACAGCTGAAATTTCAGAGGAATCAGCTCTGCCCTTCTTTTAATGAAAATGAGCAACAAAACCTTCCCTATGTGACGTTTGTCTCTCACTCTCAAAATAGCTCAGCTGACCTGTGTTAAAGACTGTGTAAGTCTCGTTGGGAAATAACAGGAGAGGAATAGGCAGAGATTTTAAGCTGGACATTCTTCTAACAGATACAAGACAGCAGAGATGACCTAACTTTAAAACATGGCCTTGTTGAACATCTGTTTTTTTATTCCAATACATACAAGGTAAAGTATAAAACGTATATTTAAACATGTATTTCTTTTGTAAATACAATTTTTTAAGCACAACTTGAGATAAGACACCTGTGCAATAACTGTAGATAAAAATACAGTATTTAATTCTCTTTGAAAAGTTATGCTTCACAATATTTTTCAATGGGGAATTGTGGATTTTTTTGTGCTGGCAATGTACAAGCAAGATCCAAGAAGACAATCCCTTGCTGAAAGTGCTTCCACAGCACAAATCAGTTTCTTGTGAACTGAGGACAGTCACTTCATTCTGCTCTAAGTAACATTTAAGCTAGGAGCTAACGGGGAAAGAAAAGAGAAGTTTGTTAAGCTGGATGCTGATAGCGGTTGTTACTACGTGCACCTGCCTCTCATGAGTCCCTTCTGAAAGGCATATGTGTCCCTTAAAAATGTAATTGACACCTCAGTGGAGTCTTTGAAGGGCAGAAGTTCCTGGTTGATAGTTGTTCCAACAGAAACAGAAAAACACTGGGCACCCTCTGCTTTGAAGAGAAGTGGGGATAATACCCAAAGGAGAGGGAGGACAAGGGTAAATACAGTGAAACCACCAGGATGTGAGACAGCAGGGAGAAGGATATGGGGGCTCTGCAGTGATGTGGCAATTCCCTTAGCCTGTGGCAGGAATATCTCTCACTGATTAGAGCTAATTAGGGAGGATGAGGGTTGGGCCTTTTTGTCCTCAGTAAATCTGCCTTTGATGCAGGCTGGTTATAGCACAGCTCTGGTTCTAAAACGGGTGTCGAATGTCCTTCCTTCACTGGTCCATTTAAATAAATACAAGCAGCTTTCTGCGTATGTTATGCACAATAAATCTATTTTGGGTCCTGATGACTGATTTCTTTGGCTCTGCGAACGAGGTGAGAACACCAGTTTTGTTTCTTTTTAGCACTGCAAAGGAAGTCTTGTGTAATTCTGTGAGTGCTGGAAAAAGTTTAGAAAAGAGGTAAGGAGGCGATTTGGATTCTGGATCCTGCACCTTTTATTGAGGGACCACAACCAATTTATTGGTGGGAAAGTTCAGAAATTTCATGACCAGAAATTGGGAATGACTGGTATTGGGGAAAGGATTCAGTTCTCTGTGCTAGCACAGATCAGTTAGTGAGACCAGTTGGTTGGGAGCTGACACTGGACAAACTCAGGTTGGCAATAAGGCACATTGCCTTTTTAACAGGGCAAGCAATATGTTACTGAAATGACTCAGGGTTGTTGCGGACTCGGCCTTAAGTCAGGACTGAGTGGCTTTCTACAATTCAAACGGGAACTGTGGGTTCGGTTGCTCGAAAGCCTGGGTGAGGTTCTGCTGCCTGCATTGTGCAAGTGGCCTCTAGGCTTCAAACTAACTAATCCAAGCACCCCAGAGCAATGGGCACATCTCCTGAAGTTGAAAGGGTTGAATTGCACATGCCCCAGAGACGTGTGATTTGAATACCAAACATCTCAAATGGCCGCAAAATGAGCCTCCTTGGAGAATCCAAACATTTCACCACATTCATCAGAAAAATTAAGACCTCAAGTGTATGGGAATGTGCCTGTGGCGACGTATGGTTAAATCTGAGTGGTACCCACCAGTGTACAAGCGTGTGGACACCGCATCAGGGAGCAGCAGACACTTCTGCACAGCACCGCGCAATGCAACCGGCTGGAGAAGCCAAAGCCAGGTCAACACCGGGCTGCGCCAGACCAGCCTTGGGCCTCCCATCTGCCTTCCTGAACTCCGGAAGGTGAGAGGAGCACGACTGAAGTCTGACCTTTTATGCGGTCAGGCTTTTCCTGTAGCTTCCTTACTGTGCTCTTAATTGCTGGGCCCCCGAACATGGTTTCTGGTCAGCCAAAGCCCCCCAGCTCCGCAGGTTTCTGCCTTGGTGGATGCTGGCCAGATGGGCTTCAGGGTTCATACTCTGGAAAGCACACGAAGCCTGAGCTGATGCAGAAGAGCAAGATGGCAACCACAGGCACTCGGGATGCATGAGGTAAGCCTTAGCGCTGTGCGTGTGACTGAAGAAGCATTTGCTGTTTTAGTTCTTTTTATTGTGTTTAGTAAAGTGTCCTTTTTTNTTTTTTTCCTCTGGAATGCTGAGCCTTTTGGTTGGCACAGTTTGGGCTTTTGGCACATTTAAATTTTTTTTTTCCCTCTGCAAAAGCTCTTTTTTTAACTGTGAACTTCTTTTCACAAAAAAAAAAAAAATGCCCAAATCTTAATAAAATCTGAAGGTGGCAGCAACGAAACAGTAGCAAGGCTATGGCTACAGCTTCTAGGGCGCGTTTGCATCGTGCAATGAAGAGATCCCCAACCCACTGTTAAGCTGAGTTTGTAAGGTCTCACGGCTCGGCAGTTTGGCCCTGGAAGGGTCCGTGGCTGAGCTGGTACGCCCTGTCTCTCCAGCAGGACAGTCCAACCCTGCCTTGGGAAGACTGGTGCTTGCCCACCACGTCTGTCTATGCAGAGCCCACAGGCATGCCCAGCCCTCTTCATGCCCTTCTGCAAACACCAGGATGGTGCCTATACGGGGGAGAGATCATTTATCATAGAATCATAGAATGGTTCGGGTTGGAAGGGACCTTAAAGACCATCTAGTTCCAACCCCCCTGCCATGGGCAGGGACACCTCCCACTAGGCCAGGCTGCTCAAAGCCCCGTCCAGCCTGGATTTGCAGGTTTTGTCTGTGGAAAACTGATGTGCACAGGGGCATAATGGTTTTACGGTGATCATATTTTATATCCTTTATAATATCAGCAGGGTGTATCACGCTGAAACTGTAAATTGATTTGCAGAGGTTGGTCACCTCAGAACAATGTCCAGCCTGCAGCAAACAGATCTGCTGTACTTAGGTTCAGAGATAAGGCACCTCTTGGTTTGTCATAGCAGTAAAAGTGTTATCACTGGTGTTGCTGGCCCGTACCTACGGTCCGGAGTGCTCCACCTCCCCTCCTGCTACTCCCACGGCTCCTCCTCCGACTTTCCCCGCAGCCAGAGGGAAGTGTGGAGAAGTTCAGCAAAGTTCACCCACCACCACCAGGAACTGCCCGAGCAGCATGGCCCTAGTAGACGGTGATAAAGCAACACCTATCACCATGAGTGACCGGCACGGGGTTAACCACAGAGAAATGCACCCTGAAGAATGTGTCTGTGAGTTTTCGTCCTGAAAAAGGTCCCAGAACAGCTCAATCTCCCAGCGAGGTGCCGCAGAGGACAGGGGACAGTGGGTCCAAGTGCATCATGGAGGCTGTTAGAGATTCCCTTCCAAATAGCCCGATCAATCGCAGGATCAAAGCAGCAACAGCCTCGGTGGGGTCTTTGGAGGGGGGAGAATACCCGTCAGCTGCCTAACGCCTGCGCCCTCAACCGCAGCGAGTCCAGAAGGCGCCCGAGTGCCCCGGCTGCGGCGCCGGCGCCTGACTTCCCCCAATTAGTTGCGTGATGGTCGGTGGGACAGGAGGCTGAGGGGGTGAGCAGGTCTTCCCGGACGGCACGGTGTGGGGATGATTAGGCAGGGACTGGCAGCGTGCTCCTGCTGCTGCTACTGCTCCCGTACGGTGCTTCACGGAGGGGATGCAGAGGCGTAGCAGGCAAGCAGCAGGAGAGTAGGATGCCACATGGCGAGGAGGAGGAAAAGAAAGAGGTGGAGGAGTAGGCAGAAGGGAGATTCAGTTTAACATGGCATGCCAGGCCTCCACTGCTGCTTCCCTCCCTCAGGCCTGCTCATCATGAATTTAATTTGCGCATGGGGTGAGGGGGATTTTGCTGGCATTGTTTTATTCTTATTCGATGTGCTCCTTTGCATGGCAAACGCTGGTAGTGTGCTCATCGCTGTGCAAATCGGCAAACGCGGCCTTGGATGTACTTCAGTCTAAGGCCCTGATTCTGCAAACACATGAATAATCTAAAAAGCAAGAAGACTTAGTGGTATACTTAAAATGACACCTGCTTTTGTCTTCATCTCACTTTCCTTCCCCCTCACAATATTCTTTTTCTTCTGGATAGCTAATTTGAGCTCGGTATCTCAAATAAAATTTGATACAGGAAATATAGTGATTTTTTAAAGAAATAGTAAAAATCTCAATTTAGAGGCTGACCTCACCTATATTTATTCAGTAAAAGAAAATCCACTTATGCCCTGTCTCAACTCAGATTCAATGTAAGACACCTTCTCCAGCAGGAAAGGCTCAGGAAAGGTCAGGCTTTGAATGGTGGTTGATGTGCAAGGGCCTTGCCATCTGGAAGGATTTGCCTTAACCTGACTCAGAGGAACTGAGGTATGTGCTTCAATACATGTTTGTTTGCTTTGCTGATGGGCATTAACTCTTGATGTCTTAAAAATTATATTTGGGAAAGCATCTATTGGATTTTTGGGCAATTTAGTGGAAGGCAGCGCAATACCTGTAGTTCTGAAGGAGGATCAGAAAATTAAAAATAGTTAGAATGAGCATATATATGTATTAAAAAATATGTACCTATACACATACATATGTTTAAAAAATAGACTTCTAAAAGCATTCCTGGGCTTTGGTGTGGAGGCTCCGAGCAGCAGCAGCCATCTCCCTCTTCTCAGTAGCTGCAACATCTTTACACAAAAATACAGAGACACAGGAGCCACTATTCAAATGTAGCCCCTCCACTTCGTGACCACAAGTGAGTTCTATTTTGGTCCTTGCTTTTGAGGCTGCTTTTGATGAAGGGATCAGAGTTTTTCAGCTCCCTGCCATTACATGTTGCTGTTGACCTCTACCTGCTTCTAGCTTTTAGAACTTTGTTTCCATTTCCATTTCTTTAGTGTGAAGGTTGGGGATGGGATTCTGTATTTTTAAAACCTTGGTGCCAACCGCTGTGTGCTGTTTTACCGTGGCTGACTTTTACCTCCCTTATGTTTCCTCTTGTGTTATTAGAGCTGAATTTTGTAAGTGCCTGCTGGAGTATGGCCTCTGGCCCCACATATTCCGATGACCTGGGGCACAAACTGTTGTATGGCAAATCCCGACTTGATCAAATTGGCAACGAAGCCTGACAAATTATTTTGGCACCTAACAGCCACTGATTTTGGTAGCGGGTAAGCCCCAAACTGAGAATCTGTGCATCAGTTTTTCTATGGCTTGATGTGTCCCCTTCAAAATCAGTCTCTCCTAGACTGCCTTTTTCTTTCCTCCCCTTTGAGCAGACCGTGGCTTTGGGATATCCCTGCGCTCTTGTCGCGTGATCCCTGGACGACGTTTCCTGCGGGCTGTCATAAACCTTCGTGTTGCCTGCCAGCAGCCCGGGTTACAGCGCGGGCGGTGGGGAAGCCAGAGAGGGAGCGAGACCCTGCTGTCACTGGGCATCTGCAAATCCAAGGGTGTGCGGGGACAGGCACAAGCCTCGGGTACAATCGACACTGGGGGAACTTACTCAAACCGACCCTCTTGTAGAGCTCAGTAGCCCGATACTGAGTAATAACATGACATTTAATACTGCCGTTGTTGAAAAAGAGAGGTAGCGATGCTATCGGGAGATGTTTTTTTCGCAGCTAAAAGAACTGTCTTTTGGCCTTTGTAGTCTCGCACTTTTGCTTCTGTCCCGCAGCTTGGCTGGGTATGCTGTCAAGGTTACGGGAAACACCTCTTATGCCTCCTTTTGCTCATCACTAGCAAAAGTTTCCCAATCGTTACCCACCATCATGAATCAGCTGGAGACGCAAGTGAGACATAAATGCAAAAAAATAATATTATTGGTATTGTATTATTATTTTTCCCAAGGAAATCGCTGTTTTCCACAAAGCGGAGCATGTGATTTCTTGTTTATTGTGTAATAATAGCCTTGTGTTGTGATGGTAAGTAGGACACAGATACAGCTTTTCAGTGGTGTACAGTACGTTTTCTTATCTTTAATTAAATGCTATTCCCTTGTATTGGAACATATTCTGTGATTACACATGTTTACAGTCTCTAAGTAACTTACCCTCAAATACACTGATGAAAATCAGTGCCCCAAAGCGACTTGTGCCTTTTGTCCTGTACTATCCCACACCTCTCACATTTTGTATTTTTGTTTTATTATTACTTCCAGTTTCCATTTTAAAAATTAAAGGGTTGAATTAAACACTTTCATATGAATTTCCTCCAACCATCTTTGCTTTTGATCTAGGGACATGTACCTATCTAGCTCTCTGCCCTTCCCCAGAACAGTAACCCCTGGGGATACCATAGAGCATAGAGATGATACAATTTAATAAAGTCACAATAAAACATCCAAGGCCTTTCATACTTTTTCACTTTCTTTAACTCAATTTATTTTTCATTTCATGGACAGAGATTTAGTCCTGGTATTAGTTTATGATTTTGCTGAAAGAATTACTGAACACATACAAAAAGGAAATATTATTTTTATTATTTATTTTGTGCCATGTATACCATAGGAAAAAAAAAAAGAGTTGAAATCACTTCAGTACCGCTGTGTTTTTCATTACAAAGTTATTACATATAGAAATTACTCCAAATTATCTGAAATGAATGGAAATTATGAGGTTTAAATTCCCCAGGTTACTGCAAGCACAGCACTGGAAATTTATTTTGTCATCTTGCTGAACATAATTGCTACAACAAAATTTTTTTTCCATTTTACAACCGCAGCATAACTTATTTATACCAGTGTTGTTGTAATTTTACATCAATAAGTTGCATGGGAAGGAGTACACAGGTGGTAATTGAAAACAATAATTTGTGGTGGGGTCCAGGTGGAACAGTTGGCTCAGAAAGGACTTTATTTGCTGCTCCATAAGCGCTTTGCATCTCGGCGGCCTTTGACTAGGGTGCTCTCAAATCTCTGGTCCGCCCAGAGCCGAGGTGGCCTGACCATCCTAAATTACATTTCCAAGTGTCAGCGGAGGTGAGAGGAACAACTGACCTACCATCGGGGCACTGTCCTGAAGACCACACGCAGGGGGAAAAGCAAGATGCCTGGGGAGAAGGCGAAATCTAAACCGGGAAAAGTGGCGAGCGCCATCCCAGAGTCAGGAACAGCATCCTTGAAAGAACCGAGCTGGAAGGAAACACAATCCGGGTCTGGGGTGTGCATGAATCTGCTCACAAGCCTGTTCTCTCAGGGTGTTACGGCCAACACGGGCTGTTGCCCCCGGCTTTTCAGCTCAATCGTCTTCAATGAGCGTGGCGATGCGTCGCTGTTTGTTTGTCGGAGGGAACGCTGTTATTTGATCATTTTCAATTAAGATGTGAGTAGTTGCCTGAGACACGAGCAATGACGTTCACGTTCATACTTTGCTCCACTCTTTATGAACAGGAATGTGTAATTTGGGTGCAATACACAAGCACTCCCAGGCCAGGCATCCGCACTTCTCCGCTCCGTAATTGTCAACAGGAATAATGAAACTGCAGAGGCTGGTACTGAATCCAGAAACTGATGAATTTCCCTGTTTGAGTTCCGTCGCCTGAGTTCAAGCAACAAAAATAATAACAATAACATTGATAACAGGTTACTATGGATATACCCTATTGAAATAAAATAAAGTGGGAAGAACATAGAGGAATAAAGAACACGAATGAATGAGGTGCCGTTCTCTTCTGATGTTCAGATTCGGATTTTCATGATTCACAAGAGACAGGCTGGAACGTTTCTGTCATGAGTTCAAGCTGAAGATTTCATTACCACGTTCAGAGCTGAGAGGCCATTGTTATTTTAAACAATCCAAAGATTTTAAATTCCTCTTAAAATCATCTGAGAAGGGGAAGGGAAGAAACTGGTTGAAACTCGCGCTTGAAAGCAACGGAGAGCTGTATGGATCCCAAATTTCAGGCTGTGTAAGTTCTGAGGAGCATCTATGGAGGGAGGAGGGGTTCTTCGTCCCCTCCGCATGCAAACAGAGTTGCACATGAATCCCTGGAGAGACACAATGCTATGCATTTCCAAAATTGAGCAAGTTTTAAAAGTAACTCTTCAGATGAAAATATCCCTCAATTTCTAGGAGTTTTTCAGGGATTTTTTTTTTTTTTTTTTTTACAGTGCTGGTTCACAAAACTCAGCTTATTGCACCAAGCAATGATGGCATCTGCTTTCCAAAGACACAAACAATCCTTGGACTGAATTCGTTAGGAAAGATGTGCCAACTTTTTTTTTTTTTTTTCAAAAAAAGCCTCCCCAGCAACAGTGGATTTTGCCCATCTTCCTTCATTTTTTATTTTATTTTTTGTAAATAACAATCCTAACCCGGGTGTTACGCAGACGCCCGAGTATCATCCTTAGTGGGATGGAGCATATAGAGCAGATGGGATGCTCGATGCCCGTTTGGATGCTTCTAAAGCTTCTTCCCCTCTACCTTTGCCTGTCGGTGTGTGCAGGCAGATGAAGGTGGTGAGAGATGATGCTGGAGAGAATTGTTATCTGAGTTTTAGAGAAACCCTCAAGTTAACAGATGTAGGGGCAGGACTTGCTCTTACTGCAGTCCCTGAGGGTCCTGCGAGTGATTTCAGGGGGGACACAACTACTGTCGGAAAGTTTAAAGATTAAACAGGCCAAATTCTGCCTTTAGGAATGCACCTTTTAAACGATGCACCTGGAAAATGAGGCCCGATCCTGCATTTTATCCCATTTAAAAAAAAAAAAAATTGAAAAAAATCTGGTTTTCCTCTGCTTCTTGCTTTCTGGTTCCATAATTATTTCTTTGGGGGTAGGGGGAGAGGTGTTGTTTTGATTTTGTTTATTTTAATTGAAAAAAGGTGTGGGAAAAAAACTGGGCCCCAGCATTTGGACTGTTATCTTTTAACACTTGGAAAGATCATTTAACACTTGGAAAGATTTGGAAAAAAGAAGGACTCTGCAGGAAAAAAACAACAATCACACACACAAAAAAAGACCAACCCCAAACCCCACAGACCATTGACTGAGCAGGGGACTCCAGGGAAGGTTTAGAATGTAAATGTTGAGGAAGTCTCATTTTCTAATTTCACTCCTGGAAACATGAGCAAGTGACAACCACCAAAAATAAGGGGACACCAAATTTCTTGAAAACACAACAAAAATCTGCATCGCTTTTGCCTCTCTCCAAAAAGTCTTGGGAATGGGGCAGGGGATAATACATTATCCTCTTAAGCCTTCATTTCACTGCACCTTCAAATATACCAGTGTCATGGAAAAGAAAATCAAGTGAACAAATGTTGCAATTTATATATATTTGAATAGATAACAAGAACAATTTTACTGTTTGCCATAAATGAAAAACCCCACCAAATCATTCCTCTGATTGAGGTTCTGAAGCTCTGTTTATGGCTGCAAAGTGATTTGATACAAAAAAATTACACATTTTGAGTTATTATATCACCCAGAAATTTGATGCCACTTAACTATGTAATTTTCAGAAATGATATAAAACCGCTGCAGAAAAATATTCAGGGAAGCCCAAAAGACCTCTTTTTATCTTTTTTTATGGGTCTAAAATGAGAACTCACAGAGATCCTTGCACTGTATGTGAAGGCTGAACTGCCACCTCGGGAGCTTTATTAATATGTATGTAAATATGATCTGGTTAGATCCTGTGTTTCTGTGTCTTTTCACAAGGTGGAGCGGCTAACTAAGCCGATCAGATCAACGCCCTGTGTATATTCTTTTTTCTTTCTTTTTTTTTTTTTTCCCAAGAAGCAACATTTAAAGATTCAAAGAGAATGAGGACAGCAGCCTCATTTATGTCAAGATTGTCTCAAACCTCCTTCCTTCCTTCCTTTCCTCTCTTCTCTCCCCCCCCCCCAACTCCCAGATCTGTATCAAAAACAATTTACTTCTAACTTAGCATGAGCTTTCTCAGTAAAGACTGGGGAGAAACTAAAATCACATCACACAGAATCTGCAGCTCCAATTTTTCTTCCACTGAAAAGTTATTTGAGCAAATGGGGAGAAAGTGGAAATGCATTCGAAATGTGTCCAAGTGACACATCAAGCTTATCCTCTGCGAGGATATTGGGACTTCCTCTTTACACTGAAGCCACTGTTATTTATGTATCTATATCCGTGCCAAATTTTAGCTAAAGACATTGCACGATTTAAAAAAAAAAAAAAAAAGAAAACAAAAAAAAAGAAAAGAGAAACCCAGAAGCTGAACATGTGTGTGCGGAGAGTTCTTGACTCAGCATGCCTTGTGGTATATATGATAAAATGGAATATTTAACATCATATTAGCTTGTTTTCTCCTATGACTGTTTTTACATGAGAACTCCTCAAATCCCTGGTTTATTGTGAAGGCAGAAAAGATGATTTAACATAAGATATTTTGTGCATAAGGCTCCTTTCCCCCCCTAATCTAAAACAAGGGACTATAGCACCTTCAGAACTAGCAAAATGCTTGTTCTCTTCTTGCGGGTTATTCTCCCGTTTTGCCTGTTTCTTTCTTTCTTTGGGGACTTTTGTTTTGTTGTTGTATTTTCGTGAGGTTTTTTTGTTGTTATGGGGAGCTGCCACCCCAGATTTACGGGACGGTGGCGGGAGGCGGGCGCTGTGCCGCAGCCCCCGGGA
>VYZM01022259.1:205084-224461 GCA_013398915.1 Dromas ardeola | reverse complement strand
AAAATCTTATTTCCATACATTACTTTTCTTCAGTTTGAAAACCTAACTCATTTACCATCTTCAGCCAGCAAGCTGCTCAAAGAGCAGAGCTCCAGAGCATGCCTACTTTTCCTGGAGTATGTTTTGTTCAGGAAAATGTAAACCATCTGTGATATTCTGTCTTTCATGGGGTGAAGTTGTACCACAAAGTAGCTAAAGATAGCACAATGATTATATGTTTGCAAGGAAGCAGCTAATTAAGCTTTGCCTAAGCAGGCAGCAACCACAGCTTGAACAACTACAATTTCTACAATAGTTTTTCATCTTTCTTTCCAGAGCCAATATACATGGTCCTCCAGATCTTCTAAAGGGTTATGACTCAGCTAACTCAGGTTAAATCTTATTTTTTCAAATCAGCAGGGATTTTCATGTGGCATGATCAAATATGAGTTACATGGGTAGCAAGTGCACACAAGATGGAGAAGGGAGAAGTTTTAGAGGAACAAGAAGACAAGTTCAGTTGGAAACAATCCTGTGGCCAGAAAAGCACATACTGTCCTTGCTATAAAAATCTATTTACTCATCTTCAAAGCAGCAATATGAGAGATTACTGAAAAAGCACTGGACAAGATAAAGCAACAACTAAATTCAGCTAGTGTCATTCAATTTGTATATAGCCTCAAGTTTCTGCCCATTCCCAATCCCTGTTTAATCCCCGCTTTTTGCCAGCTCACCACCATTTTAAAGACTCCACAATGCCTTCATTATGAGGAGGTCTATTTTACTGCAACACAAAATTTGTCCATTTCCAAGCACTTCTTGAATTCTCAACTGAGGCTGCCGTCACTTACGTGGTGCAAAGCAAGCTGCTCCAGCATTTTTGCTCCCTTACTTCACTATTCCTCTAGAACAAGAGCACATATCCCGCTGGCTAACCTCCTGCTTTTCAATTTTGCACTCCAGGGAAATCAATGCATTTCAATTATGCACACTTACGTCACCAACTACCAACCAAGACAGGACAGACGGAGTTCGGTTCATCCATTAAACTACGTGCTCTTTGGCAGGTCATGAGAGAGGTGCAGGTGTAAAACAGGAATCTATCATCTGTGATTTTAAAGGGCAAGGGTAGATCAAGCAAAACAGCATACAAGTGTAATAGAAGTGAGCCGTGAGACTATCAGCGTAAGTTCTTAGAGCTTATACAGACGTTTTAGTGAAAACTGAATACTATCACTTCCCCGCCCCCCCTTCACACACACACACAGGGTGGGGGGCAGACAGAACCCTGGTGATGTGGCAGCTGGTTTTCTGTTCTTTCCCTAGAGTAGATGATTTCATGTCAGGAGCATATGTTTCAGAGTATACATTGATTTCAGTCAAAGAAAATATCCATAACTGTCATAAACTTTAAAAAAAGGATTTCTGACCACAATGTGGCAAGACTGGGGTAAGAAAGGGAGAAGAGGAAAAAGAAAATTTGTTTTGAGACCTATTTTAAGTTTCTATCTCCAGGCAGAACAGCTTTTAGCACTGCTGTCCTCAGTAAGAAGCTTCAGGACCGGTTACTTTAATTTGTTGGTTTTTTCCCTAAGGAATAACTAGGTTTGCATGAATAGAGCTGTCTAGCTTGGCTCAGAGCACATATGGGGGGATGTGGAAAGAGAGATGAGTGGGCCGGAGGAGACAACAAGAAAAGTACAGTGCAAATACTGCTTGCAAATGCTGCACCACACAAAAGACAATCTCCTCAGCTGCTCAGGCAAATTATTAAATTAAATCCCAAACAACGGCAACAGAGGTGGAGAGAAGCATGGTACCACCTCATTCTTCATTCCAAGGGTAGGCAGGTGGGCAAGGATGTTCCAGGCAAAACCCTTAAGAGGACAACACAGGAAGTCTTTAGTTTTCCCAGGAATTAATAAGCACTTGGCTGTGGACTCCAGTGAAGGAAAGTCGGCCTCGATCCCACCATAGCAGAACAGCACCTCTGATAAACAGTATATACAAGTAAGAGCTAAGCAGGACTCTGAAAAAGCTACTGGAACCAAAAAAAGTAGTAATTCGGTACACAGAAAAAGGTGACTGGAAATCAAAAGGAACTCAAGGACTGCCTATTCTGACCATGAAAGCACAGCTCTACCGGTGCCTAACCTACCTAGCAATATTATCAGTATGTGTTTCTATCTACATCTGGACAGTGAAAATGTAAATGATGTAGTTAAAAGCTTCTCACTGCTTTACTGACTAGTTTTTCTTATTTGAGGTTCATGAAAGAATGCATAAACACTCCATCTATCAGTTGTACAGGCATGAGTGCTCAATGCCTGTTACTCCCTGTGTGCCTACTTCATTTCTTTGGATTATCATTGACACCTGCTTAATTCTTTGACTCCAAGGTTATTTGCAAGTACCATTTACGGTAGTTTTGCAGAAACTCATGCCCTAAGAGCCTGACAGTTTGCCAGCTCACTTCATTAAAAAATCCTCCTGTGGTAACAGCTTTCTTCCACTGCTGACCAAGGCTGTGTTTGAACTGATGACCCTAAACTGAAGTGCTCCACACGTCAACTATCTGCTATGCCAAGTCAGCCTGTAACCTATGAATACAGGGAATTCTTAAAAAGGAGTCTTCTCTAACTGTGGCAGCTGTTATTCCCCTACAAAAACAGAAGAGCTAGTAAACATGCTCTTATAAAAATCTTTAAACATCTAGAAGAGAAACTCCTTTCCTCCTCTTGAATATTCAGAATTTTCTATTACCCCAGCACATTTTAGAACACATTCCCGAATCACCTTGCTCACTCACAACTTCTCTTAAGATGTTATCTGCACCCACTTGGGATTACTTACATGGTCAAACTTTGGTCTTCAAATAGCTTTTAAAGTGAGGAATGAACAGTAAGGGGCAGGGGGGGTGGTAATGAATTCAGCATCAGCCAGACAGAACAATTCTGGCTCTTAGAGTTGGGCAAGTCTTGGAACGGACTACAAAAGTTATTGTCATCATACTGCAGATAACCTGCCAAACAGTAACAAAAAAATTACTAAAAAGGCCATGAAAAGACCACTCTCAGTCCCAGTTACCACCTCAAATGCAAAGGAACAGGCAACATCACAGAGCAGATAGCCTCCACCCTTGCTGCAGCAACAGTCTGCCAACAAGCCATTTATCAAGGCTCCACAGCCATGTGAACTGTAAAGCACTATTCGGACTCTTGCCAGCTGTCTCAGCTCAGGTTAATACCAAAACCCCAGTTTGTCACAGGCAGAACCTGTGACAAGCTTCACTACACTGAAAATGTGACTAAAAAGATGCCGCTTGAACACCTTGTCAATTTAGTGCTTCTGATGGGTCTAAAGCATAGAATATTAGAAGTCAACTAACGGTAACTCTTTCATTAGCCTTTTAATATTTTTTCTATATAAGCATCTCTGCAATTTCTTCCTCGCCATCTTCAAACACAGCTGCCTCGCTGTTTTCTGAAGATGGTATGGGGAGATAGAGAAAGGACAATTAAAAAAAAAAAACAAACCACACCAAGAATCCAAAAGGTTCCACCAGCATAACAGCAGGAGCACACAAGCGTCTGGCAGTTTGTGCACTCTGCTGTTCTTCAGCCCAAGCTTTTTGCCACGGTATCTGGTCACATGCTGAGCTCTACAAATGCATATAGTAAAGGCAGTCCTTTCCCTGGGAGTGACAAACAACAGGACCTGCATCCACGACAGGCTTCCCAGAGGTTATCACAACAAAGGCTTTCTCTTCTGCTGGTGCACCTTAGATGCATAGAGATGGTAAGCCTTCGGTCTTATAAAAAAGGAGAAGCTACAATTAACTTAATTCTTCGGTATTGAAGCTCTTAAGGTGAATCATATTGCACAACCATCTTTTTAACTGCTACGATGAGAGGCCTCTCCAAGCAGTATTCACAACATGGACCTGCTTTCTCCAAAGCTGCTGCTGCGTTACAAATCTTGAATTCGCCTTCTCCAGAGTTGATGTGTTACTAACCTTGACAGAACAAAACAAAATGAGGTAAACAAGCAAGCCTTTCAAGTCTAATTTCTGAAGCCACTTAGACACTGGAAACAAAACTGTTTGATCAGCATACAGAAACAAGCAGACAGGAATGGCTTGAAAAATGAAGGGAGAAGGAAAACACAGCACAAAGATTTGTTTCACTACTGCTGCCTCAAGGACCTAAAGATGACCAGATGAGTATGTCTCAATTTGTAGTACGTTACATGCCCCTTTGAACAAGTCTTGACCCGAGGGAGGCGGGGGGGGAAAGTGGCCTAAAGGGACAGGGGAGAAACTACATGAATATTTATGCTCTTTAAGAACAATAAACTTTGTGTTGAAATATGTAACAAGTAAACAGTTTACTAAGGGTTTTAAATATTCCATCATTCAACCAAAATGTCATGTTTATAAACTATTACATGAATCATAATCTTTTAAAAACCTGTTTGCCTCCTGCTGCAAATAAGCAAAATATTAGTCCTTGAAATCTCACACAAGTAGTATTTTTAGACTAAAGGATATTAAGCGAAGGTTATGAGGAGAGCAATGTCATTTGCAAATAAGCTCTTTGGGGCAGGAAACATCTGAATTTGGGTCTGTTGCTGTTCAAAACAAGTTATCTGGCACTTCTAACCAAAAGCATATTTTACACACACAAAGGTGCTGGTTTCTAGAAACAAAATACATCTACCACTTTCAAGGACCAGTGATAGGCACTAAGCCTCCAGAAAAAAAGATAATGACAGAACACAGACCCTCCCCTACCCAATCTGAACTTCAGGACAATTTGGGTGTGCTTGAAAGGAGAAAGGGAAAGGAGGCTACACAGAAAGTGAGAGAGGGCAAAAAGAGGGATGGCTCATTTTAAACAATTGACAGATACAGCCACAATTTCAATTCATGTAATGTGACCATAGAGATCATGTGAGCTCATCGTAGATACCCCTCAGCACAGACTGGTAGGGCAGAAGAAAGATGCAATCAAATGGTTACACAGGACATACCTGTTCCTCTTCCATCAAACGGTCTATCAGGTGACCAGTGCCCTGCTTCCAACCGATGGCAGGACAAGTTAGGAGCAGTCACTATCTCAAATGATCAACTTTAGACATGTAATTCAACAGATGAGGCTCAGATGTAAGGATCATGACTAGGCCTGTTGCATTATGGCCAATTTGAGATTCAAGAAGTAAATATTTTTCTCCCCCAGCTTCCAGATTAAATTTCAGCAGAGGATAAAAGACTGGCCTGCATATTCTACATTTTTACACCAGCAAGGAAGAACAGGTTAGTACAAGAGCCTCACGAAAATATCCCCCTCAAACTTCCCTGTACAGGTCATATTTCTGGGCTTGTTCTCTTCTCCCTGACAAAAGCTATTCCACATAACTGTTTTCACTTAATTGAAACATCTTTTTGGGGATGTGGGGGAAGCTGTGAATATCAGAAGTACTTTTTAATGGGTAGGTGGATTATTGCCTCCCCCCATATACGCTCATTTTGCAGGTTATGAAGCATGTAAGCCTTTGGGTACTTCATATTCAAAAGCAGCTATGCGTTTATTTAAAGTTCCAGCCTATTTTCTTATTATTATTGCACCCCATACCTAACCCTTACGCTGGCTACTTAGAGGGCTGAACACCAAATGCAGCAGCATTTCCAAGACTCCAGACCTTGCCAGATCAGAGTTCTCCATGCTTTATCACACACTATGTCCCTTGCATAGGCTTTTATGCAAGTTAAAACCAGCTGTGTTACTCTTTTAAACAATTATTATTTAAGAATAAAACATAGTATTTGATGGTGTGTCTTGAGAAAGGCATAACATTTGCAAGTAGTCTGCAGCCATGGTTCATTTGAGACAAATCTAACTTCTTTCAGCATGTGACTGGATTCAGATTGCCATAGCTGCAGAGTCAAAGAGTCAGGCTATCACTAATTTCTTTGTATAAAAGCAGAAATGGGAGTTACCACTTAAAGTCTAGCATCCAGCTAGCTGATCTAGCCCAGAATACGTCTAATGTATCACTAGCATAGAATTAAACCAGTGTTAGTGCCAAGGTTGGTACCTGATCACCATGAAACTCCTGAAGGGAAGAACTAAGGTGAAAGCCAACAGCTCTACCACTCGACTTTAAGCAGAAGCTTAAGACTCCTCCCATCAATCATTCAAGGCTCTGCATTTTCTTCAGTATGGTATCTCAATGCAGTGGTAGACAAGTTCTAAATTAACTACATCAGAGCTCGAATCAAACATTTTAGTCTTACATATACTCTCAAACAACCCAAAGATTAATTAATTTTAGCTTGTTTCTCTCCATTCTAGAACAGCCTGAAACCGTAACTACAGAAGGCCAAACTTCTGAACCACCTTAAATTTTCAAAGTTAACACAATTAGCTAGAAAAGATTTGCAATTTTTTATCAATTTCTTCAACAAGAGAGTTGATATGACTGAACAAATCTTTGTACCAGTGGTGGCTACCAAGCTCTGTAAGATGAGAGAACACTGACAAGTGTTAGAGTAATACAGTAAGAAAAATGCACCATCCCATTTTCTGGTTTAACCTGCCTAAAAAAACCCCAAACAAACAAACAAACAACATTTTCACATACAGTTTGAGGTCTTTGGCCACTGCTTGGCCAAAAAAATCAAGGGATTTCCAACAAAACGAAGCCTCCAGCGCCCATACTAACACACATTAAATATATCTCCCTTAACCTTCTGCTTGCCTGTGCGAATTGTGCATTGCTTTTATTTATTTATTCATTTAAACTAAGTCAAGGATCTGAACAAGGACTTTGCTTGACTAATGGCATTAAATGCCTCCCTGAACTAGAAAGGAAAGAAAAAGCTAGATGTACAGATAGTCCCTAGATCAGGCTGAATCCAACTCCAATTGGGAAGAAAAAGAAAGCCGGTGATCAGCAGACTTACTCAAGTTCTTCTAGCAGATGAGATCTGTTGGTATGCAGCTGCTGTGTGCCTAGCCTATCTTTTCTAGTGATGCTATAAATAAGCTTCTTTGGACACCACAGCTACACACACACACATTCCCCCCCATTTCTTCATGAACCAGTGCAACTCCCAAACATCTCTCTCACTCAGGAAGCACCAACAAGCACTTAGAAACCATTCAGTGAATATCCAGCAAACTTGTTGTTCTCCCGCACAACATTCACACTGTGCCCTGAACTTGAATGAGTCCTTATAGCAGCGTTCCTGAATCCGGAAGGAAAGCTTTACAGTAAGTACTAAATAAACATGTGACTAGAGGTGCTTTTAAGAGGCTACTTCACCTGGTAAGTGGTAGAAATTACACTGATAACACCTTAACAGAAGTATGAAGCCCCAGCTTATCTTAACAGCCCAAGCAGAAGGGTGTAAAATAGTATAGTCTCTTCCATATTTCTGCCTGCTTTAAGGTAAGGGGAGACGGGGAAGGCAAAAATTCAGACTCTTCCTGTGCTTAAGCAGAGAAGACATGAAAGATAATCTCCCTTTAAGGGAACAAACCAACCAATATTCAAACCAGAGGAGAGATGTGACCAGAAGTTGCCTTGGCAATGAGTAGATAAGGTATTTGCAAGCTTGCTTCATTATGTACTGAGTCACTTAGGTAGTTTTATATCAAGAACATACAGAATTGGCAGCTAGCAGGCCATTTCCAAGGGGAGACTTCAACTTCTATCCTATAAACCTCCACCAAGATTTTTGTATAACTGTGGATTAATAGGCTCTTCTTACATAAGAAAATACTTTCAGCTAACAACTGGTGAATGGACTCTACTCTTAATGTTTCTTTAAGACCCAACTGCCTATGCTATGCATCTACTAAATCTATTTGTGAAGTCTTACCAAGAGACCAGTCTCAGAGATAACCACCTCTAGGTTTGCTGTGTAAGTGAACAGAAATCAAACATTAGTCTCTTGAGTAAAGTGCAAAACCATAAGTTTGTTGTCTTAACTCCTGCACAAACAGAATTGTCCTTCAAAAAGGAACTTTACTGTAGAGTCATCTCTGTGTCTATCCCACATCATCTTTACTTTGATGAGTTAACAATATATTCTATCCAACAGAAAGGTTTATCAATAAAGTATTTTGTTTCGCGCAAAGCCATAAGAAGTGAGGGTTGCTGAAGCAAAGCCAAGTCTAAGCCTCTGATCTGGGAGAGATTATTATCTTAAGATTCAAACAGGGACAACCAGGACCAGTGCTGGAAAAATTAAGGGAGACAGAAGATGACCGCTATGAGAGACAGGAGCTAAAAGCAAGAGCCTAAAGCTCTACCTTCAACCTGAAAGTAACCCTGGAACCTCTGTGACCAGGAAGTGATTCAGGACCTTTGAGTTCAATGTGCAAGACAGGGCTAGAACTATCTCGGCTCAAACTACGACGGAACCGCTCTCCCTCCTCCCTTCCTCAGTAAGCCTTCCCTGTCTCCTGAACTGTGGAGAGGATGTGACTGTCAGTTCACTGGCAGCAATTCACAGGATACCATCCCAACAACAGTCAGAGGAAATAGTGTAGAGAGACGGAACAGGCTGCATGTATGAGTATACCCCCATCAAAGATAGTTACTGCAAAACAGATCATCCAACTCTGCAGAAACCTCGTATTTCACACGATCAAAACCCCACCAGGAAGTCCAGAGTCCTCTCCAACTAGATTAATTTCTGCTTTTCCATTAGCTATTATCAGCAATATATTTCACTAAGTGCTTCTAACAAAACAGTCTTTCCCCAGAGAGCGGTGGTGGACACGAGAGTATGCAGGTACAAGAGGCAGAAAAACTAGTTCCTGATCTTCTGCAGAAGACCTATTCAATGTCTAATCTGCATTAGCAGGAAAATTTCTCCTCAACAGTTCACAGCAAGATATCCAAGGCATCAGGGAAAACAAGATGAGTGTGTACCTGTGTAGGTGGCCTTTCCTGTTATGCCCTGTAATGACCTTCAAAGTCTAAATGAAATTCAGGTTGATTCAATTATCACATACATTAAAAAAAAAACAAAACAAACTTCGAAAGGCCATCAAGTTCACCTAATGCAAGTCCTTTCCTAAGTCAGGGTCCTTTTCTAGAAAGAGGTCTATGAAAACACTCCCAAGACTTATTACTTACTTCAGGGTCCAGATTTTATTTTTTCCCTAGAAATTGAGAATTTTCTCAATTCAAAGTTACTTTATTATAAACTAATCTGTCCAGAGTCCCACGTTTTCAAGGATTCAAGTTTCTTATATGGCTGAATTTCATTTCAAGCTTATCTTTGGATTTGCCAACTTACTCCTTGAAAATAATAAGTCATGACAAAAAAAAAAAAACAACACACCTTTATGTATCAAATTACTTTAATCACATTGGCACGCCTACTAAATGATGTTACAGGGGGCTAGAGCCATGATACAAAAGTATTTAAGTTTTAGAAACTGATACCATGGTTTTATAGCACTTTGTTCTTAAGCAGTTACAATAACCACCAAATTTTTTACTCAGTTTTTCCAAAATGCACATCTCATCTCTAACCATTTGTTTTGAGATAGGCCTATAAAGCTGGTTATTTTCAGAAGAGCTTAAAAATATCTGCACATCTAAATCCCATGGAGCCTTATCATGATTTGAGTGCTATTTTCCTTAGGCCCTCTAGGAAGTCCGAGAAGCATGCTTTGCCACGAAAAGCCAGCTGTCCTGCTGGGACTGTGCCTAGTTCTAGAAAGGCTTCCTCAAAGAGACTAGGAGCATACCTAGAAGGAGTACAAACCTCACATCCTCACTATTTAGGATAACACCGATGTACTTGATGGGTGTGAGAACAGCTTCCACCCATACAGCTATCCACATTGCCAGAAACCTTCACAGCAAAAGAGCAAAGTCATAATCAAGGACACTTGCCACAAATCCCAAACTAAAGAACACCCTCAGCGAAGTTCTCCCATTCTGCGTCCTGCCCCTCTGCCTCAGCTCATGCCATTAACCTTCCTTTCTTTTTCCTACAGATGCCAGCCCAAACCTTCTCAGTAGCAGTTTAAATCCACTTGAACAGTTAAATGCTGCCCTACACAAGGGAAGAATATGCATGCACAAAAACATTCTACGCACACAGAGCTCTTCCCAGACAGTCTGTAGCACTTCAACACAGGGACACAGAGATCTGGCTTTTCAAGAGCACTATCAGTCCTGTAACAAAGTCCAGGGCAAGCTGACAGCAGCTGGTGATAGAGCCAAGCCCTCTCCTAAAAACATCAGCTCTATAGTTATCTTCCTTGCACAGAGTGCTCTGCGCCCCTCCAAACATGGAGCTTTCTTAACATGAGAGGAAAAAGGCAGAGAGTAAGATGCAAAGCAGCTGTTTTGGTCTCCCGGCTGTGGCCCAGTAAAAGCAGATAGCCCTTGCACGTAAGATAGCACTGCAAACATCAGAGCATTCACTTGGAAGCAGAATGGAAAAAGGTTTGTTAATTACACAGTCAGTGAGATGCTGCATTTCTACACCTAACTGAGAACAACAAAAAGCAGTTACATCCTTCTCATTTAGGGGGATAGCTGCAGGGAATTAGGCATGCAGTTGTTTTCTTTACGATTCACTTATTCTGTCCTTGTCACGTTCAAAACAATGCTTTTAATGAATGCTTGAGACTCAATTTCTCCTATTTCTCTTATTTGTAATAAGGCTTGTAAACAAGTTCTATTTAGACAAGATTTATATCACACATTATTGCTGAAAATACTACTTAAAACCAGATTTAAAAAAAAAAAAAAAAGAGACTAGAATAGGGCATCTATGTCAGAACTGGGCTAATATCAATAGGCCTGTCTTCAGCCAAGGGGCCCAGTAACCTCACCAAGTCTAATGTGACTGGTGCCTCTATTTCACAGGAGAACAAAACAGCACGGCAATAACTGCGGGTTTGTGAGATGAAGAGCTCTCCCCAGCTGTAAAGTCTGAACTTCATAAGCAGAAGAGAACATAGTGTTTCTACAAACCAGACTGCAACAACAGTGTGCAAGAAGCAGCTTCAGAAGTTCTCAGAACTGGCACGCATACCCTAATACCCATTAAATTTCTTCAAATCCAGGGTGTTCTCTTGTTCTAGTAATGTTTATAAATGTCTTTTCAGCACAAGAGAAACACAGCTATGCAACAGAAAAGCTGAACGTGACATACTGTCAAGCTGACAAAAATAAAACTGAAATTTCACTCACTTTATTAGCACATCATACACTTTAGTTGAAACCCGTAAGCAGTAGAGCATTTTCAAGGAAACAAGATATTAAAGGTAAGTGCATTTCTTCAGTGTGACAAAATGAATCTCTGCTGCTTAACCATACCACAAGTAGTGAGCGTAAGCCCGGAAAAGAGTAAAGTAATTAAATTTCAAACTGTAACTGTTGCTGCACAAACACACGAAAAACAACCCAGAAGTCTTACTAATGCAAGCTGCAAGCACCGGATAGTGCTGCTCTAGACTCTATGCAACAATAGTAGCAAATGGAAGTATCTTTCTTTTTTCAGTCAAAGCATGCAAAATACCAACACACTGTGAACACTAAGCATCTTCCAAGTAGCCTGTCTTCCACTGCTGGAGAGGGTACAGCAAAGGGCTACCAAGATGATTAGGGGATTGGAACACCTCTCTTATGAAGAAAGGTTGAGGGATTTAGGTCTCTTCAGTCTGGAAAAAAGACGACTGAAGGGGGATCTTATCAACGTTTATAAATACTTAAAGGATGGGTGTCAGGAGGATGGGGCCAGGCTCTTTCCAGTGGTGCCTTCCAGTGGTGCCCAGCTACAGGACAAGAGGTAATGGGCACAAACTTGAACACAGGAAGTTCCATCTCAACATGAGGAGGAACTTAGGGTGGCAGAGCACTGGAACAGGCTGCCCAGAGAGGTGGTGGGGTCTCCGTCTCCATAGAATCATAGGGTTAGAAGGGACCTCTGGAGATCATCTAGCCCAACCCCCCTGCCAGAGCAGGGTCACCTTAGAGCAGGTTGCACAGGAACGCGTCCAGGCGGGTTTTGAATGTCTCCAGAGATGGAGATTCCACCACCTCTCTGGGCAGCCTGTTCCAGTGCTCTGCCACCCTCAAAGTAAAGAAGTTCCTCCTCATGTTGAGATGGAACTTCTACACTCAAGTTTGTACCCATTACCTCTTGTCCTGTTGCCGGGCACCATTGAAAAGAGCCTGGCCCCATCCTCCTGACACCCACCCTTTTAAGTATTTGTATGCATTAATAAGGTCACCCCTCAGCCGTGTGAATGTCCAGAGACATTCAAAACCCGCCTGGGCATGTTCCTGTGCAACCTGCTCTAGGTGACCCTGCTCTGGCAGGGGGGTTGGATAGATAATCTCCAGAGGTCCCTTCCATTCTGTGATTCTGTGAATGGACGAGGAAATTTTCACTGTGATGATAAAATCTCCTATGCCAAACCTGTTTCACTAAGGACTAACAAGCGCAGCCCCCTCCTCTCATAGTCCAGGTCTGAAATTCTGCTTCCCCCCCCCATCACAGAACTGGCATTTACAGGACAAGCAGAAAGTAAATGGTTCACTTTTTCTCTGATAACTATTACACAGAAAGGAAGCCGTCTAGCACTTAAATGATTACAGTGGGGCTTTTCCTTCCCGTTAACTAACCTTACGCATTCTCTCTGTATTTTCAAGTCTGACGCTTCACTGGGGTCAGAGCCTTAGATTTCTGGCCATGAATCATCATCTTCTGTGGAACGTACAGAATTCACAGCTCATTGTAGATACCAGAAAGAGAGAAGAAACACAAGGTTGACATCTGCCCAGGGTCCCAAAACAACTTCAGTGGATCATCTGAATCCAGGTTTGTGAGGAAGGCCACTTGGAAGGCCAGCTCTAAGGTGACCCTGCTCTGGCAGGGGGGTTGGACTAGATGATCTCCAGAGGTCCCTTCCAACCCTATGATTCTATGATTCTATGAAAGATACAACTATCAATGTAGTATAATGAAACTGACCCCCATGAGGAACAGGGAAGGTACCTTTGTCCACAGATTCTGGCTGCAGCACTTTCTGGGCTTAGTGACTTCTGTAACAGTCACATGTCAGAAAGCCCTAGGGACTACTAGAGAAAAGGAACAAGATCCCATCAAAATAGGGAGACAGCAGATTATTGCTACTCCTACACAGAGCAAAAGAGAATTCAGAAAGTTGCCTTTCACTTGTCCTTAACCAGAGATCTAGAGTGCATGTGGAAGCTGAAGACATAGCTCAATCACAGAACAAATACCTCCCAGGCCTCCAGTCAAGACACATAGTTCCAGATTAGATTTGTGGCCTCTCTCCTACCCGCTGAGAAAGGAGGGGATTTCTGTCTTCTGGGGAGAACTTGCAAAAACCCCACAGTTTATAGCAGCCAGGGTACACAAATTTATTAGTATTATTTTTTTACCATTGCTGTTTACCAACAAAGCAGTCCAAGTTGTGCCTTCATATCCAGCAAGTCACCCATTCAAAAAAAACCTTACCCAGAATATGGTTGTGAAATGTACCTCAGATGAGACTATGAAAGAACTAGCCAGATCAGGAAAAGCAGCAAGTCATTTGCTCATTTAAGTGTTTTTAAAAAGTCAGAACTGTGCCAAAAAAAGCCACCATACACACTTCCTTCAGCTGGCAAACTGCACATTTTCATATTTGTCCCTTATGCTCCTAAGTAAAACTAGAAAACAGCAATCAGTCTAGGGGTTGTTTCGATTTCTTTTCATGCCTCATCACCAGTGCCAATACTGGTCTAGGAATCACTCGCTAATTATCCTTCTACAAAAACAGAAGTGAGCACTTCTACTTATATAGGGGAACTTATCCCTATCAATCAGAAGTGTTAAAAACAGTCATAAAAAACTGGAGTCTTTCAAAAGTACAATAAAAATACAAGTCAGTTTTACTAAAGTAAGTAAGTTGGCATTAGAAAACAGAAGCCACATAAAGGTGTTCTGTCTATTTTCCTTCGAAGGCATTAGTATCAATTTCTTTTTTTTTCTTGTTACTCTGATGTTTCATCCCTATTAACATGCCAAGAAGGAGTGGGAAGAGTTCTGTGAGTTTCCATACGTTAGCCCTGGCAAATTGAGCTCCCTCTTTTCTATCAGTTAACTTGAGGCACACAGAAAAAGGTCTCTGAGACACTACCTAAAAACTCATTGAAGTCATTTCCAGAAATTAATTTGCAAGCAAATAACTCAGTGTGACCATAAAAAAAAAAAAAAAAAAAAAAAAAAAAAAAGACAGACACATAGGAACAAGTAGGGAAGAAAGCATCTGCAGTTCTACTGGGCAATATTAAAAAACGAATACCTGAGGGGCACAGTGATTTCAAAAGAGGAAATCCACCCACTGGGAAACATCATAACTAGATGTAGCACACACTGTCTCATACCGGAAGCAGAATGCTACTTATTGCAATATGAAGGACAGGATCACTCACTGCCTTGCAAAACGGGTGTGCGTGTGCGTATTGATCCTCAAGTACCAACTCCAATTCTGTTAAAGTCTGAAATTACAGTTATTGGACTAACTATTAATTCACTAGTTTCCACTGTATGAAACGGCTCATGCATTGATCTTCCCTCCCTCCAGTTTTTTTTCACCTGTTGTAATAAGACACCTTAAGAAACCAGCAGGCATAACTGCTGCCAGAACTACTATTATACAAAAAATTGCTATGCTGCGTGTTTCAGTACAGGTCCGAGTTTCAACTGAGGAGACTGACAAAGTTAAATGCAGTTTAGGCACTCAGTCATATAGCTAACAACTTTTTTAAAAGGTAGTAGCTGGGAGGTTTGCAGGGAAGAATCCAAATTTAGTCCATACTTGGCACTCAAGATCTGTGTGCATTACATTGACAAAGCCACTAAACAGTCACAAAACCAGGAATGGGTCTTACTTGGTTTCCTGAAAAAGAGCATTTAGTGTTACAAAATTACAAAAGGGGCTAACTAATTAATAACTCAGGGCTGGCCTGAAGAATAAAAGGCTTCAGAGGTATAGTTAGAAGTGTGAACAATAGAAACTTTCAGACAAAAAAACAGAATAGACACTGAACCAACAGTTTAAAGAAAGATACTGTGAATGTTAAAAGCAAAGCAGGCTGCCTCCATTAAGTCAGCCCTCTGAAAAGGCCAAACACCTTTTAAAAACAAGACTGCCAAGAAAGAGACAGTAAGAGAGAACACAGTATTCCCATTTCTCAAATTATCAAAACTCTGTAGTAAAATCACAGAATTTCCCTGAGTCTGTAGACCCTCCTGTGAATCAGCAGTCTTTCAATGTTTAAATCAGAATGATAGATGCACCAACAGAAATATTTCAGAACCAAATACTGAGGCTCCTGCTACAGCATAATTTTGTTAAAGGAACAGAAGTGGTTCATGGGGACCATCAGGTATGACGGAAGTTTCAGAAACCCTACAGGTGTCAACGAGGGACTTCAATAACACTATAAGCAGGCAAATAGCACACACTATTAATTTCAGAAGCATTCTTGCATCTGAACCCCAACTTTTAGCAGATCAGATTTTGTAATGTAACTATGAATAACCAATCCCTTAAAAAAGAAAGCAAGCACAGAGGGTGGGGGCACCTTTGCCACAGAATGGGCTCAATGCATACAACCCTAGAAATAACTTTCCCAACATGCAGTCCAATGAAATTGCCAGCTTCATTCCCAGCCATCCAAATTCTAAATCACAGAGTATATTAAAAGGGTTGTTGGGGGTCACTCTAACACCATTCACTTTCCCACCTGTAGTATTACTTGGCTTCCTTACTTGGGGATGTCAACAGTGTCACATACCGGTGGTTTCCATTCAAAAAGTCAAAGACAGGAAGTAGGAGCTTTATATTAAGATTTTCAGCAAGTGATAGTTATGCTTAAAGAAAACCCATAGAGTTCATGTCTCTTTTGGGAAGGGAAGAGAAGGTAGAAATTTTTTATTTTGCTTTTTAATACCGTTCTGCAAGTGTGCATTTGTACGCACTGTGTGTGCCAACTGGCACAGTTACAAGCTATCACAATTTTCCCAGACCTGCATCTATTCACACCCACACTGGTATCTTGCAAATCCATATGCATATGTAAAAACAGATGTAGGGCTTCATTAGTATATGCATAAATATTCATTAGTTGCTATTCATGCCCACAGACATGTATATCACATCTGCAAGACAGTGAAAAGTTCCCTCTTAATGAACTGATCCCAGGTACAGGAACTTGGCCAAACTGGACATCCGTAAGTCCATGGGCCCTGACGAGATGCACCCGCGCGTGCTGAGAGAGCTGGCAGATGTTATTGCTTGGCCACTCTCCATCATCTTTGAAAGGTCATGGAGAACAGGAGAGGTGCCTGAGGACTGGAGGAAGGCCAATATCGCTCCAGTCTTCAAAAAGGGCAAGAAGGAGGACCTGGGGAACTACAGACCGGTTAGTCTCACCTCCATCCCTGGGAAGGTAACAGAGCGTCTCGTTCTGGATGTCATATCCAAGCACGTTCAGGAACAGGAAGTTATTGGAAGTGGTCAACATGGATTTACCAAGGGTAAATCATGCTTGACCAATCTCATAGCTTTCTACAACCATAACTGGTTGGCTGGATGAGGGCAGAGCAGCAGATGTCATCTACCTTGACTTCAGCAAGGCTTTTGACACTGTCTCTCATAACATCCTCCTTAGGAAACTGAGGAAGTGTGGACTAGACGAGGGGACAGTGAGGTGGATTGAGAGCTGGCTGTGTGACAGGACTCAGAGGGTTGTGATTAATGGAGCAGGGTCGAGTTGGAGGCCTGTAACCAGTGGTGTCCCCCAGGGGTCAATACTTGGACCAGGATTGTTTAACATATTCATCAACGACCTGGACGAGGGGACAGAGTGCATCCTCAGCAAGTTCGCTGATGATACCAAACTGGGTGGGGTGGCTGACACCCCAGAGGGCCGTGCTGCCATCCAGCGTGGCCTAGACAGGCTGGAGAGCTGGGCAGAGAAGAACCAAATGAGGTTCAACAAGGACAAGTGTAGGGTCCTGCACCTGGGGAGGAAGAATGTCAGGCACCAATATAGGTTAGGGGTGGACCTGCTGGAAAGCAGTTCTGAAGAAAAGGATCTGGGGGTCTTGGTAGACAGTAAATTATCCATGAGCAAGCAATGTGCCCTTGTCGCCAAGAAGGCCAACGGAATTCTGGGCTGCATAGGGAAGAGTGTGGCCAGCAGGTCAAGGGAGGTCATTCTCCCCCTCTACTCTGCACTGGTGAGGCCACAACTGGAATACTGTGTCCAGTTCTGGGCCCCCCAGTTCAAGAGAGACAGGGAACTACTGGAGGGAGTCCAGCATAAGGCAACAAAGATGACTGAGGGATTGGAGCATCTCCCCTATGAGGAAAGGCTGAGAGAGCTGTGACTCTTTAGCCTGGAGAAGAGAAGGCTGAGGGGAGACCTTATTAATGTTCACAAGTATCTAAAGGGTGGGTTTAAGGAGGATGGAGTTGGGCTCTTTTCAGTGGTTCCCAGTAACAGGATGAGGGGTAAAGGGCACAAGCTGGAACATAGGAAGTTCCGATCGAATATGAGGAAAAACTTCTTTACGGTGAAGGTGACAGAGCACTGGAACAGGCTGACCAGGGAGGTTGTGGAGTCCCCTTCTCTGGAGACTTTCAAGACCTGTCTGGATGCAGTCCTGAGTAATGTGCTCTAGGCAATCCTGCTTTAGCAGGGGAGTTGGACTAGATGATTTCTAGAGGTCCCTTCCAACTCTGAAATTCCGTGATTCCATGAAGAGACCTAGATTCTTATCCTAGCTGTGTCTAAGCTTATGAAGGTCAACTACAATACAATAACACTGCATTTCATTTATGTTCCTTCAAAAACTGAGGGGACACAAACTTTTATCCCTTTTGTAAAATGGCCGGAACAACTAGAGATGAAAGAACTTCAGTGTAACGTTAGATCAATAATATTTTCACTAGTTTAAAAGGTAGCGCTACTGTCCTAGATAAGAACAGGCTACAGACAGAAATCCTGCAGTGCTGCAAATGGCTATCTGAACTAGAGAGCAAAGTACAGGAGAAAGACAGAAAAGCAACTATCAATATAATTCTCCTGCATATTCCACCCCAATTTGTATGCAAGTTCTGTGAAACAGGAAAGATAGCTGGGTCCTTCCTTTCCAATTTTACTTCCTTTCAATTTCTCTTTTAGGCTTTGAATAGCTGAGTAATATTGAGACCCGTCAAGGTTAGAACCTCTGATTTTTCAGTAGCATTTATTTTAAGACTACACTGACTACGCCTGGTTTACACTCCTCCTTCACAGAGCAGGCAGGGAACCTTATTTCAAGTTTCTCTGTAGAGAAGTAAGAAACTCCATCCCTGAAAGTGGCTGCTCATCTTTAAGTGGTGAGACAAGTCACCTCCTGTCATTCTCTGAGTACAGTGAGGGTTTAAGTCGATTCCACCTGACCACTTCACAAACAAGTCCTGACATACAGTCCACTCCTACTTATTGTTACTTGAAAGCACCATCCTAAGGCCACACTGCAGTAAAAGGTGCCCTTCTGAATCAGTGCAAAGCCCTGTGAAGTAATCATAAAGAGGAACTGCATAGCTAGAAACATCTCAGTGTAACATAAATGGGTACTTGGAATATCCAACTGAAAACTAGCCTTACCAAAAAAAAAAAAAAAAACAAAAATAAACACAACCTTTTATTGTTCCAACATTTTACCAAGCTGGTCCTAATCACCAATTAACAGGAAAATGCAGTCATTTCTTCAATTATTAGAAGCCTCAAGTTTTTCACATATTCAGTGGTAATTAAGACTGAGCAAGTACCATATATTTTGCTAGTACAAATATTAGGAGGTTATGCACAGGAAGAGGTAATTTTTCCCTATAAAATCAGTTGAAACGGACAGAAGTGACCATGTTCACAAGTGCACCTGAAGAAGTTCACTCAGCTAAGAGGGAAAGAAGATAGCAGCTAACAGAGCAACTACCTTCTCTCAGAAGTACTGCTTCATCCATCTCTCAGCCAGGGCCCTAGAGACACAGAATGTGGTCAGAATACAAGCCTAGGATCCAAAACCCTATACCAGAAAAATAAGAATAATGGTTCAACAGAAATAAGTGCTTTTATGGCACCTCATCTAACCACTAGCTGTATTTCCTCTCCTTTATTAACTTGCATCTGTTGCTTCTTTCTTTCATAGAAGCTATAGTCTTTTAACACTTCTCTTGAAAATGTTCCTCCCTTTTCTCCACAGGTATCAAGTACATTCTCCCAAATACAAGACCATCAAGAAATAACTTTTCTTTGTCATTCACTGTGCTTCCCCCCACACCCACCCCACCC